>CM055739.1:12973288-13165788 GCA_029465975.1 Dallia pectoralis
GTAAACACCTGACCCACCTGTACTGTAAACACCTGACCCACCTGTACTGTAAACACCTGACCCACCTGTACTGTAAACACCTAACCCACCTGTACTGTAAACACCTGACCCACCTGTACTGTAAACACCTAGCCCACCTGTACTGTAAACACCTGATCCACCTGTACTATAAACACCTAACCCACCTGTACTGTAAACACCTGACCCACCTGTACTGTAAACACCTGATCCACCTGTACTATAAACACCTAACCCACCTGTACTGTAAACACCTGACCCACCTGTACTGTAAACACCTGACCCATCTGTACTGTAAACACCTGACCCACCTGTACTGTAAACACCTGACCCATCTGTACTGTAAACACCTGACCCACCTGTACTGTAAACACCTGATCCACCTGTACTGTAAACACCTGACCCATCTGTACTGTAAACACCTGACCCACCTGTACTGTAAACACCTAACCCACCTGTACTGTAAACACCTGACCCACCTGTACTGTAAACACCTGACCCACCTGTACTGTAAACACCTAACCCACCTGTACTGTAAACACCTGACCCACCTGTACTGTAAACACCTGATCCACCTGTACTGTAAACACCTAACCCACCTGTACTGTAAACACCTGATCCACCTGTACTGTAAACACCTGACCCACCTGTACTGTAAACACCTGACCCTTCTGTACTATAAACACCTGACCCACCTGTACTGTAAACACCTGACCCACCTGTACTGTAAACACCTGATCCACCTGTACTATAAACACCTAACCCACCTGTACTGTAAACACCTGACCCATCTGTACTGTAAACACCTGACCCATCTGTACTGTAAACACCTGACCCACCTGTACTGTAAACACCTGACCCACCTGTACTGTAAACACCTGATCCACCTGTACTGTAAACACCTAACCCACCTGTACTGTAAACACCTGACCCACCTGTACTGTAAACACCTGACCCACCTGTACTGTAAACACCTGACCCACCTGTACTGTAAACACCTGACCCACCTGTACTGTAAACACCTGACCCATCTGTACTGTAAACACCTGACCCACCTGTACTGTAAACACCTGACCCACCTGTACTGTAAACACCTGACCCACCTGTACTGTAAACACCTGACCCACCTGTACTGTAAACACCTGATCCACCTGTACTATAAACACCTAACCCACCTGTACTGTAAACACCTGACCCATCTGTACTGTAAACACCTGACCCATCTGTACTGTAAACACCTGACCCACCTGTACTGTAAAAACCTGACCCACCTGTACTGTAAACACCTGACCCACCTGTACTGTAAACACCTGACCCATCTGTACTGTAAACACCTGACCCATCTGTACTGTAAACACCTGACCCTTCTGTACTATAAACACCTGACCCACCTGTACTGTAAACACCTGACCCATCTGTACTGTAAACACCTGACCCATCTGTACTGTAAACACCTGACCCTTCTGTACTGTAAACACCTGACCCACCTGTACTGTAAACACCTGACCCACCTGTACTGTAAACACCTGACCCACCTGTACTGTTAACACCTGACCCACCTGCACTGTAAACACCTGACCCTTCTGTACTGTAAACACCTGACCCTTCTGTACTGTAAACACCTGACCCACCTGTACTGTAAAAACCTGACCCACCTGTACTGTAAACACCTGAGCCACCTGTACTGTAAACACCTGAGCCACCTGTACTGTAAACACCTGACCCATCTGTACTTTAAACACCTGACTCACCTGTACTGTAAATAATTATAATAATTAGATATGTTATGGTGACGAGGTAGGGGACCCCACTACAACGTCTCACACAAACCACACTTCTGACACAAAAGGCTCCAGGCTGTTATTGCGGAGACCCTAGGCTGTGCCCTTCAGCAAACCATTTAGCCACGGGCAGCGCACACGCGGCAGCGTTTTGATCTCCTCCCTAGATGCCTGTCCGCCCACTACAGTTCCACATGTACACAGCCCACACCCCATGTCCTCCATGACATCTTTACCTTTTTTGACAACCCCCATCCCCCCCGCCTCCCCAGCGGATGCCCGCTGTGGGTCCCATGATGCTGTGCAGGTTCAGTCAGCACTAAAGTGTAATTGCACTGGGTCTTGCGGAGCTTCCTGTGATGGATCGCAGAGCTCAGAGCAGGCCTGTCAGAGGGACTCCCAGGGGGACACTGGGATTGTGGGGGAGTTCAATAGAGAAATCCACCCAAGAACACACATACATATATACAGCCTATATATATATATGTGTGTGTGTGGTGGACTGGGGGTGCCTAAGTGGTGGTCATTTGTACAGGGTTAAAGGGATCATGAAGAAGAAAGGCTATTACTCCATTTTGCGACGCCATGCAGTACGCTGTGGACAGCACTCAATTGGATCCAATTTCCTCCTTCAGGACAATGATCTAAAGCACAGGTCCAATCTATGTAAGAACTATTTAGGGAAGAAGCGGTCAACTGGTATTATAATGCAGTGGCCAGCACAGTCACCGGATCTCATCCCTAATTAGCTATTGTGAGAGCAGCTTGACCGTACGATACACGATACAAGAGCTGCCCGTCAAGCAAATCCAACTTTTGGGAGGTGCTTCTCAAGCGAATGCAACTTGTGGGAGGTGCTTATCAAGCCAATCCAACTTGTGGAAGGTGCTTATCAAGCCAATCCAACGTGTGGGAGCTGCCCATTAAGCAAATCGAACTTGTGGGAGGTGCTTATTAAGCCAATCCAACTTGTGGGAGGTGCTTATCAAGCCAATCCAACTTGTGGGAGGTGCTTATCAAGCCAATCCATCTTGCGGGAGGTGCTTATCAAGCCAATCAAACTTGTGGGAGGTGCTTATCAAGCCAATTCACTGGATTGGTTTGTGGACCAAGTTCTGTGGTGGTGGTACCACAGTTTGTGGACCAGGCTCTGTGGCGGTGGGACCGCAGTTTGTGGACCAGGCTCTGTGGTGGTGGTACCACAGTTTGTGGACCAGGCTCTGTGGCGGTGGTAACGCAAGTTGTGGACCAGGCTCTGTGGCGGTGGTACCGCAAGTTGTGGACCCAAGTCCTCTGAGAACCCTCCCCCCATAGCCCCCGGGTGTCGTGCTTCCGTCACGGGGGCCCGGGACATTTTGACTGAGGCCGTACCAGGCAGTGTGTTGGCACCTGCTCCAGATGTGACTGGCACACGCAGCTGTGCTGTTTAATTAGGACTGCCAGAGGTGTCTCCGAGTTATTACACTCCCAAACCCCAGGAGACGGGAGGAAAGAGAGCCGTGTAGCTGAGGAACAGTGATGAAGACACAAGGTTAAACTCTACCCCATCTGTCACACCTATGTTTACAAAAGAAGTAGGATTTGCATCTGTTTTGCCGCTTCAGTTCTGGAAACTTTCCGTGATTGTCGCGTCTAACCCTAGAAAAACACCCAGTAAACTGGATGGTGCTGTTGGACTGGTATAAATCTCCTTCCTTTGTGATTAATCTAAACCGATGTGACATGAAGATTTGAAGGTTTTTAATTACCCGACCCTGAGGAGCACACAGGGCCTCAGTTGCGCCATCTGTGCTCACGCACGCACACACACATACATACACACACTCACACACACACGCAAACAAATTAAGTAAGACAAGTATATACACACAAAAGTGAACAACAAACAAACCTTCTCAACCCATGTTTAAGATAAAATTATACATCATTAAAAAAATAACTATAACAGGTTCTCGGTTTCATACAGTTTATATTCACTTGATACCATTGGAGGCCAACACAGTTGTGAATCACCTTGAATAGGTTTCGACTCAGTCACACTTGGTGGCCATTACAGCTGGGAATCACCTTGAATAGGTTTCGACTCAGTCAAACTTGGTGGCCATTACAGCTGGGAATCACATTGAATAGGATTCGACTCAGTCACACTTGGTGGCCATTACAGTTGTGAATCACCTTGAATAGGTTTCGACTCAGTCACACTTGGTGGGCATTACAGCTGGGAATCACCTTGAATAGGATTCGACTCAGTCACACTTGGTGGCCATTACAGCTGGGAATCACCTTGAATAGGATTCGACTCAGTAACACTTGGTGGCCATTACAGCTGGGAATCACCTTGAATAGGATTCGACTCAGTCACACTTGGTAGCCATTACAGCTGGGAATCACCTCGAATAGGATTCGACTCAGTCACACTTGGTAGCCATTACAGCTGGGAATCACCTCGAATAGGATTCGACTCAGTCACACTTGGTGGCCATTACAGCTGGGAATCACCTCGAATAGGATTCGACTCAGTCACACTTGGTGGCCATTACAGCTGGGAATCACCTCGAATAGGATTCGACTCAGTCACACTTGGTGGCCATTACAGCTGGGAATCACCTCGAATAGGAATTCGACTCAGGGTGACACTTTTTTAAATGTTAACTGTGCTAAACCCAGAACATTTATTTTAGATAGACAGCAATATTCAAAACACGTCTTCCAACTCTACTCAGAAACGATTAGGAAGGGACAGTGATGGAGACGCGGGTTTCTGGCCGAAGAGACAGGAAGGAAACAACCGCTCTGAGTGAGAAAGGGTGAGAGAGAGACGGCATCTTTGAGGGGGAGAAGCGAAGAGAGACATAACCTCCAAAGAGGAGATAATATGAGCGAGACCGGCTCTCCAAAAAGGAATGACAGGGCGAGACACTCACGGCGGACGGTACGAGAAGAGAGAGATGAGGCGTGAACATGTCGCCCAGGGCAGAGCCCAGCATGGTTGGTTAATGGGGTGTTGTGTTGTAGTTACCAGCGGATATATCAGTCCCCTGGGAACCCAGGCTAGATAATCACACAGGGATCAGCACAGGGTCAACTGCTCCATTTGTTACCCGAGGTGCGCCGCGTTGCCCGTAATGGGGCAGCACAGAGACTCGTTGGGCTCCAAGACAAAAAACAACGGCAATCGCGTCAATTGAACGTCTGCACCTGTAGTCTCGTTAACTTCAGTCTTATCATCCATTCAACTCAACTACGAAGCACCGAAAGTTATTTTGTATTGATTCTCTCGGCCTAGAGTACGACGACAAGAGGGAACTTTTTGGACGAACTTGCTAAATCTCTTTATATATTGTTCTCTATAAGGGAGGATATTGAGTTTTTCTTCAGACAGCAATGACATCTTCCCTATTCGCCATAACCAGTCATATGTGGCCTTGTCCACGTTGTCCCCCCACCCATCCATGGATGATCTGACACCTCCTAATCCTCTTCTCCTTTCAGCAACGCCTTCTCACATCCCCTTTCGTGTCTGATTTACTAGGCCTCTCCTCTGTTCGTTTAGTGGTCCGCTCCTCCCGTCACAGAGCACGTGTGCAGGACTTTGGGCGAATTTACGAGGACCCGAGCCGCCCGGCCCGACCAAGCTCGCCCGAACCTTGCAAAATAATCAGATTTACGATTGGTCCAAACCGGGTTGTAACTCACACAGTTTATAGGCTGGCATTCTTCACTACGCCCTCGCTAGAATGGCCACGCTGACCTTCTTTGGTAAGTCTTTAAAAGGTGTGTGTGCGTGTGTGCGTGTGTCAGAGAAAGAGAGAGAGTCCAGGGGTCCCTCAGATCCCACTTGAGAAGAAAGAGCAATATAAGAGAGCATGCCAGCGACTGCTCCAAGTGCTCTGCGATCAATCGATCTCGGTTCTGATGTCATTCAGTTTGCGGAGAAAGTGGTTCTGAACGCAGAAATGTCAGGAGGGCAGCACGCGTTCCTGTGCTCGGTACCGTCAGGGCTGTCAATAGAAACGTTGAGGTTCCCCGGTTCCAAATCGCTTCTGTCACATTTAACCGTTGAGCCAGACTGCGGCGAGCTCGGGTGAATCGTCTCGGCCAGTTTGGCTTTTTACACAAAGCCCCCGTGTGACAAGCAGAGCACTCGGCTCCCTGACTTCCAGCGCTCCAAACGGGAGCGGGAACGACCGGGGGAGCGCTTGTAGCCACTTGCCACTTCAAAACAACGCCTTTAAGAGAGAAAAAAGGAGAGACGTGTATTTTTCTAACGGTTAAAAGAGAGATCTCTGCGTGTCGCATGGCTCTCTCAGAAAATCAATTCTTGCCTCTTACAACGAGAGTGGTTTGCTTGGTGTCCCCCAACCCCCCGGCCCCCCCCCGCCATGGGCATATTCCGAAAGGCAGACACCCTAACCTTCACTCCCCCTGTCTTTCGACTCATTCTCTCCTTCGCCCTTCTTCTTTCTTATCTGAGACAAACCGGAACCTCAGGGTGAGTGTTTCGAAAGCAAATCTCACCCTGAGGAGTCGCGCAGAGTTCGCCTTTACTCTGTCTCCCACGCAACGCCCCCCCCCGTTTTATTTCTCTCTCTCTCTTTCTTTCTTTCTTTCTGTAGATCTCTTTGTCTCTCTCTCTCTCTTCCTCTCTTCTTGTCCACCTCTGGTTGTTGAGGAGTGGTTTGATGTGCTTACCTAAAGCGGAGCTGTGTTGTGCGTGGAATCGTGTTGTTGAGCATCGTGTGGCTGTGGGCGGTGAAATGTGATTGTATGGTAGTTGTGGTGGCACATCGTGGTCTTTCAGTGAGAACTTGTACTGATGATGTCTCATAAACATAGTGGAACAAGGCAGATGAAGAGATGTCCATGTTGCTTTCCCCCCTGTATTCTCCCAACCCTATACCAATACACGACACACAGAAGGCTACTACTAAGGGTAGTGATTCCTGCATCTCTCTCCATCTCTCGCTCAATCTCTTGCTCCATCTCTCGCTCCATCTCTCGCTCCATCTCTCGCTCCATCTCTCGCTCCATCTCTCTCTCCATCTCTCTCTCCCATCTCTCTCTCCATCTCTCTCTCCATCTCTCGCTCCATCTCTCGCTCCATCTCTCTCTCTCCATCTCTCGCTCCATCTCTCTCTCTCCATCTCTCGCTCCATCTCTCGCTCCATCTCTCTCTCCATCTCTCTCTCCATCTCTCTCTCCATCTCTCTCTCCATCTCTCTCTCCATCTCTCTCTCCATCTCTCTCTCCATCTCTCTATGGACTTGATCTACGTTTTGCGATTGTTTATTTTAAATAAATACCACAAATGACTTTAATGCTCTGCACCTGGCACTCTTATTTCCTGCACTTCACCCACAAGTTAGTAACACTCCATTAATTTATTAAACATTGGCAATAAATGTGTCATCCTTCCAGACACAGTACACACAAGTATGTGTACTTTAATTGCCCATCAAACACGTACGCACAAATGTAAATAAATATATTTGCACACAATACAGTGATTTTTTTGGGGTCAACTATAAATGGAATTGTTTTTTGGGTCAATTTTTGTACAATAATAATAAATCCAAAATACAGTGTAGACATTATTAATGATGAAAATGACCGTTGTAGCTGAAAATGGCAGATTTATTTTTGAATATCTACATACATACATAGACACACATAGACATACATAGACATACATAGACACACATAGACATACATAGACACACATAGACATACATAGAAACACATAGACATACATAGACACACATAGACCTACATAGACCTACATAGACATACATAGACACACATAGACATACATAGACACACATAGACACACAGACATACATAGACACACATAGACATACATAGACCACCACTCCTGTGTTCCAATGGCACGTTGTGTTTGCTAATCAAAATACATAATTAAAAGAATAATTGATCATTAGAAACCCCTTTTGCAATTATGTTAGCACAGCTGAAAACTGTTCCTTAGACTAGTTGATTAGGTGAAACTTGCATTTTGCAATGCCATAGCAGATCCAGCACACAGTGCTTTTTTTTTTAGCTATATTCAACCTACAACTGGACAATGACCTAAAGCACAGCTCCAAACTATGCAATAACTATTCAGGGAAGAAGCAGTCGGCTGGTATTCTGATTATAATGAAGTAGCCAGAACAGTCAATGGATGGATCAGCAAGTGCCCATCAAATCCAATCCAACTAGTGGGAGGAGCTTCAGGAAGAGTGGGAGGTGCATCAGGAAGCATGAGGTGAAATCAGAGTTCCTCAACGAATTAACAACTAGAATGCCAACGATCTGCAAAGTGGAAAATATGGCAAATGGAGGATCTTTTGACGAAAGCAAAGTTAAAATTATTGGTAAAAATCCA
This sequence comes from Dallia pectoralis, assembly GCA_029465975.1. Lineage (NCBI taxonomy): Eukaryota > Metazoa > Chordata > Actinopteri > Esociformes > Umbridae > Dallia > Dallia pectoralis. The sequence goes on from CM055739.1 coordinate 12,981,473, forward strand.
ATTTTCTAATGATCAATGACCATAGTACCAATTGATTTAACTGTATTGCCTATTTAAACTGATTTCATGCATGTGTTCATAGAAAACAAGGACATTTGTAAGTGACCCGAAACTATGGAACAGTAGTGTTTATATATTTCTATCCCTTTTCTTCTCTCTCTCCCTCCCTATCCCTAGGTCCGTCTGAGGTCTTCCCTTATTCCCCAGTAAACAGTACACACCTGTACTGCTGTGGGAGAGGTTTTCGTTGTTGAGCCTTGGAGGCATTAGAGCTGTGTTGATCTTCCCTCAGACACAACCTGACAATCGTTGCTAATCAATCCCGACAACTAGTCTGAGGCCTTTTTCTGTTTGTTTTTTTTCTCTGCAGGTCATCGTTTGATCACTGGCTTCTTCTTTATTCATTTAGGCCAGAGGATGTTGTCTCAAGTTTTCACTTACCAAAGCCAGAAAAATGACACACGCACGCACACGCACACACACACAGACACACACACACACACACGCAGAGACACAGGGAGTAACACTTGTCCTCATTTAACAGTCAGTGAAGTTTCCGATTCAGTAGCATCCCTGTTTCCACGGTCACGTCCGTCGGTAGTCCCGGGCAACAGGACGTCTGAGCTGCAGTCTGAGGCTGCCACTGACAACCAACCAAACAGTTAGACAGCTAGCCAGACTGACCAACAGCCAGCCAACCAGCTAGCCAGACAGAGTTGAGAGACAGACACAGTGGGGAGAGCTAAAACACACAGACACATTACTCTACAACTGAGATGGCGCTTTCTCCCTCCCGTACACACACGTACACACACACACACATACACAAGGCAGAGAAGTCAATCGTCCCCTCTGAGCATTCCTTCTTAGTTCTTGCAAAAATGGAGGGAGAGAGACGGAGAGGAAGAAAAAATACTGCGTTTTGATGCCCGCTTCAAAGGCCATTAAGGCGCCTTTGAAAAGTTACCAGAGGGTGGAAGTTCTGTTGAGTGTCTCAGAGCATTGATGGAGCCCATGTAGCCAGCCAGCGCCCTCTTCTTTCCAGATCTCCTCTCCCATAACCTCCTTTCCATTCCACTCCCCTCTTCTCCTCAGTCCTGACAGAAATACTAAATAAACAAGATCAAGGACTGCGGGTCTGATACTCTGGAACTGAGAGAGCAAGCCACTCTTCTCTTTTATCCTCGTCTTTTCTGCTCTTCTGCCCGAGAGAGAAAGACAACAGTTACAGGAATAACGGAAGGTGAAGGAAGATGCATCAACCATTCCCAATGTAAAGCTCAGAGAGTATGAATAGCAGGTGTGTGTGTGTGTGTGCACGTGTGGGCGTGTGTGATTAAATGTGTGTGTACGCGGGCATGTTTTTGTCTGCACACTTGTAGCCTAGACCGTAAAAAATAAATGTGGACAATTACAATCACTAAAGTTATTTGTTGTAACTTCTTGAATGTTTTCCAGGTCAGCTGGAGGCTAGTTCGTTCAGGGGTAGAAGACTGTGAACGATGAAACGATGAAAATAATATGACATAATCATCTACTTACTCACAGTGTTCTAGACAAGTATAACATATAGAACAACATATAGCATAATGTAAAGTATAAGGTATAGAATAATGTATAGTATAATATATAATATAATGTAGTATAAGGTTTGCTGTTTCTGTGTCCTCTTCACCCAAAGCTCTCCAGACACACTCATAACCATGGCATGTGTGAGTGTGTTACATACTGTTAGTGTGTACTAATAAACACGGTTCTTTCTCTGTTAAGTGGTACACTGGCACCCGTTTGGTCCCATATGCCGGCTGGCAACGGTTGGCACAGACTGGCAAGGCTGGCATTGGCCCGGTGGCAGGGTTGAGCGGGCCAACCTGATGACAACTATACAGGCTTCTCACCTCCCCAGAGCAGCTAACACACGCCACAACAAACCCAAGATGAACCAGAACAAGTAGATTTCAGATACTGCAAACCGGCAAAGAGCAATAGCTTACAAAAGGCAGTGCATTAACCATAGACCAGTATAGGATTACTATAGAGCCTAGTGAGAACAGTAGACAATCATTTATATAGAAAATAGAAAGTTAGATTTGTATTGACAAAATGTATCATTTGTGAGTATTATTATTCTCTAAAACAACAACACAATGACTTCAAATGAGGAGGTTATACAATTAAATTAATGTACAACTGTGGTATTTGGTATAATGCAAAATGTTACATTTCCAAAAGATGTCTAGGGTACAATTCAAATGTCAACAGTTCCCTTCAATAATTTCATACGTCAAGATTTTGAATCTCCAAACCAGTAAACCCACTGTGTGTGGGTGTGTCCCAAATTGTGTAAGTCCATCAAAGTCCTTTCCACTTATGGAATAAGTAGAAAATCATTAAAATGTTGATTCTGAGTGGCACGCAGTCTATTTTAGCAAGATGTGTATACCGTCCACAGAACCTGAATGTGTTAAATACTAAAAAATGTAAACAACAAATGAGAAAAGGCGAGACCAACTCCAAAGCTAGCACATGATTTGTATATTTGTGACATATCTAAATCAGTATTTTTTTATTTTTTTATTTTGCCTTTAGCAATGACAAGGATTTAATAATCAATACCTTTTTAATGCCATTTAATTAAATGAAAAAACACTAGATACATAATAACAAACAATGACTCCATCTTCGCATTAATATTGACTATGTGTATGTTTGGCTGCTTGCCAGTATATGAGCCACAAAAGCAACTACAACTGATAATAAAATAAATATTCAAATAAAGTAAATAAATAAAATCACTAATAATTATTTAGATGCCTTTAAAGCACAGTTTTCAGTACAGCATGTCTATTGTTTTATCTTGGGAGTCTTTTTAAAATAGGTGCGCGAGGACATTTAGCAGTTAGGCTAACACACAGCAAACACAACTGCCTTAGCTTTTAACTAATTAGACACAAAGGAAAACAACACCCAGGACATGCAAGCACACGTATTCCAATAAACAACAATACTGAATGTCAAATGAGACTTAAAAAAGCTACATGTGTCTTCACCAGTGTTGGGCAGTAACGCGTTACTAGTAACGCGTTACTCTAGTAACTTTTGACAGTAACTAATACTGTAACGCATTACTTTTTAAATAAATTAACTCCGTTACCGTTACCATATGGTGCGTTGTCCATTACTTGTCCGTTACTTTTTTCAGCCTAACCTGCTGTGCGCGTTTACGATTATTCAAGTATATGCGGCAGTCATGGCGAGTCAAGGCGAGAGCAAGACGAGATTCTCAAAGTGGAAATATGCTCATTATTTCACTTTAGTTGAACATAAAGACAAAAACCTTTTAGTAAAATGTAAGCTGTGTCTTACTGGTTCGTCGGTCCTATCTACTGCGATAAACAGCAACTCCAATTTGTCGAAGCACCTCCAGAAACGACTTGCCTCGACACACTCGAAGTGAATCAAGCCCCTCCAGCCAAACAACAGCGATTTTAACCGGACTGTTAGCCAGGGATAGATCAACAAAAAACTATTGCACATTTTCGCAGTATGTTGTTGAAAAGTTAGAACACTAATTGTATGCATAATAAAATGCATTACGTTGTATTGCTATGAAAATTGCTGTTCTTTTTTGTTTGTTTTGACTTTTTTATGACATATACAACAGCTTTTATTCAATTCAGAAATCATTGTGATTATCACAGTGGTGTTGTGGTGCGTATACGCAGGTATACGGCGTATGCCCACCTCTGAGGAGAGGGATTTACAGTAGGCTATACCCACCTCCAAAAAGATGACTGACCGTATAGGCCTACCCAACTCTAATTAATCAGATTCAGTAGCCATCAATCTACAGGGCTTGGATTTCGTTGCGGGATTGCGGGGATTGCCCAAGGTTAGTTTTTATAGTGCGAGAAAATCCCGCACAAATATATTTGCTTCATCTCAGACCGTGGTTGGATATTCGATATTGGATATTCAACGGATAGTCGGAGCCCGAGATCAGGTCCGGTTTTCCCGCAAGCAGCCACACTACACCACGGTGATCGACCGACAGAAACCTCCGTGTGTGCAAATAGTTAGGGACCGTGAATAAAGTACAAGTCTCAACGTTATTAATTCAATAGCTGTTTACCCATTTGGCCTTGAAACTTCAAATCACTTTCAGATTGTTTTATAGAGGACACCCACATTTGTAGCTTTGATTTTTTTTTTAAGGAAATTGTGTATAAGAGACGTTTAATAAACATTTAAAAATTGTAAAAATCGATCTTTTTTTGTGAAATCACTTGAAAACCTTAATTTACTTTGATATTGTGTGTGCTCTCGTTTGTGTCCATGGCGTGCTGACCAAGGCGCGTGATTGAGATCTCTAAATTCACAGTATACCCACTAGACACCACTACAGCACTGGATACATATATTCAGTTTTTGCTAGTCTGAAATAGTCTAAAATAGTGTTTAAAACGTACTTTCTGTTTTGTGTTTGTATAGACCATAACGCATAAAAGGGCATTAATGGGAACATTAAAGAACGTTCTTTAAAAAAGTAACTGAAAAAGTACTTTTAACAGTAATGCATTACTTTTTGGTGTAAGTAATCAAAAAAGTAATTGAGTTACTTTTTGAACAAAGTAACTAGTAACTGTAACTAGTTACTATTTCTTAGTAACTAGCACAACACTGGTCTTCACGTAACTGTTCAACATTCATTTCGTTAACCTACATTTATTGTACATCCTAAGTCATTGACCCCAGAAACCGCAGTTTGACAGTGATTTCCCTCTCACAGCTGCGAGGTAAAACATCAATGGCCGCTCAATTGTAAAACGTCATGAATTGTGTGCTTAGAATGAACCATTCCAGGTTGGCATTGTCCAGTCTTACACAATCCATTCATTTAAGGGCCACGGTCTCCCTAACTACAATGAAGCATCCAATGCAAACTGAAATCCATGTGGAGAAAATCTGAAATGAGAGCAACGAAACCAACAAAAATTACAGTAACATTAAGTTCCTGCTTCCCGTTGGCTTCATTCGCCTCGTTAATCAAATGGACTATATGGCAAACGACAGTAGAACAAAGAGAGGCATTTACATTTGACCAGAGAAAGGCAGCAGACAGAGAAAGACAGATCGTATATCTTCAAGATAGATAGAGGGGGGGGGGGCACGAAGGCAGGATAGGAGTTGACAAAAATGACAGAGATGAGAGACATCGTTGAGCCGAGACCCCAGAGGTTGACTGAGCCTGTAGACGTTCTCCCTCATACGTATATCTGAGGTTGGACATGACTTGTGTCACCTACGGATACGTCGGGACTGCAGAACGGCCAAGTCAGTCATTTTCACTCAAATAAATAAAATAATTTTACATTGAAATACCCTGATCATTTTATGATTTCCAAATTAAAATGTAGTTCAACCCGAGCAGGGTTAGAAAATGTAAAAATCATGAAGTGTCTCCCAAACTCGTTTTACCTATTGCTCGCATTCCACAACAAATGTGTTAGAAAAAACATTCATCACACCCCAGCTACGTGTGTGTGTGTGTGCACGTCTCAGACTGCATTATAGAACGCTTGTGCCAGAACACGTGCCCGAGATCCAAAACATTTGTCTCTGGTAGCTCGGACAGATACTACATTATACATGAACAGCATCGTAGCACATTTCGATTCAGTCGCCAGATAGGAACTTCACAGATCTTTTTTTTCTTCTGAGCCTTTTGAATCTCTACTTTACGAGGAAAAACTCTGGGCTTTGTTTGTGATTTAAGTCTCCTCTCTCTCTCTCTCTCTCTCTCTCTCTCTCTCTCTCCTGCACGCGTCTACAGGTGAAGGTGTGCTTGCATTTATTTTCATTATAATAATGTGAGCTCCCCTTAAGGCACCATTATCAGCCCTCCTACCCTCCTTCTGTTCTCCTTCCCTGGTCGCTCCTGCTCCTCCACGAGTGTTTTGATTACCTTGATGGATGTCCAGACGTGTGTGTGTGTGTGTGTGTGTGTGCAACCATGCCTGTGAGTACAGTAATGTTATTACAATGAGCCTGAACAGGACAGGCTGTGACACAGCGTGACAGGCGGACGAGACGGGAAAACGTCCTCTGAACTCCCAGGGGGGAGGCCTCGCATGATTGGCTGAGGCGCTCCGGGAGGTGTCAGTTTGAAACCTAGAGGTGAAATCCCTGGGGGGTGGAGGTCAGCTGCGCCGGTGGAAACAAGCGTTTGCCCCTTAGAGAGGTGTCACCGAAATGTGTTCGATGTTTATGAAGATAGACAAATAAATATATAAGAGCGTGACGTTATTGACAATATAGCACAGAAGGAGAACGCCGTGAAGCAAATAATTGCCAGAGGCACTCTGGATGGATCCTGTTAGAGTGGAGTGTGATAATGTTCTTAAACGCATTAAAGAGGACCCTTTTGCTGCTAGCAAGTTTAGGCAGACAGCCATTACATTGAAACAGCTGTTATTTTCTTCAGTCTTAGTTGTGTTTTATCATTCTTGCTTTTCTTTTTTTCTCTGAATCTCTCTGTTTTAATCAAACTTTGCATTTCTGCAATTTAAAATGCTCACTGGACCTAAACTAGATAAAGCAATTAAATTTACCGCTTGATCGAGCATTGACACATTTTTTGAGTGACTTGTAAACTGATGTGTTACACATCTCCTCCACCATTCATGCTGGCTAGCAGTGGGGTAAGACACTAGCTAGCTACTATTCAAGCTGGCTAGCAGTGGGGTAAGACACTAGCTAGCAACCATTCAAGTTGGCTAGCAATGGGGTAAGACACTAGCTAGCAACCATTCAAACTGGCTAGCAGTGGGGTAAGACACTAGCTAGCGACCATTCAAGCTGGCTAGCAGTGGGGTAAGACACTAGCTAGCGACCATTCATGCTGGCTAGCAGTGGGGTTAGACACTGGCTAGCGACCATTCAGACTGGCTAGTAGTGGGGTAAGACACTAGCTAGCAACCATTCAAGCTGGCTAGCAGTGGGGTAAGACACTAGCAAGCTACCATTAGCATGCTGGCTTGCTAGTAAAGTATCATTCAATTGGATAGGGACAGATCAAGTAAACCAAACACATGGGGATATGAAACAATTTCAAAATACTGAATTAGGTACTGCTGTCAGTATGAACCCCTATCAACCCCTGGTGACCGAGAGATTCCCACAAGCCCGAGACACAGTCGTCTGGCCATCAAAGTTTGGTCTTGTCCAAGTTGCTCAGGTCTTCACTCCTGCCAATTTGAACTGTATCCAACATCTAACCTACTCAGACTTTGACACGTGAGCTTGTTAGGAGATGGCCGTTATATAATTGTTATTTGCTTCACTTACAAGTGTTCATTATGTTTAACGCCTGATGTAAAACACTTAGTTTCTATTAAACGATGTAAGCATGGGAAATTTGCTGATGAAAGGTTTAATGTGTTCAAATGAAGTGTAATTATGCTTACTTTTATATGGATTTGTATAGCCGCTGGTTAAAGCTGCTTATATTGTCACAAGTAATTACATAATGACCAATCAAGTTTGACCGTTATTTCTGATGCAGCACGATCACAAAGATCAATACGTAAAGTGTTTGTTCGTTTGTATGTGTGTTCGTGTGTTCGTGTATTCGTGTGTCTGTCTGTCTGTCTGTCTGTCTGTGTGTGTGTGTGTGTGTAATCCCTACACAGTGATACAGGCTGTCCAGAGCATGTAAACATCCTGCTGCGTAAATGCCCTAATCTGTTTCCCTTCCCCAGTAATTACACTGACTAACGAGCTGCCCTGCCGTACATAGAGGGAGAGAGAGATAGCAGGAGAGTCAGAGATGGTCGAAGGAGAGAGCCAGGACGATGTCGTGGGCCGTGGTGAGACGGATTAAGGGGAAGGGGGAAATGGAGAGAGAAAAAATCAGAAACCGTAAAGGCAAGGACAAAGAGAATAGGGGACTAATTGGGAAAAGGAGAAGACATGACGTGAAAATGAGCAGGCACTTTCCAGCATGGTTTCAGTGGTGATGGAGTTAGAGTGGATATAGTGGTGAAGTTGGCAGAAGATGAGGTTTTCCTGGTGCTAGAAGGAGTGATTTAATGGTGGTGGTTGTGGTTGAAGGAGTGGTTTAATGGTGGTGGTTGTGGTTGAAGGAATGGTTTAATGGTGGTGGTTGTGGTTGAAGGAGCGATTTAATGGTGGTGGTTGTGGTTGAAGGAGTGGTTTTAATGGTGGTGGTTGTGGTTGAAGGAGTGGTTTTAATGGTGGTGGTTGTGGTTGTAGGAGTGGTTTTAATGGTGGTGGTTGTGGTTGTAGGAGTGGTTTTAATGGTGGTGGTTGTGGTTGTAGGAGTGGTTTTAATGGTGGTGGTTGTGGTTGAAGGAGTGGTTTAATGGTGGTGGTGGTGGTGGAAGGAGTGGTTTAATGGTGGTGGTTGTGGTTGAAGGAGTGATTTAATGGTGGTGGTTGTGGTAGAAGGAGTGGTTTAATGGTGGTGGTTGTGGTTGAAGGAGTGGTTTTAATGGTGGTGGTTGTGGTTGAAGGAGTGGTTTTAATGGTGGTGGTTGTGGTTGAAGGAGTGGTTTTAATGGTGGTGGTTGTGGTTGAAGGAGTGGTTTTAATGGTGGTGGTTGTGGTAGAAGGAGTGGTTTAATGGTGGTGGTTGTGGTTGAAGGAGTAGTTTTAATGGTGGTGGTTGTGGTTGAAGGAGTGGTTTTAATGGTGGTGGTTGTGGTTGTAGGAGTGGTTTTAATGGTGGTGGTTGTGGTTGAAGGAGTGGTTTTAATGGTTGTGGTTGTGGTAGAAGGGGTGATTTAGTGGTGGTGGTTGTGGTTGAAGGAGTGGTTTAATGGTGGTGGTTGTGGTAGAAGGGGTGATTTAGTGGTGGTGGTTGTGGTAAAAGTAGTGATTTAGTGGTGTGCGTATTCGTAAATGCTTGTGTTTGTTCATACGTGTGCTTGTGTGCATACGTGAGTGTGTATGTGTGTGTGAGGGGGGGGGGGACTAGAGATGCATTTTGAGGGCAGCTGTCCGAAGCGACCAGCTCCATCTGTGAGGAGCTGATCTGCCAGGACACTAATCAGGCAATCCATCTCCTCTCTACCTGTCACCCGTTATTACCCTGTGAGTCAGTCTCTAACAGACACACACATACACATCTGCAAAAACACCCATACGCAAACGAACACAATCTCACAGATAAGAACACACTCACGGCCCACAATGAAATACGCCCTAACCCATTTAAATCCACATACCAGTTGAAACGTAACACGTCACTCAACCACAAACGACCACTAACACACTCTAGAAGCGAACACTATTAACTATAACATCCGACTAGTCAACTAATTAGGACTTCTAGCGGTGTGTTCAGAAGAGTCACAACAGAACATTGTTAAATTAGATGTTTGTCAAAGACCCTAAATTGTCAACGCGTACCATTAAAACCCGCCACTGTGGGGCGCTATAACAACCAAGCAGACTGTCACCTTGCTGGGGCTTCAGGATTGGTTGACAAGAGTTGTTGTTGTTTAATTGCAGAGTAAAAGTTGCCGCTGTCCATCATCTTACATGACGCACGATTAAACATGAGCCTTTCTGAACACTTTTTTTTCGGACACATTTATATACTGGATTAGCTTCTAGACAAATGCATACTGGAACTCTGAATGGAACAAATCTAACCCATTAGCTGACATGTTCACCAACGCGTTGTACATACATTTATCGAAATCAGCGTGTTCTGTTCTATGTTTTCAACGCAGGGCATGCTGGGAGCTTGTGGATGTCGTGAACCCACCTATTTATTTGGTTCGCGACAGTTAAGTCACTGTGATCTTGAAAGCACGTCTACGAGACCCAGATAAATAAATAATCTTTATTTTTGTGGAGCAGCAGCAACAATGCAGCAGCGTAAGGCCTACTTTGTGATTACTCAAGTGGGATTCCAATATGTTATGCTGTTTACGCTGAATAACATTCAGAATATTTCCTTTTCAGTTATATAATAAAAGCCTGCCAAAATGCAATACATGTTAAATCCTCATAGTGCAAATTGTTATTTGATGCAGATGCAGACGATTGGTGGGTGGCATACATCATACTTATGTTAACCAAAGAAAACGGCGTGAAATACATGTAATAGATTAAAAAAGGTCAGTATGACATTTCTGACACTCAACAATTGTTATGCAAGACTCCATATGCTTCATTTATTGAGATACAGAGTCTCTAGACTATTGGGATAACACCAGTAGAGGTCTCTAGACTATTGGGATAACACCAGTAGAGGTCTCTAGACTATTGGGATAACACCAGTAGAGGTCTCTAGACTATTGGGATAACACCAGTAGAGGTCTCTAGACTATTGGGATAACACCAGTAGAGGTCTCTAGACTAATGAGATACACCCCAGTATAGGTCTCTAGACTATTGGGATACACCCCAGTAGAGGTCTCTAGACTATTGGGATAACACCAGTAGAGGTCTCTAAAATAATGAGATACACCCCAGTATAGGTCTCTAGACTATTGGGATACACCCCAGTAGAGGTCTCTAGACTATTGGGATACACCCCAGTAGAGGTCTCTAGACTATTGAGTACACCCCAGTATAGGTCTCTAGACTATTGGGATACACCCCAGTAGAGGTCTCTAGACTATTGAGTACACCCCAGTATAGGTCTCTAGACTATTGGGATACACCCCAGTAGAGGTCTCTAGACTATTGAGTACACCCCAGTATAGGTCTCTAGACTATTGGGATACACCCCAGTAGAGGTCTCTAGACTATTGAGTACACCCCAGTATAGGTCTCTAGACTATTGGGATACACCCCAGTAGAGGTCTCTAGACTATTGGGATACACCCCAGTATAGGTCTCTAGACTATTAAGATACATCCTAAAATATGTCAATTTAGACTATTGAGATGCCTTCTGACCAATTGGACAGCTGGCTTAGCAGTTAGCGCATTGGGGTAGAAACCAAAAGGTTGCAGGGTTGAGTCCTTGAGCTGGTAAACAATCTGTGCTTTTGCCCTTGAGCAACCCTACGTGCTCATGTAAACAGCTCTGTATAAGACATCAGCTTACATATTCCTTACAAAATTACAGTTAAAAGTCTAGAGCAGGGGTGGGCAAACTATGGCCCGCGGGCCGAATCCGGCCCTCGAGGCAATTCCATCAGGCCCACAGTTTTGAGAGGAAGTACAAAATTACTTGGCAGTCCAATTGTAATGTATCTGAATCTGAATTAAAGTTATTTAGATATAACACACCTCCAGTATATATGTTATGTGTATACATTTTAATTATTGCCCTTTTCTGGCCCACAAATCTTTTACAATGAACAAATGACATAACAAATGTGGCCCTTCATATAATTTCAACGTGCTGATGTGGCCCCTGAGCTGAAATATCTGCCCTCACCTGGTGTAGAGTGTAGAGTGTAGAGTGTAGAGAGTAGAGAGTAGAGAGTAGAGAGTAGAGAGTAGAGAGCAGAGAGTAGAGAGCAGAGTGTAGAGTGTAGAGTGTAGAGAGTAGAGTGTGAGGTCTCTGAAGCACGGACGCTAATAGCACGAGTACTTCAACAACATAGACAAGATGGTAGAATCAAAGGCTTTTCTGAATGATGTGCTCCTATCAGAGGCCGCCAAATAAAACAGCGTTGATTTGTACGAGGCTTACTCAGAGACCGGCGAGCCCTTGAGGACTGACTGAGAGGTTATTGCACACGGTATGCTGGGAGAATGCGCCGCCCCGCGTTCCATCTTGTTTGGATCGGTCCTTCCTCCCCTCGCATCTCTGTCTGTCTCTCCTGCTGGATCCACTCCGGGGAGATCTTACAAGCAGCCTTCTCCCCTGCAGGCACTGTCCGCGCACACACACACACACACATTTGTGTACGCACATACAATCTGATCTAGGCACAGTGTTGTGATTACACATTCGATAGATGCCGGCGAAAGATAGTAACGTTAACTAATAAACTCTTTATAATGCCTGGGGTCTGACACACACACACACACACACAGATATTTTAATACACGCAACTTGCATACGCAATTCATACGCATTTTCTCTCTCTTTGATTCACTGACTCACTCACTCTCTTTTAATCGCTCACACACACACACACACACACACACACACACACACACACACACACACACACACACACACACACACACACACACACAGGTTGTTTGGGAACCCAGTGGGACTGCGTCCTATCTGTATGTGTTCTAGCTTATCTCTTATTTAGCAGTGTGTGTCTTGTGTCTCTCCCCTGTCTTGGTGTTTAGCAGGCTAGAGTGCACAATAGAGCGTGTTCCCGTGTCGGCCCAGGACTTAGCATATATTTACAACCTGAAGGTTACACACTGCTGACCGGCCTAGGGACCCCATCGCCCCATAGCAGATTGGACAAATTTGATTCCCAGCCAGAAAGAAGGGATTGAGAAGGAGTGAAAGTGAGAGCAAATAAAAGAAAATGAGCGAGTGACAAAGAAAGTAGGGAGGATGTGTTTGTGTGCGTAACCATGCTTGTGTATTTGTGTATGTGTGTCTGTCTCGACACTCAACTTTCTCAGATCGGTACCCAGATCTGATCAGATCTGGTTCCCCTCCTCTGTGATCTGTCAGGGGTAAGAGCCAACATCCTCTGGGGCCCACCACCTCACAGCTAGCTCAAAGTGGTCTGGATCTATGTTAGCATTAGCATCCTCTGGAGCCCACCACCTCACAGCTAGCTCAAAGTGGTCTGGATCTCTGTTAGCATTAGCATCCTCTGGAGCCCACCACCTCACAGCTAGCTCAAAGTGGTCTGGATCTCTGTTAGCATTAGCATCCTCTGGAGCCCACCACCTCACAGCTAGCTCAAAGTGGTCTGGATCTCTGTTAGCATTAGCATCCTCTGGAGCCCACCACCTCACAGCTAGCTCAAAGTGGTCTGGATCTCTGTTAGCATTAGCATCGCCTTGTCAAGCCCACACATTGTCTGGACAGAGGTTTGAGCTATTCTCAATGTCTATATTGAGTGTGGTGCACACATGCGTGTGTGTGTGGGGGGGGAGGGAGAGTGTGTGTATAAAAGTGTGAGTGAAAACTTGTGTTTGCATGTGTGTGTGTCTGTGCAAGAGAGCGTACGTGTATGACAGGGTGATTGTGTGTTTGTTTGTGTGTGAGAGTGCGTTTGTGAATGCGTATGTGTTTGTGAGAAAGACTGTGTGTGTGTGGTGTGAAAACGTATGTGTTTGTGAGAAAGACTGTGTGTGCGTGTGAAACGTATGTGTTTGTGAGAAAGACTGTGTGTGCGTGTGAAAACGTATGTGTTTGTGAGAAAGACTGTGTGTGCGTGTGAAAACGTATGTGTTTGTGAGAAAGACTGTGTGTGCGTGTGAAACGTATGTGTTTGTGAGAAAGACTGTGTGTGTGTGTGTGTGTGTGTGTGAAAACGTATGTGTTTTCTGAGAGAGAACGAGTATGTGTGCGTGTGAAAGCGGATGTGTGTGTGAGCGAGCTCGTGTGTGTGTGAGAGAGCGCGTGTGAGAGAATGTGTGTGAAAGCGTATGTGCCAACCAAGGCTAGAGTGCACAATAGAGCGTGTGAGAGCGTATATGTGTGTGTGTGTGTGTGTGTGTGTGTGTGTGCGTGTGTGTGTGAGAGCGCGTGTCCCCCCAGTATGTTGGTCTCTATAGAGCCCAGTGAAATGAGACAGCAGGACAGATGCACCGATGCAGTCTCAAACTGAGCTAAAACACCACCCTGGAGCACCATGTCCCTCAGCGGACCTTCACACACACGTGCGGGGTGTCTAGTTTAAGCACACCTGCAATACCGGGGGTGGGGGGGGGTGTACCCTCTATCCAAAACCAAGGGCCCAGCGCAATAACTCGGCTTTTCATAAATCATCCCTTCTGAACAGTGGGGATGTCACTTTTATGGTAATATCAGTCTGAGGGAGTTAGATAAAGAGAGAGAGAGAGATAGAGAGGTGGGGAAGGAGAGTAAGACAGAATTATGGTAGGAGAGGTAAAGATAGACATGGGAAAAGGTAAGAAGAGAGAGAGAAAGAGAGAGAGAGAGAGAAAGATAGAGTTGAAGAAAGAAGAGAAGAAAGAAACGTAGGAAGGTGAGAGAGAGAGAGAGAGACAGTGGATCCATCGCACGTATCCATCTGGACGTTTTTGCAATTACTACGTCCCCGAAAGACATCCAGCCAAGTCCCCCATAATGCAATTCGGTCTTAGAATTTCACAGCGCCATCACCACCACTATCTCTTGCCCGAGCTGACCTCAGGCCAACAGCAGACCAACCCACCGCCAACCATCCAAATCCCCCCCACCATCACAACCGCCGGCGTCCGACCACATTTCCGATCGATGGTCTGCCATGTCTGGGGCCCTCGTTTCACTCGCAGTCACGGAGGCAAGCATCGGCTACGGAGCCCGGGCCCCGCTGTAAATCACTAAGATAAGCCCGGACGAGAGTGCGGGACCCCAGGCTGAGTAAAGGGGTGACGGGGGGTGACGGGGGGGTGCACGCGCTCGTCTGACTGATGGGCTGCCGGACGAGACAGTGAGCAGGGAGGGAAACAACACACTGCATCAATCACACCACTGTGGGGATTTGGGACGCGGCCTGGAGCCGTCCTCACACACTCACACGCCGTCACACACACGCCGCGCATATTCCCTGACAGACTGTGCCGCTCTGTAAACGCGTCGACGTACAGCGAACGAAGCCGGAGACGAGAAGACAAGAGGAGAAACGAGGACGGGAGAACGTCAGAGAAAACGGGAAGAGGATCAGAGGAGACGAAAGGACGGAGAGAAGAGGAGTACAGGAGGAGGCGAGAAACGAACGGAGGAGGGACACAGAGGAGGAGAGCGACGGCTCTGAACCGTCTGTGCTTGCGTGGTAACCAGCGGAGGCAGCTTGGATGGCAGCGGGACGATTGTCACTGTGCCTTGCCAACTACAGGCACGCTGGCAGCGAGTCTTGCACACCTGCCACTCACGCCGCGCTCCGTTCCAACGGCTACGGCGACATTAGCCAGGCTCCCAATTCTCACCTCGCAGACGAGCGCTACATCTAAATTTCGACCCGCTAGCTCGGCAACGCACCCCGGTTACGGCGCCAATCTTCGTGGGGGACCGGGGCCACAACCTCTGTGGAGGAGTGTGTGCCGGATTTGGGAGAAGCCGTGGAGGCGGAGGGCGGAGGGGATGAGAACAAATGAGATCTGACAGTACTGAATCGTGTCGAACGCACCCTTTATTTACTCCGAAATAACTGGATCCCATTAGCGTATTCGGGTTACATCACCAGACACGGGTTGACTGGAACACTGCTTGTTTGAGTAGACCGGTAATTAGCCTGTTCGAGGATCGTGCGTGTGCTCGCTCGTGCTCGCCCGTGCATGCGTCTGAACGCGTGAATGCATACTTATGTGCGCTTGCTCACTCGCAAAATGTGTGGAATCGGAGTTGGCAGAGCGATGCCATTGTCGCCGCCTCTCTCCTCCACAGTGTCTTTGGCGTCCCGGGGACCAGTGGGCACCGAACCTAGATAGTCGTGCCCGCCTGGCCATCTGTGCCAGGCGCCGAGTGCCTGCCCGCATGCTGCCCCGTTCTCATGCCAGGGAGAGGGAGGAACATTCGTACGGTAGCCCGCTAACACCACGGACCGTCAAGACCGAGACAGGCATAAGCTGAGGCAGCCCCGTCCGGCACGTCATGGTCTCCACGCCAGGGTGGGAAGGACCCCGAGAGACCGGCCCAGAGGCCGCGTAAAACTGACGCAGTTCAATTCCAACTAAAGCATGTCTACACTCAACCAACCAACCACCCACACACACACACACACACACCATCTCTCCCAACCCCCTACACACACACACACACACACACACACACACACACACACACACACACACACACACACACACACACACACACACACACACACACACACACACCCACACACACACACACACCATCTCTCCCAACCCCCTACACACACACACACACACACACACTACATAAGATAGCAAAACGTCTGCACCATAAAGTGGCTTAGTCATCCATGACTATTTCAGTCTGCGGCAGCACTAAGGGAAAATGGATTGCTCTAATTGGGGCCCAGGGTTCATCAAACTCTCATTTCCATTTAGAATTCATTACGGGCTCATGGGGGGTTGAGAGGGGAGTTTGGGGGGATGATTACTCTAGAGGGGTACCATGCTGTACCCTACTCACACAGGGTAGGGGGAGAGCAGACAGAATACACCCAGTTTGGGCCTAGAGGACCACTCAGAAACGGATCAGAACCTAATGGTTCCCCAGTGTGACCAAACCCTGTGGACACGTCTTCATTGAGACGAGAGACTGTCTGTTTCTGACCGCTAGGGTTTGACAGGCGGAGAGGCTGGTCCCGGTAATCAAACCCACCGTACACACACACACACACACACACACACACACACACACACACACACAGACACACACACACACACACACACACACACAGACACACACACATACACACACACGCACCACATCAATGTCCCTATAGCAGGTGAAAACCCCTCAATAAACCAACCAACGGCTCAATAAACATTTTGACACCACTCATAGGAAATGAGTGACCTATCATACCTCGTGTTTGTAAAAGACCCGCCTTGCCAGCCGTTCTCTTCGTGGCACTTTGTGAATAGTCAATGAACTGCTGGAGAGCATCCGCACAGCACAGATGGGTTCAAACGCTATACGGAGCGGCACAAATACCGCCGTCGGTCGACCTTGTATCGGACGGCCACCATTCTGTGGCTCGCTCGATCAAGCTCAACAATGTGTTTGAAATTATTTTCGAATAGACTTTGAAGCCCGCTTCTCGGCCAGGTAGAACGCAAGATCCACTAACCCTAAACATGATGGAGAGAACTGACAGACGAGTGCTGGTCCGTCCATCTACCCGGAGTGCGGATGACACCTCCAGAGGGGGAATAAGTTCAGTGGAGCAGGCCCGTCTCAATCAAACGTGCACACACACACAAACCTACACACACACACACACACACCAACACACACACACACACACCTACACACTCTCTCCATCAAGTGCTGTATCAGTCACTGACTGGGGTCTGATAAGAGAGAACAGATGAAACGTGCGCACGCACGTGCACACGGACAGACACACTCCTGAGACAAGAACGAGACACAGTAGGATATAGATAGAAAGACAGACAGAGGGAGAGAGAGAGAGAATGGCAAAGGGAGAGACAGGGGGAGGGGGAAGTTGAGGAAGCTCGGCATGCAAATGTAACTGAGGAGTCAGAGGGCTTGGGGTAGCATGGGGTAGCATAGGGTAGCATCGAGTAGCATGGGGTAGCATAGGGTAGCATCGAGTAGCATGGGGTAGCATGGGGTAGCATAGGGCAGCATAGGGCAGCATGGGGTAGCACAGGGTAGCATAGGGTAGCATAGGGCAGCATGGGGTAGCATGGGGTAGTATGGGGTAGCATAGGGCAGCATGGGGTAGCATAGGGTAGCATCGAGTAGCATGGGGTAGCATAGGGTAGCATCGAGTAGCATGGGGTAGCATGGGGTAGCATAGGGCATCATAGGGTAGCATAGGGTAGCATAGGGCAGCATAGGGCAGCATGGGGTAGCATGGGGTAGTATGGGGTAGCATAGGGCAGCATGGGGTAGCATAGGGTAGCATCGAGTAGCATGGGGTAGCATAGGGTAGCATCGAGTAGCATGGGGTAGCATGGGGTAGCATAGGGCATCATAGGGTAGCATAGGGTAGCATAGGGCAGCATAGGGCAGCATGGGGTAGCATGGGGTAGTATGGGGTAGCATAGGGCAGCATGGGGTAGCATAGGGTAGCATCGAGTAGCATGGGGTAGCATAGGGTAGCATCGAGTAGCATGTGGTAGCATAGGGCATCATAGGGCAGCATAGGGTAGCATAGGGCAGCATAGGGTAGCATAGGGCAGCATTCAAATTGTGTTCAATGTGCTTCTATTTGACCAGTATGGACCACATTACAGGATACCCTGCTTCTATTTGACCAGTATGGACCACATTACAGGATATCCTGCTTCTATTTGACCAGTATGGACCACATTACAGGATATCCTGCTTCTATTTGACCAGTATGGACCACATTACAGGATATCCTGCTTCTATTTGACCAGTATGGACCACATTACAGGATATCCTGCTTCTATTTGACCAGTATGGACCACATTACAGGATACCCTGCTTCTATTTGACCAGTATGGACCACATTACAGGATACCCTGCTTCTATTTGACCAGTATGGACCACATTACAGGATATCCTGCTTCTATTTGACCAGTATGGACCACATTACAGGATACCCTGCTTCTATTTGACCAGTATGGACCACATTACAGGATATCCTGCTTCTATTTGACCAGTATGGACCACATTACAGGATATCCTGCTTCTATTTGACCAGTATGGACCACATTACAGGATACCCTGCTTCTATTTGACCAGTATGGACCACATTACAGGATACCCTGCTTCTATTTGACCAGTATGGACCACATTACAGGATATCCTGCTTCTATTTGACCAGTATGGACCACATTACAGGATACCCTGCTTCTATTTGACCAGTATGGACCACATTACAGGATATCCTGCTTCTATTTGACCAGTATGGACCACATTACAGGATACCCTGCTTCTATTTGACCAGTATGGACCACATTACAGGATACCCTGCTTCTATTTGACCAGTATGGACCACATTACAGGATACCCTGCTTCTATTTGACCAGTATGGACCACATTACAGGATATCCTGCTTCTATTTGACCAGTATGGACCACATTACAGGATATCCTGCTTCTATTTGACCAGTATGGACCACATTACAGGATACCCTGCTTCTATTTGACCAGTATGGACCACATTACAGGATATCCTGCTTCTATTTGACCAGTATGGACCACATAACAGGATATCCTGCTTTGGTCTGCACCCCCTATTGTTTTTATCTCTATCAAACTGGAGAGGGGAGAAATCAATGCAGAGAGCGGCCGGGCACATTCACGATCACCTCTACTGAGCAGTGAGAGAGAGGGAGGGAATGAGAGATGGAGAAAAAGAATAACAGAGACGGAGAGAGAGACAGAGTGATGGAGAGAGAGACAGAAAAAGAGAATATGAGACGGGGAGACAAAGGCAGAGATGAAAGACAAAGAGACGGAAAGAGAGACGTTGAGTTTCGAGAGATCCCAGAGGCCGGGGCTATTGAACGAAGACGTTCAGCAGCCACTCAACCAGCGGAAAGAAGACATCCAGAACATGCATTGCTGAACTTAAGTGACAAACCAAGGACATATCCACGGGCTAAAAAAGACCATTAGCACACTGTGAGATGACCGTACAATAACCTGTGTCCAAGAGACAAATGTAAAAGACAATGTGCCAAAGCCAACTCCACATGTCCAGGATATCACGGACGTGTTTATCGAGGGTTATATAATGCCAACCAACAAAAACATACTCACGCATTAACCAGTTGAAATGACTTTTTCAAATGACTTTCCACAAAATCTGGTTCTTTAGATCTAGGAACAACACCAACCTTTGTTCTTCTAAGTTTTTGGTGTCCAGAATGATGGTTAAGTAACTGAATTCCCATTATTTTAAGCTGTTTAATAAAACCACTGTTGCTCATGTACTGTAGACTGACAGAACCCTATCAGACACGTTCAGGCTTTAATGTTGTAGTAGCCTAGCAGTGCTAACGATGTTGTAGTAGCCTAGCCATGCTAACAATGTTGTAGTAGCCTAGCAGTGCTTTCAATGTTGTAGTAGCCTAGCAGTGCTATCAATGTTGTAGTAGCCTAGCAGTGCTAATGCTGTTGTAGTAGCCTAGCAGTGCTATCAATGTTGTAGTAGCCTAGCCGTGCTATCAATGTTGTAGTAGCTCCCTTAAAGTAATTTAAGTTACAGTTACAATTGTCTTTGTGGTCACCACAGTCCAACCTGGCTGTTCAGAGTGGGTGCTCCTTCTGCTCCCAGCTAGAGGTGGATACCGAGCTGCACTTCCTTTTACAACGTAAAATAACAAGACTTATGATAATATTTATTTCGGAAATTAGCAGTCAATACGAAAAATACAATACCTTAAAAGACAAAGAAATGTAACATGTATTCATTGAGAAAAAACAAATGTCAGTACTGAAAGTCAAGTATATGCAGCCTCCTGACACAATTAGTGTCATCATCATTACTGCCATTGGTCTATTCATTGTTATGTTATGTATAAACTAAGCATCAATGACAGAGACAGACAGCAAATAAGAGACAGACAGAGAGTGAATGAGAGAGAGACAGACATATAGCAAATAAGAGACAGACAGAGAGTGAATGAGAGAGAGACAGTAAATGAGAGAGACAGACAGCAAATAAGAGACAGACAGTAAATGAGAGAGACATACAGTAAATGAGAGAGACAGACAGTAAATAAGAGACAGACAGTAAATAAGAGACAGACAGTGAATGAGAGAGAGACAGACAGTAAATGAGAGAGACATACAGCAAATAAGAGACATACAGTGAATGAGAGACAGACAGTAAATGAGATAGACAGACAGACAAAGACAGGTGGAGGGAAAACTGTAAACGGTCTCTACTCCTCCTGCTCTCTTGTATTGGTCCTGTCTCCGTCACTCATATTGGTGCGTGTATACGTGTGCGCGCTAGCAGTCTGCCACTAATTAAAGCAGGGTGTGGTTGAAGTCCTCGCCACCCCAGCCACAGTCGTCGTCGCCCTCACCACGCCACAGCCTAAGTCAGCTGTCAGTCAGGCCAAGACCCCCACACTCTCTTTCGTCTGGGGGAAGGGGGGGGGGGTTAATCCCCCTTCGCCCAGTGTGGAGAAGTCAGGCTGTTATTAGCATAGCAATGGTACAATAGCTCAGCTCTCCAGTCTCCAAAAGACTGGCTAATTGCTTGGAGGCCCCAAGACTAGCTCAGTAGAGGACGCCAGAGGGACTTTCTGGGGTTGGGAACTTTAAAATCTCTGGTAACTTTTATCCTGGCATATGATCTGGTCTCACTAACAAGGAAATGATCAGAGTAGCGTCGTCATTGTTAAGTAAAACAAATGATCCCTCTTTCTACTGTTCACTCTGTGCTCTGTTGTTGGGGAGGTTTTGGTGTAGTGCTTTTAACTTGTGTATTTAATCACAATAAAGTAACTTATTCTCTCTCTCTCTATCTCTCTCTATCTCTCTCTATCTATTGGTGGTGGGGTATTGATTCATCAGACAGTGAAGGAGGTGCCCAGTACTAGCAGTGGGTTGCGGGCGGAAGGGGCATCTGACTGGGGTGTGTGGTGGGAGGGGCATCTGACTGTGGTGTGGAGTGGGAGGGGCATCTGACTGGGGTGTGTGGTGGGAGGGGCATCTGACTGGGGTGTGTGGTGGGAGGGGCATCTGACTGGGGTGTGTGGTAGGAGGGGCATCATGTCCTCACTAATTGTAGTGCTGGGGTGGCTGTTTTATTTTCCTCAGACTGTGTTGTCGCCGACAGTGATTGCATGGACTTTCTCAACCGGGTGCTGGGCAGGGAGCAGCTTTGGACTCGAAAATCATGATGCAGGAACTGTCCGTGGCTGTTACGCAGCTTTCCTCCGGCCGAGTGCCTGGCATTGATGGATACTTTTCATAATATTTCCCTTCCAGTGTCATGTCGCCGTGCTGTCTGATCCCTGCTTCCAAAGAAAGGGGATTTGACTATGTTAAAAAATTGGCGTCCTGTGGCGTTGTTGTGTGCAGATTATAAGATTATTTCCAGATGTCTTTTGAATAGATTGAAAGATTATCTGGGGCTGTTGGTCCACAGCAATCGGTCATATTGTATATCGGTCACGGTGTATATCGGTCACGTTGTATATCGGTCACGTTGTATATCGGTCACGTTGTATATCGGTCACGTTGTATATCGGTCACGTTGTATATCGGTCACGTTGTATATCGGTCACGTTGTATATCGGCCACGTTGTATATCGGTCACGTTGTATATCGGCCACGTTGTATATCGGTCACGTTGTATATCGGCCACGTTGTATATCGGCCACGTTGTATATCGGCCACGTTGTATATCGGTCACGTTGTATATCGGTCACGTTGTATATTGGTCACGTTGTATATCGGTCACGTTGTATATCGGTCACGTTGTATATCGGTCACGTTGTATATCGGCCACGTTGTATATCGGTCACGTTGTATATCGGCCACGTTGTATATCGGTCACGGTGTATATCGGCCACGTTGTATATCGGTCACGTTGTATATCGGCCACGTTGTATATCGGCCACGTTGTATATCGGCCACGTTGTATATCGGCCACGTTGTATATCGGCCACGTTGTATATCGGCCACGTTGTATATCGGCCACGTTGTATATCGGCCACGTTGCATATCGGCCACGTTGCATATCGGCCACGTTGCATATCGGTCACGTTGTATATCGGCCACGTTGTATATCGGTCACGTTGCATATCGGTCACGTTGCATATCGGCCACGTTGCATATCGGTCACGTTGTATATCGGCCACGTTGTATATCGGTCACGTTGCATATCGGTCACGTTGTATATCGGTCACGTTGCATATCGGTCACGTTCTATTGTTGATAATTCGTTTTCGGTCAGGGATGTGTTGGCTATTTGAGATCTGATATGAATGTTGGTTTGCTCTCCTTGGATCAGGAGAAGGCTTTTGCCCATGTGGACCATCAGTATTAATTTGTCACAATGCAGGCTTGATGAGGTCCCGGTGCTGTACGTTAGTGTGGCTACAGAGCAATTTGAAGAGGATGTGGGGCTGCTGCTCTCCTTCAGAGCTAGGGGATTTCAAGGACATGGAGAGGAAGGCAGGGTATGTTGTCTGTGTGAAGGTATCCAGAGCTTCCTCCCTGGAGGGGGTAAATGCGACAAGGTGGGCGGAGGTGTTTGGTAAGGGCTCTTCTCCTATAGGTTGTTGGCAGTCCTTATATAAACTGCCTTTTGATGAGAGGACAGCTGACCTCCACTGGAGGATTGTTCATGGGGCTTTTGCCACCAATAAACATCTGGTGCATCTTGATCCAAGTGTTAAGGACAGCTGCCTGTTTTGTGAGTGGAAACTCTGGAGCATCTGTTGTTGCAGTGTCCCAGGTTAGTAGGGCTGTTTGATCAGCTTACTGAGGGGGTCTCTGCTTTGGGTGAGTTTTTCTCTTCTAAACTGTTTATATTTGGCCCTAAGTATTGCTTTAGTAATTTAGGTGTAATTGTTTTGCTAAACTTTATGTCAGGGACAGCTACGCTGGCAATTTGGAAGACTCAGAGAAATTGTATTCGGGCACCAGGGGTCTGTTAATGTTGTGAGGATGTTTGAGGGCTTGCTAGCTACAAAACAGAGGGTGGAGTATGCCTACTATAAACTGGTTGGGGACACTGAGGGTGGAGTATGCTCACTATAAACTGGTTGGGGACACTGAGGGTGGAGTATGCCTACTATAAACTGGTTGGGGACACTGAGGGTGAAGTATGCCTACTATAAACTGGTTGGGGACACTGAGGGTGGAGTATGCCTACTATAAACTGGTTGGGGACACAGAGGGTGGAGTATGTCTACTATAAACTGGTTGGGGACACAGAGGGTGGAGTATGCCTACTATAAACTGGTTGGGGACACAGAGGGTGGAGTATGCCTACTATAAACTGGTTGGGGACACAGAGGGTGGAGTATGCCTACTATAAACTGGTTGGGGACACTGAGGGTGGAGTATGCCTACTATAAACTGGTTGGGGACACTGAGGGTGGAGTATGCCTACTATAAACTGGTTGGGGACACAGAGGGTGGAGTATGTCTACTATAAACTGGTTGGGGACACTGAGGGTGGAGTATGCCTACTATAAACTGGTTGGGGACACTGAGGGTGGAGTATGCCTACTATAAACTGGTTGGGGACACAGAGGGTGGAGTATGCCTACTATAAACTGGTTGGGGACACAGAGGGTGGAGTATGTCTACTATAAACTGGTTGGGGACACAGAGGGTGGAGTATGCCTACTATAAACTGGTTGGGGACACAGAGGGTGGAGTATGCCTACTATAAACTGGTTGGGGACACAGAGGGTGGAGTATGTCTACTATAAACTGGTTGGGGACACAGAGGGTGGAGTATGTCTACTATAAACTGGTTGGGGACACAGAGGGTGGAGTATGCCTACTATAAACTGGTTGGGGACACAGAGGGTGGAGTATGCCTACTATAAACTGGTTGGGGACACAGAGGGTGGAGTATGTCTACTATAAACTGGTTGGGGACACAGAGGGTGGAGTATGTCTACTATAAACTGGTTGGGGACACAGAGGGTGGAGTATGTCTACTATAAACTGGTTGGCTACTCTAAGCGGTTCATGTGTATCTGGGGCATTCTGGGAGTGTTGTGTTTTGTCCTTGTTGTTGTTTGTAGTTGTGGTCTAGTGAACTCCTAGGACACAATAAAGTTATTTAAAACTCAAACTCTTTCTCTCAAGTATGTGCTGTGCCTGCGCATTCCTTCTCTCTGTCTTTTGTTCCCCCCCGTGTTCTCGTCTTGCCGTATATCTTCATCACTTTGGCTTTAGTCGTTCGGTGTAAACCGTGCAGAATAATGTGCTGTTATTTTCCTTAACGGAACACCAAAGCAACTGCCCTGGCTTTCTCGGGGGTAGAGCGATCTAGACTGTACAGGTCTACTGTCGTGTGGAATCTATCCTCTGTTTTGTCATTATATGACGGGCGGGGTGCTCCTGACACAAATCAGCACAGGGCAACACAGACACTAAACACAGTTGTTTATGGAAAAGCAAACACCGCTAAAAACGAAGACAGTTTATTTAACATTCACGTCCACATACGTGTAAACAACACGCAAAAACACCAGACTCGCGGTGAAGTCCGTGAGATTAACGCGATTCTCATGATCTACTGGGTGAACTCCATATCAAATGAGTTCGACAGAAATGTCTCCCTGACACGGCAGCGCTTAATATTTGCACAGACCTGCGGTATATCTGAACAGACTCCGCAGTCTCCGCAGACCACAGAAGAACTGAGACCAATGGCAGAGTTCTGACCTTGTGTCAGAGACGGGGGAATGAGAGAGAGACGACGACTGATTATCTGAACGGCGGAGAAGACAGGAAGTGGAGATGCAGGGTCGGTGGGATTCTGGGAGAGATAGAGAGCCAATCAGGCTCCAGCCCTCTCCTCCGCAGAGGGAGAGAGAGCGTCGGATCGGAACGCGCGCACACTGGTTGCCTTTCATTCCTCCACCCCTCCACCCCTCCACCCATCCAACCCTCTGCTGGTGATACTCTTACAGGACTGCTACTGTACAAACACAGCCCAAAGCCTGGCCGTGTTCATTCATATTGATGTGCCATCGCAAACAGGCCTTTTTAACTGGCCGACTTATGCATTCTGTGTGTTTCTGCATGCGTGTGCGTGTGTGGTTGATGTGTCTATCATTTCACAGACTCCTTGCTGACTTTGAGAGTGGAATCCCATATGCATTAGCTTTAGACTACAGGCATTGGAATCGTCTCAGGATGTGTGTGTGTGTGTGTGTGTGTATATGTGTGTGTGTGTGTTTGTATATGTGTGTGTGTGTGTTTGTAATGAGACAGCACACGCCTTTATTACCCAGCACCCCTGCTGTTGAGACTGAAACACGTGTCACATGTCAGTCCGCTGAGAAAAGATGGGGGGAGGGAGGAGAAAAATGGAGGAGAAAAACCCAATTTTTAACCCTAACCCCAATGGCTTTCCTTAAACCAAACCTATAAAGCACATTTTAGGACTACTGAAATGTAGCAAAAAATAATGACTTCATAATGTTATAATATTCCTCAGAAATAGTGAAATCTGGACGTACAACAAAGGAAGAAATTAGAAATAAACCGACCATTAAAATTACAGACTGATCCCGTTTTTGTCAGTGAGCAAGTGTACAACATCAGCAGGGGATTAAACGCCTTCTTCCTTCACAGTACATACGTAGGCGGGGCAAAAGTTCAGGCAGACTCACCTTCTCGACCACACTAACATTTGTCCAAACCATCCGTAACGGCTGGGCAAACTTATCAATCCACTGCTGTTTCAACATGAGCTCTCGCTCATCAATGCTTCTGCTCAGCCTTTCTCACTGCCAGAGGAAAAGATCCATTAGCAGAGAACAAGGGTTGTAAAATATCTCTCCGTTTCTCTCTCCATTCTCCTCTGTTTCCTCTCCTCCGACGCATCCTCCCTCCTTTATTTATCGTCCTTTGGGGCCCCGTCTCTTTCATTTAACATCTTTCTTTGACTTTGAACAAATATACGTCCAGACTAATTGGCATCCCCCTTAATCTCTCTTCCTCCATCTCTCTCTCTCTCTCTCATCTCTCTCCATCTCTCTTTCCTCTCTCCGTCTATCTCTTCTCTCGCCATGTCTCTCCATCTCTCTCCGTTGTGTCTTTCATTTCTGATGTCTCTCATTTTCTCTCAAGTCCGTCGATAGGTGAGCTGAAGGTGAGGTGAATGTCAAATTAACTGCAGTGTGTCCTATGTAGCACACGACTTTATATGGGGGCACAAGTCAAATGGACTCTAGTCAAATTAACTCCACATATGTAGCCAATAGAGTAAATGCCTTAAGCTTCACGAGCACCGGAGCAGATCCTAAAGGCGAAAAGAGTATTTGTACCCAAGAATTCAGACCTACAAAAAGAAACGCCACAACGTTAAAAAGGATGGAAGCCAAACTCATCATTAAGGATCAGCATTTTGTTTCCGACCAGTGAGTGGTTCAAAAGGGGACAAAGCGCAGAGAGTCATGCTTTAATGTATTTGGCATTCGGTCGGGTTTAGTATTTGTTACTCTCCCAGTCCGGGTAAGGGTCATTAAACGCGTCGGCCCTTATTTCTGACCCTCTGCAGGGCATGCAATAACGGGAGCACGTAAAGTCTCTTTTCAATAGAACCGCCCTTGGACAATATAGGCTTCTATTTCAAAGGGCCACAGGTCAACTTTAATAGCGCGCCAGTGCTATAAATGATTTTAATTAAAACAATGAAGCAATTCATCAGCTACTGACCTCACATTGCCAGATTCTAGTCATTTGCGCTATCGCCTATAGATTAACTTTAATGAAACGACTTGCTGCGGCATAATCAATCAGAGATGGACGCGCTGACGGGAATCCGTGAGGGACCACGCTATCATTGTATAGCAGCTTTACCCACTTGGCAGACGAAATGATAGGTTACCCATATATTGTCTCAGCGAAGTCCTTCCCCTGGCTCTATGCGTCAGTGTCGGCGAAGAACTAGTGTTTGACTTCGAAAACCAAGGCTCCAACCGTGGCAACGAGAGCTATGCTTTATACGTTTTATTTTTCCAAAGCCCAAAATAATATAGGCCCAACCCCGTGTTTGTATCTAGAAAACAAATCAATGGACCATATAAAGCGATCAATAAGAAAATGCTTTAGCCAGCGATGCTTTATGCTATAAACAAGCTGTAAAATGCGTGCAGTGCCTATAGGCTGTTTTGGTGATCCCGGTCCTTCCTGGGCCGAATTACGGAGTGGCCGTGTTACACTGACAAAACAAAAGAACACCCTTTAAAGCGATGCGTTTAAGGCTATGATCTGTCCTGTGCAAGAGGGAGAAAAACGGTAAGCAAGTTCTCTGCTCTTCACTCTACCCAATATTTCCGTTATTTGGGCTATTGTATTTTATAAGGGCCTCATTTTAGACCGCGTACAATCCCTTACTGCGTTAAGTAACCAAAAGGTCACCGGTTGTATATTCTGAAGCTGACACGTTAAAAAAAACGGCCCGTTGTTACGCTAAAGGAAAGCACTTAACCTAAACAGCTTCAGTCTGTCACTCTGGAAGATAGCAGTGTCTAAAAGGAAATGTACTGTAAGTAGCTGTGAAGATAGATGCCATGTATATATATATATATATGCAACAGCCACTACATATAGAATTGAATGACAGACAGTCATTGTACCATTGTCGGCGACAACTCCAGTAGCGTTTTTAAAAGTGGAAGGGCTTTTGTTCGACCTCCACACTGACGACGCCAGCATTTCAGCATAGCTCTGGTACATCACGCGCTAATTACTAATGGGAGCAATGACACGTTCGTCTCATAAAAATGCAAGCTCCCGTCGACATCGGAATCCGGCAGTGGTGACTTCCTGTCTGAAAACCTTAACACGTCTCGCTCACGTCCGTCATGAAAAAGCAGTTAATGTAAAAAGCAAGTTGGCCTTCCCCACTCGTCGAAGAGCTTAAAAAATAACTCAAATTCAGTCAATAAACTAGATTGAAGAGCTGACAATACATATATATTTATCGGTTTTCGAATAAACAGAGGTTTTCAATGTCATATTTCAGTTTCACAGGGCTATTCAAAGCGAAGGTCAACGTGAGTGCATAAAACAATTACAATTATTTTCAAATGAAATAATGAGCTTTTTACTACAATCTTTAGACATAAGTTACAGTCTGCAATGTCACGCGAAGTGCAAAATGTGGCATCGTATTTGATGCAGGTATCATTTATCAGTCCAACGTTTGGTCTTAATGGTGTTTCAAAAAGTGTGTTTGAGAAATTGTGTTAATTTACTGTGTTAGCAGGGGTGAAAACTATAAATGCACACACATACACAAATGCAAACTCTGGCTCCGCCCTGACCACCACTGGGCCAATCATAATCATTCCTCCCTCCAGGGAGAAGCCACCATCACCAGACAAGTGACCAGAAAATAACAATGCCAACCTGTATCTGGCCCCTGGTCAGAAATTAAAATGATTTTATTGCAGGTAACATCAACAGCTTGGTGTGTGTGTTTAGTGAGTTGACAGAAACGACATGGTGACCTCACCGTGACCTTACGGTGACACTTTGACCTTAACGTAGCGCAGCGTGACCTGGCAGAGTAATGACATGGGGTCAGCGGAGGTTCACTGATTAATGTTGCCTAGCTAATGATGTGTGTGTGTGTGTGTGCTCTTGTTCCTAACTGATGGTGTGTCAAGGTAAGTTTGTGTGTGTGTGTGTGTGTGTGTGTGCAGACATGTGTGTACTCGTATTGCTAACTGATGGTGTGTCATTGTAAGTGTGTGTGTGTGTGTGTGTCTCCACCAGGGGAAACTGAGCATTTCTCAGCCCACCTAACCCTATCAGACTCTGACTGGGACTTATAATTAGCCAATTACAGACAGTTTTTTTTTCAATGAACACGAGGAGTGGGGTTAACTTCTTTCCTGGTAATTAATTTGTGACATGAGGGCGGGGAAAACGGAGGTCAAAGCAGAGTAGGACTCACTCATTAGATACAGCAGCACTAGCCAAGGACTATTCAATCCCGGGAGGAGTAGCCAGTGGCTGTATCACTGTAAAATCCAAAATGGCAGTAACCAAAAAACTGCAAAGAATGATGGCCCAGTTTCTATGCTATATTTCTGAGGGATTCTCCAGGTAAATAATATAGATGTCTGCATTTCACAATTGTCGCCATCTCGCTAACCCACCATTTCTAAATGTCGTTGCCCAGCTACCCGGGCTCTTTGCTCCTGGCAAAAGTCACACACTCACGATTATTGGCATCTCCTCCTCGAGAAGCCTGCATCCTCAAACCTCACACAGGACAGCTCCATAGCAAGTGACGACCTCATCGAAAAAGAATGGCTTGCGTCAAAGCCAGAACATTTAAATTAAAGCGATATCCGGAACATTCTTACAATCTTAGATCCTCTGATAAGTTATATAACGGTCCACTAACTTTTAAGCCATTTCAAATGTAATTTTCATCAGTGAAATTTGCAGCGAACGATATAGTACTGCAGAAGATAAAGGGTTTTGTCATCAGACAACAATACTCTCAGATCTGCACAGCGCCCAAAGAAACAAACAGCTGCAGTTCAACAGGTTGACAGCATTCTCTTTCAAGAATGCACCTTTCCCGCCCACACACACACACACACACACCGAGTTTGCCTGGGAGACAGATAAGAAATCATGCCCTAATGACTCTACTGAAAGTTACGCCCAAACATTGACTTAAACACATACCGGTTCTGCCTTGAGTCAAACTTAAAAAGAAATACTGTACACCTACTCTGAACCTGCTTGCTCTCACCCACTCTCTCACACACTCACACACACACTCACCCCCGTCACACACTCTCTCACACACTCGCACACACACTCGCACACACACACACACACACTCACCCCCGTCACACACTCTCTCACACACTCGCACACACACTCGCACACACACACACACACACTCACCCCCGTCACACACTCTCTCACACACTCGCACACACACTCGCACACACACACACACACACACACACTCATCCCTGTCTAAAGATTCAATTTGCTTTCCAATCAATCCAAGACATAAACAAACTAAATAAGCCATAACGTCCTTATGAAAAACACTGGGAGGTCCTCATCCACAACCATCAGACGCACTTCATATTAAAGACATGCATTACTCATCAGGAAGGCATCTGTGACCACACGATGTAGGAAGAGATGGAAAGTGCATTACCTGGAACAGAAGAGAGAGAGGGAGAGATATCAGAGAGTGCCGGTTTGCATGGACATAGAAAGTGAGTGATGGCTGGAGAATATCGAATTGAACGTCAGGAAACAAACGCGTGATAAGGAGTTGCTTAGCCTCGTCAGGGGCAGAACCGATCTCTAGTTTCACTGTATAGATCCGAACCGGGTTAATCTGTCGATTTAGTCCAGAACGTCAGTGTTTTCAGACAACTCTTCACCCGCTGGTTATGACATTCTATTTCACATGATTTCCAAATGACGCAATTGCCCTTTTTATCTCCCATTAACATTATCGCCGGCCGCCTGTTCCGCTCACAGCATGTTTAACTGGTTAATGTCTGACCTTCCGCAACATGAATATTGTTTAAGTTTAATGACGTTTAAAGTAACTGCCCATTGTTTTTTCGGAGATATCGGATGACCTATAATTGCTAGTCGTTTTTTTACAACATAGGGGAAGTAGTTTTCCATCCCAAAACAATGAATGATGTTGAAACAGCTTTTCTGTTCAAGAACATTTTACTCTGCATACGGTAACAAAAGAATTACATTGGTTAATACCAGTTATAGAACATGACATTGGTGTATACCAGTTATAGAACATGACATTGGTGTATACCAGTTATAGAACATGACATTGGTGTATACCAGTTATAGAACATGACATTGGTGTATACCAGTTATAGAACATGACATGGTGTATACCAGTTATAGAACACACCAGTTATAGAACATGACATGGTGTATACCAGTTATAGAACATACCAGTTATAGAACATGACATTGGTGTATACCAGTTATAGAACATGACATGGTGTATACCAGTTATAGAACATGACATGGTGTATACCAGTTATAGAACATACCAGTTATAGAACATGACATGGTATATACCAGTTATAGAACATGACATGGTGTATACCAGTTATAGAACATACCAGTTATAGAACATGACATGGTGTATACCAGTTATAGAACATACCAGTTATAGAACATGACATGGTGTATACCAGTTATAGAACATACCAGTTATAGAACATACCAGTTATAGAACATTACATGGTGTATACCAGTTATAGAACATAACATGGTGTATACCAGTTATAGAACATACCAGTTATAGAACATGACATGGTGTATACCAGTTATAGAACATGACATGGTGTATACCAGTTATAGAACACACCAGTTATAGAACATGACATGGTGTATACCAGTTATAGAACATGACATTGGTGTATACCAGTCATAGAACATACCAGTTATAGAACATGACATGGTGTATACCAGTTATAGAACACACCAGTTATAGAACATGACATGGTGTATACCAGTTATAGAACATGACATTGGTGTATACCAGTTATAGAACATACCAGTTATAGAACATCACATGGTGTATACCAGTTATAGAACACACCAGTTATAGAACATGACATTGGTGTATACCAGTTATAGAACATACCAGTTATAGAACATGACATGGTGTATACCAGTTATAGAATATACCAGTTATAGAACATGACATGGTGTATACCAGTTATAGAACATGACATTGGTGTATACCAGTTATAGAACATACCAGTTATAGAACACACCAGTTATAGAACATGACATGGTGTATACCAGTTATAGAACACACCAGTTATAGAACATGACATGGTGTATACCAGTTATAGAACATAACATGGTGTATACCAGTTATAGAACACACCAGTTATAGAACATGACATGGTGTATACCAGTTATAGAACATACCAGTTATAGAACATGACATGGTGTATACCAGTTATAGAACATGACATGGTGTGTACCAGTTATAGAACATACCAGTTATAGAACATGACATGGTGTATACCAGTTATAGAACATGACATGGTGTATACCAGTTATAGAACATGACATGGTGTATACCAGTTATAGAACATACCAGTTATAGAACATGACATGGTGTATACCAGTTATAGAACATAACATGGTGTATACCAGTTATAGAACATACCAGTTATAGAACATGACATGGTGTATACCAGTTATAGAACATACCAGTTATAGAACATGACATGGTGTATACCAGTTATAGAACACACCAGTTATAGAACATGACATGGTGTATACCAGTTATAGAACATACCAGTTATAGAACATGACATGGTGTATACCAGTTATAGAACATGACATGGTGTATACCAGTTATAGAACATGACATGGTGTATACCAGTTATAGAACATGACATGGTGTATACCAGTTATAGAACATGACATGGTGTATACCAGTTATAGAACATGACATTGGTGTATACCAGTTATAGAACATGACATGGTGTATACCAGTTATAGAACATGACATGGTGTATACCAGTTATAGAACATGACATGGTGTATACCAGTTATAGAACATGACATGGTGTATACCAGTTATAGAACATGACATGGTGTATACCAGTTATAGAACATGACATGGTGTATACCAGTTATAGAACATGACATGGTGTATACCAGTTATAGAACATGACATTGGTGTATACCAGTTATAGAACATGACATGGTGTATACCAGTTATAGAACATGACATGGTGTATACCAGTTATAGAACATGACATGGTGTATACCAGTTATAGAACATGACATGGTGTATACCAGTTATAGAACATGACATGGTGTATACCAGTTATAGAACATGACATGGTGTATACCAGTTATAGAACATGACATTGGTGTATACCAGTTATAGAACATGACATGGTGTATACCAGTTATAGAACATGACATGGTGTATACCAGTTATAGAACATGACATTGGTGTATACCAGTTATAGAACTTAATAATGTGAACAGATTGCTGATTTGACGATTCAATTTTAGCTAGACGGCTGGGCTCTTCAAACTCCTCAGAATCAGAAACGATTCCATCCTTCTGACACAAACACTGGTTTGTGTCAGTACCAATACTGGTGCTACGTAGTTTGAATGTTTTGCATTGTAATAGCCGTGTGTCCATATTATATTTGCAGCAATGGTAGAGCAATGGTTTCAAACAGCAATTTGTACCAGACAAAATTGTGATTGTCTGCAATATTAACCAACTGATTTCTACCCCTGACCATGTCTGTTGTATACATGCATGCATTTCCATTATTGCACTAAAGAGTGTAGGGATCAATATCCCCGTGAAATATAGTTTCAACAAAACACAATAGGATTTTACCAGTTTTCAATGAGGCATACTGCTCTAGTAACTGATTAACTGACTTCCACACATTAGGGAACAATCCAAGGTGTAGCATCTTTAAGAGAATATGATGGATAGTAGAGTTAAAGAGGTGATCATTTTACTGGCTAGGCAGTTTAAGTAGAAGTGCTGTGCAGCAGTTGTTAAAGATCCACACACACACTCACAGTTTAAAAAGAAGCACACACACTCACAGTTAAAAAAGAAGCACACACACTCACAGTTAGACAAGGAAGTACACAGACTCACAGTTCAAAAAGAAGCACACACACTCACAGTTAAAAAAGAAGCACACACACTCACAGTTAGACAAGGAAGTACACACACACACTCACAGTTAAATAAAGAAGCACACACACTCACAGTTCAAAAAGAAGCACACACACTCACAGTTAGACAAGGAAGTACACACACTCACAGTTCAAAAAGAAGCACACACACTCACAGTAAGACAAGAAGCACACACACTCACAGTTAAAAAAGAAGCACACACACTCACAGTTAGACAAGGAAGTACACACACTCACAGTTAGATAAAAAATACACACACTCAAAGAGTCCACAGTCCCACAATGATCAAGAGATCTTTTCAAAATGTATTTCAAACAAAAAAGTAAGATCACAAAGTTGAACAAACTAGACTTAAGCGTCTTCACTTTCATAGGTAACCTAAAGGAAACGTAAATATCTGTACTCTGTCGGGACAGGAAATGACATTACCTTGAGACTGAATTAATATTCTACGAGCAAACACTTTTTGTAGAATTGAGAGACACCGGTTGCTGGTCCCAAGAACAAGCCATTGTGGGCGTTATTGTCAAAAACAACCATGTAGATTTAGAGATATCCAGACGATTGCAATAATTCAATATCAAAAGGATCCTTCAAGACAATGGCAAGCAGTGTTTCACAGGGAGAGGTTGAGGGAGAAAGACACCAGAGTGAAACACAAGTGGCTCCAGGACTTCCCTTCCTAGACCATTGATTACCTATTAGACACAGACCTCGGCATGCAACAGGAAATGAAAGAAGCGAACTAACAGCGCAGTATTGCAGGCTAATTACATGCCACAGGGCTTCTACTTAGTCGATGAGATTAAGAGGCAAAACGGTCGCCGGCATTTGGGTTTTGGTGAAAGCATCCAGCCAATATTGCTTTATTGCGTTCTCAATATCAAACTAACCACCGCTCTGAGCCCGGTCCCGGTACGGGTTATTTACTGGGCTTAGGGATTTAAATTATTTTTCCAGCATGCACAATGGTAATCAATTGATCCAGCCCCCCACTCCGGTCTGAGAGCCAGTAGCGCATATCTGACTCCCTGAGGCATCCATGTGAAATACTACATATGCTGGTTGGACCCATTGAACGGTCATGACTTCTTTGACATTCTTACCTGATCTCCAGGTTATCGCGTCGGGGTACAAAACTCCCAAGGTGTTTTATTTGTATAATGCACTGTCCCTTAAAACAATCAAATAGTTCACACAACATCTAGCACTCGCATGAATAGATTTAACTTGTCTCATGTAAAGGTACTCCAATCGATCAATACACAATCGGCCAACAAATGCAAACTGTAGCAATCAGTAAACGATCTGCATTTTGTTGACATTAATTCTTGTTTTTACCTTAAATGACAAGGAAAAACATATTGAGGAATCATACATGGACTGTTTTCTTTCTCCAATCAAATTATGTTACTAACAGATGATTAAGCAGGAATGTCTATAATATAATATGTCTTGAGAACTTAGTTTTCTCTTTTAAAAATGTTCACTCAATGAAAGGTTGGACAGCATTTTTTGTTCACATTTTGCTAGGGTCCAATCGTGGGAGGTACTGTATTTAATATATGCACAGCAAAATCCACATTAGTCCAATAACTCCATTTGAAATTGCTAAATGATCCATTGTATCTCCATCTTGAAACAATTCCATATGTTAGCTTAGTGCAAATCACAGTATAAGGGAAAACGAAGAGCACTGACTTCACAGAGATTTATTCATTTCACCACCTTCATTAACTATATGATTTGCATGAGAAATTTGAACTATGTGAGTAAATAGCCTATAGTCAAATAACTTTTAGCCCGGGATTAGTGTTCGTCAGGGAGATCAGGTGATGTAATTACATGCACAAACACAAATAAAAACATACAAATAAGAAAGTAATAATTCCAGCGGGGGAAGCCTTCAGCCTTTTGGTTCAACTTCACTGATTATACCAGGCCTGACTGAATACAGATCTTTGTGTTTTAAAAGAAATGCCAGTTTTACAGGCGTTGGTGGCGTTTGGAACAAGAAAAACAATAATTGATTGAAACAGAAATGTCTGCTGTAAAGCAGCTTGCGTACCTATAAAAGAGCTGCCAGGATGCACAATCAACTTTCACTGTAAAAGCTTTAGTTATTATAGCCTACTTTTCATGCCAAATACATCAGTAAAATATATCAGAAACCCTCGCTGTTAACAGATCGCAAAGCAGCATTCCTACTGAGCTAATTAGGGAATTACCAGTTCACTCTCTTATACACAGACTAACACCAACGGGCCGGAAGCAATTAAGTTGTCGGCTGTGAAATGCTGAAATAATTACGGTCACACTCTCTCATTTCAGACGGGATGATGATGATTGACACTATGTGTGTATGACATGTGACTATATAGCTGCGGGGAGATCTACGGATACGCCGGTGCCAAGAAGGAACGGAAAGATGACGCCACAGTCAAGTGTTTTCTGACGGATGAATTGGCTGTTGCGCGACGCCGTTTACATCCGGTTAGGCGACGACAGCTGCTTCCCACAGTTATGACACGTTTCCCTAATCACACGTTGACACGAAGACAATTCTAGGCACTATTTATTTACTCCTTAAACTTCACTTGAGGTGACTTTAGCTGGCAGGACGTTTAGATTTGGTTAGCGCCCTCAAAAAATATTTCACACATGCAAATCATTGACACGTCTAAAGATAATTCTTAGGTATTTTCGCAGGGGTGTTGGATGGGTTTCAGACAACATAAAATACTATGCCATGCAGATAGTCATCAAAACCAGCTGCATGGAGAACTTCCTGTTGTGAGACGGTTATGAGCAAACCTTGTGACGGTCGAGTGTTTTCATATCCAGATGAATGAGGCCCCGGGATAAAAGGGAGTCTTTATAGATTTGATCAATAATGCACAGGTTTTCTCCATGTTTCACCCCATCTCACCAAGCACACTACGGCTATTAGCCACCTTACAGCTGGAGCTGACAAACATGGACATAGACATTACAAACACACCATTCCAAACACACACACACACACACACACTTTGTGTTATCTCATCCTTCAAGGGACCCAAAAAGCATTCACATTCAAATTCCTATTTTTCACCCTACCCTTTAACCCTAACCCAAACTGACCCAAAAAACGTGCACATGCACACACTTGCATTGAAACACACACAAGCAAACACACACAGACTCACACACACACACACACACACACACACACAAGCAAACACTCACAAGCAAACACACACACACTCACACACACACAGACACACACACACACACACACACACGCACAGGCGCACACACGCACACACACACACACACGCACGCACGCACACACACACACACACTCGGATGCTTATTAACTCAGTTTCCCAAACAAATTACTGAGCAGGAATAAGTACATCTGGGACCAGGTCTCCGTGGGGGATGCCAACGCATGGTGCAACAGCATGGCGGAGAATTATGGATGCAAAATAAATGGATCCACAGCTGCCAACAGCCGTCACACAAATAGCACGGGTGTGGACTGCCAAATGAGCCGACCGGCTGTGCCAAACGGGGAGAAAGAGAGGAGGAAAAAGGTACAGAAAAACAAAAAGGTCAATGATGAAGAGGAGCGTGGTGCCGGGCCGCTGTTATGATGTTTCTCCAAGCGTGCGCACGTGTAGAGCGATGCACAGGTAGCAGGTTGTGGATCACACGTGCACATTCAGACACGGGCGCTATCGCGCACAAACGTCATCTTAGAAATGAAATTCAAGAAAAACAGGTTTTCACTGAGAATGTATCCTCGTCGTCAAGGGTGATATTTCTGTCGATTTAAAACGTAAAATGGAAGAAAAAAAATTTGATCTTGGTCAACAGATCTCTTAAAATACAGACGCTAAATGTAAAACGAACAAAGTTCTCTTATACTTATACATTAAGTCTATGAGGCATTTTCATCCGAATACAACTCAGGGCGACGTACAATTTATTAGGCCACAGATGAGAAGACACAGATGCAATAAGGTTTGATGGATTGACAGAGTGACTAAAGGGCACTCGGATGATGTCGGAGCTCCATCATTTTCAAAGTGTGTTATTCGGGTGACAAGATGAGTGATGAGTGACAGCTGGATTAACGAATAACAATCGAGCTCTTATCCATAACAATCTCCTCATGTAGCTCAGAGTGGCCTTCTCACGCCAGATGTCCACGTGGATGGCTGAGGTGCAAGCGGCGATATCTGTCCACGACCATAATGGCGACATTTCAATATGTTCTGAAGCGTGAAGCCTTCTTTTTGTCTTTCTGCATTCTGTCACTCAAACATCTTGTACCGGCTATTTATTCGCCCAACCTCTCTTATGAAACGCTAACATATCCAGCTTCATAGAACATGATGAAACGCAGTTAAATGAGCTAAAGCGAGAGACTAAACTGTGACAGAAGTGATTTTGGTGTGAAAGAGATTCATAAAAATGTTCAACTGAATCTTGAAGTGTATAAAGTGCGTCTTACGCAGGAGGTAAATAAAGAAGATTTTAAATGTTATATTAGGGTGATTTACTTGACTTACCATTAGAATTTCACTGGCAAAATCACTGCTGTCACCTTACATTTCGGTCTAAGCTCACAGAACCCATTCATTCAACTGCATTCCCAAGCTAGTCTTCATGTTTTATGACGCCAAACACCTCAGGAGAGGTTCGAGAAATGAATAGCCTACTCGAGACATTTGATCGATGGAGGACAGGAATGCGTCATGCATCTGAATGTGTACAGAGCATCGGAAAGAGAGCCGACCAATAAACAGCAGCAAATCAGCCAGACAAACACGTCTAAGATCACAAGGCAGTAAATAATGGCAGGCCCATTTCATGTGATCTCGTAGCCTTTATTAGACAGCTTACTACCAGAATGGTAAAAAGTCATATAAATAAAGCTAGACATACTCAGTCACTCATGACAGACACAGAATGTGCCTTCCATATCAATGAATGAAACATCTTTCATCTGGTAGACGCTTTGTCATTTCAACAAGCTGGTATGACAATTAGGACAATGTGACGCCTTACAGGTTAAGGACAACGTGACGCCTTACAGGTTAAGGACAACGTTACGCCTTACAGGTTAAGGACAACGTGACGCCTTACAGGTTAAGGACAACGTGACGCCTTACAGGTTAAGGACACCGTTACGCCTTACAGGTTAAGGACAACGTGACGGCTTTCAGGTTAAGGACAACGTGACGGCTTACAGGTTAAGGACAATGTGACGCCTTACAGTTTAAGGACAACATTACACCTTACAGGTTAAGGACACATTACGCCTTACAGGTTAAGGACAACGTGACGGCTTTCAGGTTAAGGACAACGTGACGGCTTACAGGTTAAGGACAATGTGACGCCTTACAGGTTAAGGACAACGTTACGTCTTACAGGTTAAGGACACATTACGCCTTACAGGTTAAGGACAACGTGACGGCTTACAGGTTAAGGACAATGTGACGCCTTACAGGTTAAGGACAACGTTACGTCTTACAGGTTAAGGACACATTACGCCTTACAGGTTAAGGACACATTACGCCTTACAGGTTAAGGACAACGTTACACCTTACAGGTTAAGGACACATTACGCCTTACAGGTTAAGGACAACGTTAGGTCTTACAGGTTAAGGACACATTACACCTTACAGGTTTAGGACACATTATGCCTTACAGGTTAAGCACAACGTGACGCCTTACAGGTTAAGGACAACGTTACGTCTTACAGGTTAAGGACAACGTTACGTCTTACAGGTTAAGGATTTCCGTCCCCCTTAAGGCTCGGTGTTCATGTCGTATGTAGATGTCCTACACCCTTGGCAAAATGTCTGATCCAGAAGTTAATTGCCTCTGATCCCACTGGAGACGCACGCAGGCAGCCAGAGCGGAGACGTGACCGTGCACCTGGCTGGAGGATGAGGGAACAGCCAGCGGCTGGGTGAGTCAGGCTGCTGTATGGATCCGAGCGCTGGCTGCACTGCCACTCCCAGAGGGCACGCAGGTGTCAGGTCTAGAGCAGCACTGAGCACTATTCTACAGTACACAGCCACTAATCAGTGACTTGGCTAGATGGCGAGTTGGATAATCATCGCAGTGGTTCGTGTTTATCAAAACGGGTCGATATGTGCCCGGTTGTCTTTCGCGTGTGTGTGTGTGTTTGTGTGTGTGGGTGCGCACATGCGAGTGTACATGCGTGAGTACCTTCCTACGTGCCTGTTGGTTGTGCGTGCATATGAATTATTTCCTCAGGTTATGCCTCACACAAGAGACGGATCTTGTGATTCATATCATAACTGCGCATCTGGCTGCAAACGCGGGTCTCTGCAGATACAGGTCAGTTATTACATTTGAATAGATCGCCCGTTTGGGAGATTCTACTGGAATGAGATGATGGATCAGCGATTAAGCCACTGACTTTGACTCCAAACGTTGTGAGATCTAACCCATGTTGAAGTGAAAAAAATGAATTGATGTGTCCGAACCCTAAACTTTACCTCAACCATTCAAGATAAATTCTCTACTCATGGAACCTAAGTTACCGTAAACAATCCCAGTAGAGGCCATGCTAATCTTTACTGTATTGCTCATAACCATCCCAGTAGAGGCCAAGCTAATCTTTACTGTATCGCTCATAACCATCCCAGTAGAGGCCATGCTAATCTTTACTGTATCACTCATAACCATCCCAGTAGAGGCCATGCTAATCTTTACTGTATCGCTCATAACCATCCCAGTAGAGGCCATGCTAATCTTTACTGTATCGCTCATAACCATCCCAGTAGAGGCCATGCTAATCTTTACTGTATCGCTCATAACCATCCCAGTAGAGGCCATGCTAATCTTTACTGTATCGCTCATAACCATCCCAGTAGAGGCCATGCTAATCTTTACTGTATCGCTCATAACCATCCCAGTAGAGGCCAAGCTAATCTTTACTGTATCGATCATAACCATCCCAGTAGAGGCCATGCTAATCTTTACTGTATCGCTCATAACCATCCCAGTAGAAGCCAGAGCTGTAGTACTCGAGACCGGTCTCGGTCTCGAGACCGGTCTCGAGACCACTTTTTTAAGGTCTCGGTCTCGTCTCGGTCTCGGTTACATTTGGACTCGGTCTCGACTCGGTCTCGGACAGTAAGGACTCGTAAATTCTTCCGAGACCAGCCGAGACCAGCGTAGAAATTATCGCCCACAATTTTTTCTAGAAAAATATTTAAGTATGACATGTACTGGCTGTATTTCCATTGGCTGTATTTCGTCCAGAGTCAGACTGTTTTTTTCTGATGTGGCTTATCCCGCCAATGGCTATCTACTTTTGAAGAAAAGCCCACCCCCAGCGTCGCTAGAGGGTGCACCCATTCACGTAAATACTTCAATCTTAAACATATGCTCGATCATGTCTGCACAATCAGCCAATATATTCGTTTTGCCTATATTCAGCACATTGAGCACAAATAAATAATTTGTCCGAAAACACACAGCGGTTAGTAATTAAAATACATACATAATGTTGAAAAGCTACAGCCGACGTCCTTCCATGACTTTTCCTAAATACGTGCATTTTACCTTGTCCCGTTTTCAGAATTGCAAAATCACAAACCGAACAATATATAAAACTACCATTTACATGTTTTTTGATACCTAAACTGCCTTCCTGTCGCCAAAATCCCACGCCGCTGGGCGTTGGTACCCTAATTACGGTACCCAGACACCGATCACACTTCACTGAGCCTATATGGCAATGGTTGAATGGGCGATACACAGACAAATACTACGAGAACACATATAGACAATAGTCTGATTGGCTTGGTTGAACTACAAAAAAGAGGTACGTTTATAAAGAAATATGTTTCACTAAATAAACAGAACGAATTCCGCCAAATACATACAGCCCCATTCATGTGTCATGCGCCTATTGCACTCAATAATTAATAACGAATGAACCACAGTGTATTCATATAGCCTACAAGAGACTTCAACAAAATATTGTTTTGTATCGAAATTAAACGAATATAAACAATAATTATTAATAGGCTAACTACAAATGGGCGATAAATGAAATTACTCATGCACACAGAAGGACGTGGGACATACATAAGTCCGGGGGGCATACGGCAGAAAGAGCATAAAACTGGAACGGTTATGGTCCGATCTATATGAAATTGAACCCGTTTTGGTCCGATCTTTATTAAACTGGAAGGGTTTTGGTCTGATCTATATGAACACTGTGCGCAGTTCAACCGGGTTAGTTTGCTGCTGTCTCATGTGCACTCGTAACAATAATGAACACTGTGCGCAGTGCAACCGGTTCGTTTGCGTGTCCTGCTCAAGCAGACAAACAACTGAAGCTGCGTGCCTGTGGACGGATAAATAATTATAAATAGATTTGTTTATCGGCCAATCATGCGCAAATCATTTGATTGCAAGTCGCTTGTGATCTAAAATGTGTTAGCATTTACTACATCAACATAGGACATACAGTTTGATGGATTTTCATTTATTCGATTTTTGGAAATTTTAATATCATAGCCTGTGCATTTTAAAATCATGGTTTTATTTTCGTATTTTATGTTTACATAAGACAATAAATAGGCCTACATACTCTTTTAATAAAATTCATTTAATTCAGGATGACAACACAGTAGATGATCTGATGCTGTTGGTCAAGTGTTTTTTTTACATTGGTCATTGGACCAAAAACATGTCATATTATTTAGTGTTGATATGACTGGTCTCGGTCTCGGCGCCCTTTGGTATCGGTCTCGTCTCGGTCTCGGCCACCTTCGGTCTCGGTCTCGTCTCGGTCTCGGCCCCCTTCGGTCTTGGTCTCGTCTCGGTCTCGGCCCCCTTCGGTCTCGGTCTCGTCTCGGTCTCGCTTTAGGTGGTCTCGAGCACAGCTCTGGTAGAAGCCATGCTAATCTTTACTGTATCGCTCATAACCATCCCAGTAGAGGCCAAGCTAATCTTTACTGTATCGATCATAACCATCCCATTAGAGGCCATGCTAATCTTTACTGTATCACTCATAACCATCCCAGTAGAGGCCATGCTAATCTTTACTGTATCGATCATAACCATCCCATTAGAGGCCATGCTAATCTTTACTGTATCGCTCATAACCATCCCAGTAGAGGCCATGCTAATCTTTACTGTATCGATCATAACCATCCCAGTAGAGGCCATGCTAATCTTTACTGTATCGCTCATAACCATCCCAGTACAGGCCATGCTAATCTTTATTGTATCAGTCTTTACTTAACTTCCCATTAGGACGTTTGCTTTCACATCACATATAGACATTCGGGGACACATCGATGACCTACAAACCACTCTCTCTCTCTCTCTCTCTGGGGGATAAAATATGGTCTGCAGAGGGGATGATGAGCTGATTCACCTCACTTCTCCCCAGAGTGGAGGCAGGGGGACATGTGCAACCACGCACGCACGCACGCACGCACGCACGCACGCACGCACGCACGCACGCACGCACGCACGCACGCACGCACGCACGCACGCACGCACGCACGCACGCACGCACGCACGCACGCACGCACGCACGCACGCACGCACGCACGCACGCACGCACGCACGCACGCACGCACGCACGCACGCACGCACGCACGCACGCACGCACGCACGCACGCACGCACGCACGCACGCACGCACGCACGCACGCACGCACGCACGCACGCACGCACGCACGCACGCACGCACGCACGCACGCACGCACGCACGCACGCACGCA
Organism: Dallia pectoralis; assembly: GCA_029465975.1. Taxonomy (NCBI): domain Eukaryota; kingdom Metazoa; phylum Chordata; class Actinopteri; order Esociformes; family Umbridae; genus Dallia; species Dallia pectoralis. The sequence continues at coordinate 13,025,427 of CM055739.1, forward strand.
CGCACGCACGCACGCACGCACGCACGCACGCACGCACGCACGCACGCACACACACACACACACACACACACACACACACACACACACACACACACACACACACACACACACACACACACACACACACACACACACACACACACACACACACACACACACACACACACACACACACACACACACACACACACACACACACACACACACACACACACACACACACACACACACACACACACACACACACACACACACACACACACACACGAAGACTGAATGACCGTTTCTGGGCTGGGGAAAAAACGAAATGCCCTCCAAGCATAATCACAATGGCTCTCCCCTGTGTTAGGTCGTTATCACAGAAAACGTCTAATAACTGTGAGAGCTGTGATCAGCAGAACGAAAAAGGAGAGAAAAGACGATAAAAACAAGGATGGAAAATAGGAGTCTGAGCTGTGTTGAAGACCCCCCTCTCCATCCCTCGCTCCCTCCCTCCCTCCCTCGCTCCCACTCCGGATGTGAATCAACGGTGATTAGCATAAAGGACACATTGTGTTAAAAAGAGGAAGCGTGCTCTGATTGGGGATTTTAGCCATTTGGTCGTGTTACTTCTCTTCGGCTCTGCTGCTCTTTAAAATACAGCACAGGGACGATTTGGATACCCCTTTGAGAGGTCTCTTAATATCCTATCGTAACTTCAGCACGGGCAGGATCCCACAGGGCGTATGACAATAAAAAACGCGGTGCCTCGATAATGGCATCCCCCCTGGATGAAAACATTAGGTCGATGTCATTGGCGCAAAGTCAAAAACTCTGCTCTGAAGAAGTTAGTATTTGTCAAAGTCTTTAAGATGTCTTCATTGAAACAGGCCCACTATGGATTTACTGAGTCCGGCATTTATATAGATTTATTTGCTCTTTTTTTCGCTCATTCTAGTTTAAAAATGGTCATTTTTGGATATATATATCTGAATGCTAACGGCTATTCGCGACACGAATCCACAGTAGATTTTGCATGCGTCATATCACATTTTTACCTCAACAAACTGTGAAAAACACATACAAGTGCCAGTCTAAATATAGGCTAACTCTGCCAGGGGGTCAACAGGAAGATTTACGTTTCACCCCGCAGCATTTTCCCCCCGTGGGTTGCCATGACATTTCCATTGTTTGGGTAGAATTCTATTAACCTCTTTACTGCATCAATAAGAAAGGGCCATAGGTCTGCTCCAATACAGTCAGCTGGAGCGCCCACACACACACACACACACACTCACACACTCACACACTCACACACTCACACACTCACACACTCACACACTCACACACTCACACACTCACACACTCACACACTCACACACACACACACACACACACACACACAGTTTCAAGATATCCTCGTCTAAGAGGATTGTGTGATAGGAGGCCGCCGAAGGTGCCCTTGGGAGTAGTGCGAGCGTGAACGTAAAGCGGTGGAGATATGTAAAACTCGCTCGTCGCCTCCCACCCCGCCTTAAGTGTCCGCCGCCCAAACAATAGCAGTCGATGTTCCAGAGGCGGGAAGTCGGGCCCGCGCGTTAAGCCCATGCAAACGCTCCTGCCGTGGGAATCATTATCCCTCGATGGCCGTCTCGCATGGACAATCCATTTCTTCTTTGTAACAATTAGAGCACAATGGGAACGGCCTCTTGATGAAAATGGCAGAGTTCGTTAAAAGAGGCCTCGAATGATACGAGCGATTCGTCCGGGGAGTGCGACGGGGAGACACTTGCAACAAAACCCAATTGACCCCCGGCGCGATTGAACGACGCCGCAATCTGTCATCCCAGGGTGGCGGGCGACCGATGTGCTGAGGATTTCATTACAATAGGAACTAATGTGCGAAAGCAATTATTTCCACTCCCATAATACGGCTCTCCGGCACACCGCTGACCTTTTGAGCGCCTGATTGTTCATTTTCTAACCATTCTCTCAGAGATGTGTCAAGCGAGATTTGAGTGTGTGTGTGTGTGTGTGTGGTTATTCTTCTTGTGTGTTTTATTACCATTAACCCCCCCTACTGCAAGCTCCGCAAACTACGCTAAGGAGAGAGTGAAAAAGACCCCTATATCCTCGGTGGATGAAAAAAGTGCAAACTAAAGAAATATGTGTACGGCCAGTGCACCAGCACAAATGTGTTCAGTCTTTTTCAAGTCCAATTTAGATAAAAAAAATGCACAACTAGTTTTATGATCCTTGTAAAAAAAACATGGAACTCTTAAAAGCTCAAGTGTTAAATATGCTATGGTGTCTGAAAATTGTATACCATGTCATGTATGCGCCGATGAGTGGCCGATTTCATCAAAAAAGTTGGCTTTGAAACTCCAAATATCATAGCTGATTGAGGTATGATAGATATTCTACTTGCAGATTATGCAGGTATAAACAACATTTAATATAACGCAATTTACATATTTACATACGTATTGGTGTTCATTTCGAATGTCTTACACAGCATCTTTTCCGGCTGCAGGATCATATGGAGAATACGCTGTCACAGAATGTGCGTAGCTATTCCACTTTCGCTGAGATCTGCTGGCTCTCGTTGGAACCAAATGGGAGCGAGCCTCTGTAAATCGGTAGTTAGCAGACAATGTGCACGTAGCCAAACGTACACACGCACACATTGATCACACACTCACACAAACCATATTCACATACCCACATGCCCAAGACTATGATGGTTCACTTCTACTCATTACCGATCATTGAGTCCATCCTCACCTGGTATGCTGCTGCTACAGCTAAGGACAAGAGCAGAGGGCAGCGTATCATCCGCTAGGCTGAAAAGGTGATTGGCTGCAATCTGCCTAGCCTCGAGGACCTGCACACATCAGGACCAAAACCTCACGCCATAAGAACAGTTTCTTCCCCTGTGCTACTGGCCTTCTCAACAAGGCCAGGGGGGCACACAAGCCTTGAACTCTTATCCATTCCATTTGCACATTGCCTGATTTTGCACTACAATATTTACAAAATGTGCACTAAGTTACTTATCTGTATTCTGTATAATATCTTGTATATTACTATCCCAATAACCCTCACCCTCTTAGTATAATTTATATTGTTCTATTCTTATGTTGTATGTAAGCACCTTCCTGCCAAAGTAAATTCCTTGTCTGTTCACACATTCATGGCGAATAAACCCTTTTCTGATTCTGATTTCTGATACGCTGGTGACGGGGTAGAAGCAGAAGCCTCAGGTGAGATTTAGTCTGTAGCCACCTAATTCCCTCAACCCCACCATAAAATAAGTCTGATAACAATATACAAGGACAGCAATAGGACCAATACCAGACACACAAAAACCCCTCAGCAGAGGTGACAGTCTGGACTAGCCTGTTAGCCAAAGGTGAGAGGAGATGGGGCCTACAGATATGGACACAATTCAAAGCAGGGTGGTGAACCAGTCTCATTATCATATATATAACTTAAACAGTTGGTGCAACACAAAGTGAACCTTATAACGGCAACAGCAAACCAATAGATGGGCAATAATCTGCAATATTTCACACAAAAAAGCCCCTAAATGTCCCTAAGTCTCTTAAGGCCAAAACACAACAGACCAGCAATGAATGAATGCATTACGTTCAAAAGGCTAATAAGAAATACTTTCTGCCTACTCACTTAAACTCAAATGTCAATCAGTCATTCGGTGCAATAATATTATCCCAACAGCAATGAAAAGCCTGTAATTGCTCCTTGAACACAGAGCAAGAAAAGCTTCTACAAAGATTGGATTTCCATCATACATGTTCTGCTAAAAATTCATTTGTTCCTTCACAATGAAATCTATGGAACAAAAACAAAAATATTTATTTTATTTATGGAACATAAAAACATATATAGGTCGTAGAAACCTAAATAATCGTCTTCATATACTGCTTGCTATTGATTGTTTGCTGCCTGCTACTTTGCCAACTCCAAACATTTTGCCCACTTGCTATAAAACATCTAGGTTAAACTCTGTATTCATGAGCTTACCAACCAATGTTATTTTTGTCTGCATTTAACTTTCGTGTAAGACCTTATCTGAACATAAATGAGGTTACTCAACCTTTCCCAGACAAAGCTAAGTAGCATTATGCCTTCTCATTGCAGTTCATATCCTTTCAAACATGAAAGAGAGCTATTCCCTTCCGGTAATGACAGCGATGTTAGAAGCTTGGCTTCAAACACAGTCATCAGGTAAGAGTTATCTGAGTGTATAAAATCAGTGTCTGTGCCATCAGGCAGATAAGGCAGTCGCAGTGTTTGCTCCTTCGCACAGTCTTTGCGCAGCCGAGCAGTTTTGAAACGATGCTGTCAACCTGCTAAACTTGGGTTACTCTTTGAGCTGACAGAGACATTCAGCCAGTTTTCCCCATGAGATAATGAGTCAGTCAAATCTTATGTGGTTTTAGCATCAGACGGTTTCTACCAGCGGCCCTTGAAAGCTGAAAACCTTAGCCAGCGGTGACTCAATTACTCGCATTATTAGCGTGAAACATCAGCAGGCGATTAGACATTGTTTACTAGGCGGGAGGGCCATCAACGTCTCGAGGCCAATCTGAGTTTGGTGATGGTCAATTCGAAAACTGGCAAGTATAAAGAAAAGAGAGATATTGTTATTCATCTTTTTCACAAACATTATTAGGATGGAAGAGTCAGAGGTTATAAAGCAGAACATTTAAAGCATGGTAACTAGCTGGTTTGGCATCGAGTAATTGTCTCTCTCAATATGGGATTACATACTGTAATACTGCATTGATCACAGTCAATTAATTCATCGATGAATGAATAAACAGGATGCAATTTGCCTGTGTTAAACCTGGCGTATGCCTGATGACTTTACTGTCCTAAATAAGAGTCCTCTAACTGGTTACATTGGTGAACAAATCCTCTGTGTGTCCAGCAAGAAAAGAGGTGTTGCCAATATCTACATCAAATGTAAATTCACACTCAAACAAATAAATAGGTGTCTGTCTTGACTTCTGATCAAATAAATGGAACACACTAGTTCTTCTCAAGACAAAATGTTGGCGACAATTTCATTTTTACTACATGGTTTTTTACTAAACGTATAATTTCCACTGCCATGCAGACAACAAACCGTTTCAATTTCACAGTTCAATGAAACATGGTTAAGCAGCAAAATTGCAAACATAGCCAGGAAGTGAGTGTTTTAGACAGATCTTCTCGGAACGAAAGGTTGTACACTCTTGTTCCAAAAAAACGATAGACCTCATAAATAATGATCTTCTCTGGGATTTCCCTGATAAAGACTCTGATAAGAAATGTAGTGCTAAATACCCCGGCTAGAATATTAATCTATCACAATAATACAGTGATACATAGATAAGACCGTGTAAACTGGCTCCCTGTGAAGGTGTTACGCCTCCCCAGGGAAGAGGAGACTATAAGACAAAGAGACTATAAGAAGAAGAGACTATAACACACAAATAAACGTGCTAAACCTAGTTAGGAGGGTGAGGTGGTGGGTGTGGGGAGGGTGAGGTGGTGGGTGTGGGTAGGGTGAGGTGGTGGGGAGGTGAGGTGGTGGGTGTGTGGAGGGTGAGATGGTGAGGTGGTGGGGTGGTGAGTGTGGGGAGGGTGAGGTGGTGGGTGTGAGGAGGCTGAGGTGGTGGGGTGGTGAGGAGGGTGAGGTAGTGGGGTGGTGAGGTGGTGTGTGTGGGGAGGGTGAGATGGTGGGGTGTGAAGAGGGTGAGGTGGTGGGGTGGTGAGGTGGTGGGTGTGAGGAGGGTGAGGTGGTGGGGTGGTGAGGAGGGTGAGGTGGTGGGTGAGGGGACGATGTGAGGAAAGTGAGGTGGTGGGTGTGGGTGAGGTGATGGGGTGGTGGGTGTGAGGGTAAGGTGGTGGGGTGGTGGGTGTGAGGAGGGTGAGGTGGTGGGTGTTAGGAAGGTGAGATGGTGGGTGAGGTGGTGGGTGTGGGTGGGGTGGTGGGTGTGAGGAGGGTGAGGTGGTGGGTGTTAGGAAGGTGAGGTGGTGGGTGAGGTGGTGGGTGTGGGTGGGGTGGTGGGTGTGAGGAGATTGAGGTGGTGCGTGGTGGGGTGGGTGTTAGGAAGGTGAGGTGGTGGGTGTGAGGAGGGTGAGGTGGTGGTGTGGTGGGTGTGAATCAGGGAAGACTGACAGTTAAAGTACCATGTAAAACCGTGTATTACCAACCAAAGACACCAAATGAATGTTTCAAAAAGTATGTCCTCAGGTAAACATCATCATACTAGCATAGACCAGCGTAAAACAACATGTTTATTTTATCATGGTCTTTCAGACGCTCACGCACCATCGACAACACAAACGACAACAACAGCATGAACAGTTCACTTACAGTCTAACCAGATGAAAAAGACAAATTATATTTGTGAATGTTCTCCGCTTGTTTAGTGTTGATTATAGGCATTCCTGCAGGTCGGTCTGACTTCCTTTCTCCCTTTCTTCTCTCTTTTACAGCTTGTCATTATGCCTGCCTGTTTGTCTCAGACACACTTCTGTCAGTTGATTATTCATATTCCCCTCATCAATCGCTGCTCTCTTTTATTTGGAAGAGGAGGACAAATTCATTTAAATTATTCACATTTTAATCAGGACTATTTTGAGAACACGCCTTGTCATTGGGTCTGATTTGGTAGAGAAGAGATGTTTTTTGAGTATGTTAAGTAAAAGACTGACGCTGGCTTGATAATAGTTGTGCTATTGCTAGTGTGCCTGGAGAGGTACAAGTGTATTGTGATTTGTGAAAAGAACATGCTAGCACTATTGGTACTAAAGTATGTCCTAATGGTATGATAATAACTCATGGACTATTTCTAAAGTGCCAACTCAAGCATTAGTGCTAGCCTGGTAATTCATGGCACAATATCACTACTAGTGCTAATGTGCCAACTCAACCATTAGTGCTACCCTGCTAATTCATACACTAATGTGCAAACTCAAGCATTAGTGCTAGCCTGCTAATTCATAAACTAGTGCTAGTGTGCCAACTCAAGCATTAGTGCTAGCCTGCTAATTCATACACTAATGTGCCAACTCAAGCATTAGTGCTACCCTGCTAATTCATACACAAATGTGCCAACTCAAGCATTAGTGCTAGCCTGCTAATTCATACACTAGAGCTAGTGTGCCAACTCAACCATTAGTGCTGGCCTGCTAATTCATACACTGGTGTGCCAACTCAAGCATTAGTGCTAGCCTGCTAATTCATACACTAATGTGCCAACTCAAGCATTAATGCTAGCCTGCTAATTCATACACTAATATGCCAACTCAAGCATTAGTGCTAGCCTGCTAATTCATACACTAATGTGCCAACTCAAGCATTAGTGCTAGCCTGCTAATTCATACACTAGTGCTAGTGCGCCAACTCAAGCATTAGTGCTAGCCTGCTAATCTTCGAGTCCTAGTGCATTTACAAATAACCTTTGTTATTTTGTCCAACTGTGTTTCAGTTATGGCCTGCAATTAAGACATTTTTCAACGTGGGATTCGAAGTGGCTACCAGAAAGTGTAGCTACACACAAATCGCTAGGCTACTGAGCGTTCCGACTAATGCCTTCCTAAGATAGATGCACAGTGACAGTACACATTCAAACCACAATGATGCTGTTATTGCATTGTCACAACAACAACATATAGCAAAACAAGTCTGACTTTTGGCATATCCATATAATCATAGCCGCATGTTAACATGTGAGCAGAACTGAGGTACAGCACAATGCATAAATGTAGGCATATTGTGCTGGACAGAAGATTGGTTAAGATGAAGCTTGGATGGTCTCCACATACACGGGACTACAGGATGCCACAATGACCGTCTCTCAGAACAGAACAGTTGGCCTGTGTGATGTCTCTCTCACACTTAAAGCACAGTCAGATCTTGGCCAGAGCCTGGCAGTTAGACCCGCTCTTTGTCCTGTCAGAGCCCACGCATAACAGAGGCAGAACTGTCAAATCAGCACCAGAACATCGAGGACACCGGAAAAGAAAGGAAAAAGACTACATTCCAAAGGAGCAACAGCTGTGTAAAGGACCTCAATTCGACACCCGTCTTGTTTGCTCTGTCCTGTGGCCAAAATAATAGTTGCCTTGTTTTTATGAGAGAAAAAAACTTCATCAGCGACATTAATGAAAGAGAGCTGTGGCAATTAAAAGACACGGGCGACGACATGTGAAAAGCATAAAAGCGTCAAGACCATGTAAAATCACATCCATATCCTGTGTTAGAACAGCAAAATATCGTTTCAATAGATTTACATAATGAAACAGAGGCCCCGGTGCAAACAAACAAGAGGACGAGTACATTAGAGTGTCTAGTTTGACACCTCGCAGACCCTCAACTGACAGCTTCATTAAATATCACGCAAAAAACACCAGTCTGAACATCAACAGTGAAGAGGTGGCGTCCTATTGGCCAGCCTGAGATATGGCTTTTCATTGCAACTCTGCCTGAAAGGTCAGCATCCCGTCCTTCGCCAGTGGAGTTTGCCTAGAGCAACGGGTCTGAAGACCATACAATCAACACGGGACAACAACACCACATGTTACAATAACCCAAAAATTGCAAGAACAATTTTCGCAAACTTTAGTTCGGCATAAACACCGTCGTCCAGGAACAACTACAAGACTACGTCTCCCAGGCGAACGTGCCTCGACTTGCCACACGTGAAGATGGGAAAAAACGCTCTGTATACTTCAGCAAGGATTCATGGTCCAGTCCCTCCTCTCCTCCACAAATACCAACAACTGTGCCCCAACAAGGATTCTGTTAAGCAATGTTGTTGTGTTTGTTCTTCAGTAATGGCTCCTTGCCTAGCTCAGATAAACCACTCTACTTCCTAGCGACCATCTCTCAGATGGGAGGACAACATCCCAGTGATTAACAACAAGATGGCGCCGCGCATGGCAGCCACGGTCGGTCGGTGCTACGTTTTCTGTATTGTTTTGTTTTGTTTGTTTGGAAATTCGCTGTCCTGTAAAGTCTCTCTAACAAGGGAAGTACTTTTAAACATCAAGGAATCAACTCCTTCGGATTTACTCCCCACTTTTCTGCTGCCAGCGGCCGAATTAGTGGGAATTCTAGTGAACGCCGGTCTCGGCTACGTGAATACAATAAACAAGCGGAGGACCAGGGGGAAGAGAGCCGGCGCGCTTGTGCGACTACGCCGCCGCGGGACCCGAACGGTGCTGCCGTCCTTCTTCCTCTCCAATGTACGTTCACTGTGCAATAAAAGGGACGAACTACAGCTGCTGATATCGAAAAACAGAGACTTTCTAACTGCCTCGGTACTTTGCTTCACGGAGTCATGGCTGGGTGATCTGATACCGGACTCTGCACTACAACTGCCCGGCTTCAGGCTACTGAGAGCCGACCGGGACGCAGCACTATCCGGGAAATCGAAAGGAGGAGGTATTTGTTTTTTCATAAACAGTAGCTGGTGTGTAGATGTCACAGAGATTCAACAACACTGTTCTCCTAACCTGGAATCATTTTTTATAAACTGTAAACCTTTTTCCTCGCCCTGTGAGTTCACCTCGTTCATTCTGGTTGGTGTTTACATTACGCCGGGCGCGCATGTTAAAAATGCCCAGCGCCTGCTAGCCGACAAGATACTGAACGTGGAACGAGCCAACCCGGACTCCTTGGTTATCGTTCTGGGGGACTTTAACAAAGGGAACCTCAGTCACGAACTCCCCAGATACAGACAATTTATCAAATGCACCACCAGAGAAGGGAATACCCTGGACCACTGTTACACTACGGTCAATAAAGCCTACCACGCTGTCCCTCGGGCTGCACTGGGTCTCTCCGACCATACCATGGTCCATTTGATTCCTGCTTACAGGCAGAAATTAAAACTCTGCAAACCTGCAGTGAGGACATCAAAACAGTGGACCAGTGATGCGGTGGGGGATCTACAGTCATGCCTTGACACTACAGACTGGGACATGTTCAGGTCTGCTACCAACAGCCTCGATGAGTTCACAGAAGCGGTCACATCTTACATCAGCTTCTGTGAGGACTCCTGCATTACAACACGCGCCAGGGTGAATTTCAACAATGATAAGCCCTGGTTCTCTGCTAAACTCAGAAAGTTGAGGCTGGAGAAAGAAAGCGTTCAGGAGCGGGGACAGAGACATTTTCAAAGAGGCTAAGAACCGGTTTAGCAAGGAGATTAGAGTGGCTAAACAACGGTACTCAGAGAAATTAAAACAACAATTCTCTGCTAACGACTCTGCCTCTGTCTGGAGGGGTCTGAGGCAAATTACCAACTACAAGCCCAGAGCCCCCCACACCACCAACGACTCTCGCCTAGCCAACGACCTGAATGAGTTTTACTGCAGATTCGAAAGGCAGCTGGACGGCCCTGCACTCCCCTCCCCCTCTCCCCCTAACCCCCACCTCAGATGCATCTCTCACCATTCAAGACAGAGATGTATACGGACTCTTCAAGAGGCAGAACCCCCGCAAATCAGCGGGACCAGACTCTATCTCTCCAGCCACCCTTAAGCACTGCGCTGACCAGCTGTCTCCCATGTTCACCGCCATCTTCAACACCTCCCTGGAGACATGCCATGTGCCAGCCTGTCTTAAGGCCTCTATCATTATCCCAGTGCCTAAAAAGCCAAGGCCAACAGGACATAATGACTACAGACCCGTCCAGCTGACCTCTGTGGTAATGAAGTCCTTCGAACGTCTTGTGCTGACTCACCTTAAAACAATCACAGACCCTCTACTAGACCCCCTGCAGTTTGCCTACAGAGCCAACCGGTCGGGGACGATGCAGTCAACATGGCCCTCCACTTCACTCTCCAGCACCTGGATTCCCCTGCAACATATGCGAGGATCCTGTTTGTTGACTTCAGCTCCGCCTTCAACACCATCATCCCTGCCCTTCTACATGACAAGCTCTCCCAGCTCAACGTACCAGACTCCACCTGCAGGTGGATCACAGACTTCCTGTCTGACAGGAAGCAGTGCGTCAAGCTGGGGTCACAAGTCTCTGACTCCCGGTCCATTAGCACCGGGTCCCCCCAGGGCTGCGTCCTTTCTCCTCTGCTCTTCTCCCTGTACACCAACAGTTGCACCTCAAGTCATCCATCTGTTAAGATCCTGAAGTTTGCGGACGACACCACCCTCATTGGGCTCATCTCCGGTGGGGACGAGTCTGACTACAGGCTGGAAGCTGACAAACTGGTGACCTGGTGCAGCCAGAACAACTTAGAGCTCAATGCTCTAAAGACAGTGGAGATGGTTGTGGACTTCAGGAGAAACTCAGCCCCACTCTCACCCATCACCCTGTGTGGCTCCCCCGTCAATACGGTAGAGTCCTTCCGCTTCCTGGTCACCAGCCTCTCACAGGACCTCAAGTGGGATTTAAACATCTGCTCACTGACCAGGAAAGCTCAACAGAGGAGGTACTTCCTTCGGCAGCTGAAGAAATTCAACCTGCCTAAGACTATGATGGTCCACTTCTAGTTTCTTCCCATGTGCTACTGGCCTCCTCAACAAGGCCAGGGGTGCACACAAGCCTTGAACTATGACCCATCTCACTTAAGCCTCGAACTCTGACCCACTACTTTTGCACATTGCCTGATTTGCACTACATTTTTTGCTCTATTGCACTGTTGTTTTTTGGTATCTTATTGTTATTTTTTTGTACATACTATCCCGACCCCCTCATCCCTTTAGTTTAATTTATATTGTTCTATTCTTATGTTGCATGTAAGCACCTTCCTGCCACAGTAAATTCCTTGTCTGTTCACACATTCAATGGCGAATAAACACTTTTCTGATTCTGATTCTGATTCTGATTCTGATCACCAAGGGGAGGGACACCGGCAGATGTATTCTGGTTCATCCTAATCCGACTCTACAAGTCAATGGAATCCATGTTCACCTCATCATCTGCTTTGGGCTGCTCTGTGTCGGCCAGCTCTGACGCATTTGAGGAAAAACAGGCCGAACCTACATTCTATCTAGACATGAACGACTCCAGGGCAAGAAACTGCCCCAGCAAGGTCCACCCTCCAAAACAGATCCTGCAGCAGGCAGAAGTCAGGCGGTCTAGACATAGATATGCAGACCCCACATCAGTTTCCTTCCGTTTGCTCTGGCCCCTGTGTCCCACAGATACTAATAAAACTATGCTCACCAACCAACCCCATACTGCCTGACCATTGTATGGTAGCACACATACCCCTAGCTGGGAAATGCATTGAAAGGCTGATCAGGGCATTACTACACCATCATCATCTCTAAACTCCGGTACCAGTCAGATTTGCATTTAGCGCCAACATTCAAAGTGCAGTGGTTTTTAGTAGCAGATGTTGTAATTCTGAGCAACACATGTAAACGCCTGTTAGCAAACGTTTTCTATCTGTTAATGTTTACCTATTGGTCATTTCTCCTCCCCGGACAGACTGCATCCCAGCTTAAGAAAGGCAACTGCACTGCTCTCAATAGCGTAGATACAGTTAATAAGCGTATATGGATTCTTTTCTCCAAGATTAGAGAGGTTTTATGGACACAGATTAAGCAACCTCACAGGTTAGGATTTTTCTGTCCTATACAAGGCTTATTCTGTGTTTGAGAAAGCAGGCGATTAGATTTGGACCGGAGAGAAACTAAAACCCTGTGAAGAGTGAAGAATTTGGGGCATTCTGTCTATCTGCTAATTATAACTTTCTTAATGGCTGGCTATTAAAGGTCTTCTGAATAACTTACACGTTTGACACTGAGACCAGTGGGGGAAACATGCAAGTGAACACTCCAATGAGAGGAGAGAGTGAGCACACTGCTGATTATATAATCCAATCATAGCAGCAGGCCTAACGAACACTCCGCCCATGTCAACACTGACAGCGGAATTAGCCAATTGAATGCTCATCATTCTGGACCATGTGAGTAACAGTTCAAATAATGAAACACTGTTGGCCGAAATGAGACATTTGAAAAACATGTCAAAACACGAAATACATGACACAAAATTAAGTGTTTGCATTAAAACATACAAATTATGATTAATATTAAGTTATTTCAATCAATCATTACAATGGCACAATTAATAATAACTACATTTATTCAATGTAACCTAGCATGGTTTATGGCTCTTTTATGTGTGTGTATGTGCTTTTTGTTGATCTTATAACTATAGTATACCATAAAAGGCAACTCAAATTATTACATTTATTTATTTTATTATTATTCATTTATTTTCTTCCCCTAATGTTTTACTTACTATGACAAATGCAGAATTTCACTGAATAGCCAGACCATCCAGACACAAAACGCTACAGTATTTTACACACAAATGCTGTATCTAAATCAAATGAAAAAGAAAATTGAAGCAGGATAACAAATATATGCAAAGAAAGACTTTTCATACATGATTGGTACAGCAATGACTTATTGGTCATTCTTGAAAATTCGTAGTATTGATGCTAAAGTTTTACATTTTGCTAAACCCGCTACTCAGCCCTGTTCTTAAAAAAGCCATGATTGACAACGTGGTAAACAAGAACATCCCAAACGTCATCAACATTTTCTTTGTATTCCACTTTGAGATTATCCACCAGCACGCGTCACTTCCCCTTGATTAGTGTATTCTTGCAAATAGCAAGTTACAAGTAACCTGTTTTATGCATGAATACGGACTGATTGCTGATTAAACATTTGTCCAAAATACATTTTCTATCTGCGTGGAATAGGCTCACATTTAAAGGAGTATTATGAAGAGGCGTGAACAAATTATTTTATTTTGTTCGACATGATTTACTCAACTGAGTTCTGCGTTTTCTTTGTGGAGAGTTGTGTTTTCTGTTGGTCAAACATGTTGTCGGTGTTGACGTTGTGTGTGAATCCAATGAGGTCGAATGACCAAAATTACCAAATCAACCAAACTGTTGAGTTCTTATATTAAACTTGAACCCTGCTTTATTAAAAGTACCTCAGCAATCACCAAAACCATAATTGTTAGCATGTTTTCTTGTAGCATGTAAGGGCTTACTGTTGATCTTCACTTAACAAACCGTGTGCAAATATCATTCGCTATTCAATCGACCGTCACGGCCGCCAAAAGCAGTATGACAGCGTTTAGAACATAGCGTATGTCCACAGCTATCCAATTGGTCCGTTTTGTGTTGCTCATTGTCAGAGGTTGCAGTTTTTTCTTTTCTACCTCATGTCTAATTGCTCCCACCTGGTTAGAGGGTTGCAATCACAAAACACAGTGGAATTTAAGGATTTTTTTGCGTTGTTCTGCATTTGCCAGTTTTTTGTTGTTGTTGTTGTTTTACCCGACCGTGACCTTTAATCTCCAGTGAGACAAACTAAAGATTCCCCCAAATAAATTGCAAGAGGTAAACATATGTTTTGCTTAATTAATGACATCCTGTGTACAATTTGGCAATGTTTGTGTGTGTGTATGTGTGAATGTGTATGCGTGCACGTGTTTGTGTGAATGTGTGTATATGTGTGTGTGTGTGTGTTTGTGTGTGTGTGTATGTGTGAATGTGTTTGCGTGCACGTGTTTGTGTGAATGTGTATGTTTGTGTGTCTGTATGTTTGTGTGTCTGTGTGTCTGTGTGTGTGTGTGTGTGTGTGTGTGTGTGTTTGTCTGTGTGTGTGTGTGTATATGTGTGTGTGTGTTTGTGTGTGTGTGTATGTGAATGTGTTTGCGTGCACGTGTTTGTGTGAATGTGTATGTTTGTGTGTCTGTATGTTTGTGTGTGTGTGTGTGCGTGTGCGTGTGTGTGTGTGTGTCTGTGTGTCTGTGTGTGTGTGTGTGTGTGTGTAAGAGTGAATTTAGGATGTAGCCACTTATTCTCTTCAACTGTCCCTAAGCGTTCCATAACAGTCTTTTAAGGGTTCAGTGAAACGGCTGTTGCCCTGTAATGATATGTTCTACCAGACAGTTGGAGTTAGTAGTGGACAGAGACACATCCTAGGCACTTCCTGTCTAGGCTCCACCCCCTTTAGCCACCAGCTGCATGTAGTCAACATCTTGTTGCTAACAGATTAGCTTCCTCCACTGGCACTTTGCCCCAGACTGTTCGGCAACACGTGTGACTGCTGTCCTGGACCTTGTAAGGTAGGAGTAAATCACCCTGCATTCAGCGGATACCCCCCAGATTCCCTCAGGAGACCCCGCAATAAATCTCTCATCCACACGACAGGAAATAACGTCCCACTGCCAGCTCGCCAAGTCCCGATAAAAAAAGAGTTGCCCCAGATAAAAATCCAGCCAGAACAATTTCCCATCCCCCCGACCCTGAGTAATGAAAACAATTAACGGCTCTAATTACGTTCCTAAATCAGCGCTCAACATGTTTCCCATTGATTTGATAGACCCGCTGAATTACGATGAGCTCAAATCAAATGGCCCTCCGCGATAAAATGCTTTACGGCGGGCCTGTCGGTACTGACAGCCACTCACAGGGTAGATAAATCTCTGGGAACACGGGGCATCTCCAGTGCCTCCCTGCTGTAACCTTAAAGGACCTAGAGGACGTCGGGAGTCCGTCTGGCGCGTGTCGTTGGCTGCACCGCTGCCAGACTAACGTATTTCCCTTACACGTTGCGTATAGAAATCGCTCAGTACGCCTAATCAATGGGGTCCACGGAATTCAAACGTACCCAGGTGGTAGATGTACTAGTCAATTTCCAAATAATTTACTACGCCGGAGAAAGTCGTTTCCAATCAGCGAGCTCGCTGAGAAGTGATTAAGTGGGGATTTTCTGCCGAAGGCTGGGAAATGCTTGAAATGAATAGATAGCTAAAGTGTTGGCGCGTTTAAAATATGAGTGTGGTTTTTAATAAGAGAATACAGCACAATCTTCCGAAAACCAAATGAACAGACAAAAGAATTGCGAAATGAACGAGGCGGAGAGGGAAATAAATCTGTTTAGACCAGTCAGGGGAAAAACAGGAGAGAGGCGGCGATGTTTAACGTGCCATCAGCGGGATGTTATTAAAAAACGACAGTGTTTTATTAAACAGATAACGTGGGGAGAACAAGATAAAGTGACTGAGTACAAGGCAGGTTTTTTTTTCTTCATTTTGTGCATCGGAGACTGGAAGAGCGACTCGAGAGATAGAGGAGAGAAATGCGAGGAGCTGAGCAACACAGAAGTCCATTCGCCGTGTGGTCTGAGGTAGCGAGGCGACTTTTTGTTGCCCGTTGCGGAGATGCTGCAATGACAAGGGAAGTGTTAACAGCCGCGGTACAGTGGAATAACAATAAGAGACATGGCAGACATGGGGTACTGACAAAACCCCCCTGACTCGCATGGGACGAATGAAAAATGAGCCCATACTTGCGTGTACCCCCCCCCACACACACACACACTGGCGTCAATGTCACTGAGATCACTAACAAACACAAACACGGGCGCCCGCAAACTGGCAAGCACACGCGCGACCAGGCGGGTCCTCACTCCCTCAGCTTGACTTCCCATTCGCCGACGTTGTGTGCCTGACAACCAACAACAAGTCAGCTTACAGGAAAAAAGGTTCACCAACTGACATTGCGGTACCAAGAGAACAATGTCTTCCTCGACGTCGGCGAAACAACAGAGACGATTGTTATTCACGCCAACTGGCCTGCGGGTGGGCGGGCGGGGGGGGGGGGGGGGTTATTGGCTGTGTGAAGTTCCTCTGTGTTCACACAACTCAGCACTTTTTCACGTAGAATCAAAATCAGAGTTATTGTTGTCCAGACTCCCTCAGGCGGTTGAAGAAGAATGACAAGCCACCCTAGGTTTTTTCGGACACTTTGAATGGACCGTGGTGAGCATCCTGTTGGGGTGGCTTCACACACAGCCTTAAGGCCCTCCAGCGGGTGGTGTAGCTGGGGCTCAGAGCTTCTACGGGGTCCCTGCTCCCAACCAGCCAAGTCATCTATCTGAAACGACGCCTGACCAGAGCCTATGGCATTATCAAGGATCATGTTAACCCCAACCACGTGGTGTTTATTTGCCTACCAACCATTGAATGAGTATTAGATCAATGTGTTGGGTGTTGTTTTGTACGCAATAGGCTCGGAGACTGTTTGTATCTGCAAGAGGCTCGGAGACTGTTTGTATCTGCAAGAGGCTCGGAGACTGTTTGTATCTGCAAGAGGCTCGGAGACTGTTTGTATCTGCAAGAGGCTCGGAGACTGTTTGTATCTGCAAGAGGCTCGGAGACTGTTTGTATCTGCAAGAGGCTCGGAGACTGTTTGTATCTGCAAGAGGCTCGGAGACTGTTTGTATCTGCAAGAGGCTCGGAGACTGTTTGTATCTGCAAGAGGCTCGGAGACTGTTTGTATCTGCAAGAGGCTCGGAGACTGTTTGTATCTGCAAGAGGCTCGGAGACTGTTTGTATCTGCAAGAGGCTCGGAGACTGTTTGTATCTGCAAGAGGCTCGGAGACTGTTTGTATCTGCAAGAGGCTCAGAGACTGTTTGTATCTGCAAGAGGCCTGGAGACTGTTTGTATCTGCAAGAGGCCTGGAGACTGTTTGTGTCTGCAAGAGGCTCGGAGAATGTTTGTATCTGCAAGAGGCTCGGAGACTGTTTGTATCTGCAAGAGGCTCGGAGACTGTTTGTATCTGCAAGAGGCTCAGAGACTGTTTGTATCTGCAAGAGGCTCGGAGACTGTTTGTATCTGCAAGAGGCTCAGAGACTGTAAACTCAGCATTGACCAATACATAGAGATAAAATACCCAATTTACAGGACACCTTCAGGTGTCTGCTGGTAATGTCTTGCTGCCAGATACCACAGGACACATATAGGGATCTGCTGCTAATGTCTTGGTACCAGATACCACAGGTCACCTTCAGGGATCTGCTGGTAATGTCTTGCTGCCAGATACCACAGGACACATACAGGGGTCTGCTGCTAATGTCTTGGTGCCAGATACCACAGGACACCTTCAGGGATCTGCTGCTAATGCCTTGGTACCAGATACCACAGGTCACCTTCGGGGGTCTTTTAGAGCGTAAGCCCCAGCAGGACAGCAGTGTTTTGACGGCATGCCAAGTACCCCATCAGTGTATACTTATGTGCCTAACAGACTGAGACTTTAGTGTTTGTACGATAAGGATAGGAGTGTGTGTGTGTGTGTGTGTGTGTGGGAGAGGGGGTGGGGCAAATAATTATAGTGAGCTAGAAAAAAACAACCAGTGGCAACGGTAGGTCACCTCTAAACAACAAAGCCAGGGTTTCCTTTTACTTCTCTCCCCCGTGTAGTACATGAAACACTTACTAGACTGGGGGGGGGTTAGTAAAACACCAGCCATCGATCCTCCTCTCACCCCCCAGTGGAGCCCAGGGATCAGCAGAACAGTACAGTCACGACCACCGCCACAGCCAGACAATAGCAATTTAAAGATAGCATCTGGGCTCGCCCGCGGACCTGTATCCCCAGCTATCTCCGTAAGACGTGAGCGATGTCCTCGCCGCGCGCCGCCTGTGGCTTCGAGAAACGGAGACGGTTTCGCCGTAGCTCACTGTGCGCCATGAGTCACACCCGGCAATTCCTGCCCGAAGAACACAGGAAACAGGAAACGAAGGATGCTACCCGGCAGCTCCATTTCCTGTGAAGCTCTGAGGTCCGATCTGGACGATATTACAGTAACCAATTCTGAGCACACACACGCCACATGAAACGTGATTCCCTATAGAGTGAGCTTATTTTAATCCAGGGCCCATAGTAATGAATGCGTCCCTTGCCAAATAAGGTAAACGTGAGTTTTCCCACAGGAGTTATCTTAGTTGTATTAGGGTTTAAAGAACCGGTCCACTACAGACCTCTCTGACCCAGATGTACATTTCTGAGAAAGTTTAACTGAAAAATGGCGTAGGTAGTACTATCTTATACTAAGGACAGAACACACACACACTCACACTCACACACAACACAAGACGTCTACCAACCAGAACAGCTAAATCACCAACCCAATTTGCAAAGAAAACTCGCCCCCGTAAACACAATGCACGACTTGATGTTTTAATAACACCACTTGACTGATCTGTCATTTTGCAATGGGTGGATGTTTTAATAACTTCACCCATGAAGCCGAACGGAAACCAATATGGGTTCAGGATTTATAAAGGTTAGGGAAAAGGGTTCCCTGAAACTACTGAACCCCATAAACACCCACAACAACGCAGCAAGCTGCATACTACAAGGTCAAAGGCATTCACGTTGTCCCTGGTGGATGGAACATATCACTTATTTGACCAGCTCCAAACCTGATCTGGTACCCACAGAGTCGGCGTGTTCTGGCAAATTCCACAGGAGAGCGGGCGGTAAATGACAGACCTTGGTTTACAAAGGCTTGTGGGTTCCCTTTGAAGGATGAAACACGAGCGGTTGCAAACAATCCAATTCAGTACAGGCCTGATACGAGTTTAGGGAACATCCAAGGCTTGAAAAGCAGTGTTACGTTGTCACGTTTGCATTTAGGTGTGACGTAGCCACAGAAGACAGAGAGAAAGAGAGACAATGGGAGAGAGGCAGAGCGAGTGAGAAGGGAATGGTGAAAAGGAGAGACAGAGATGTCACTGCTTCAGTAGTTTCAGGTGCCTAAGCCACACACATCTTTGAATAATCTGGGATATGAATTGAGGACAAGGGAGAAAGGTGGTGCTGAGCTGTACATGCACACACACATACACAGACACACGCACGCACAATGCACACACATAGATACACACACAGACAGATACACACACACACACACAAACACACACACAGACAGACAGATACACACACACACAGACAGATACACACACACACACACGCACGCACGCACAATGCACACACACACACACACAGACAGATACACACAAACACACACACACAGACAGACACACAGATACACACACACACAGACAGATACACACACACACAGACAGATACACACACACACACACACACAGACAGATACACACACACACACACAGACAGATACACAGACACATAGATACACACACACACACACAAACACACACACACTGGTACTTTGTTTGCGGTCGCCAAGCAACATAGGAAACGTACCGAACTAATCTACAAAGCAACTCCTTAATGAGGCTGAGTCCTCCAACCAGCCTCACCTTCGTCACACTCACCGTCTTTACACTCACCGTCGTCACACTCACCGTCGTCACACTCACTACCACCGTAGGGCTTGGTCCACAGGCTAACTCCTTCTCCAGAAGGTCAACCGTGGGTACATTTGTTGTGGCTGTTCCAAGCTTTTATTTCTCCCCCTCGCCGGTGTACAGCTTCGTTGCCCCGACCAATCTGCCTCAATTTATCAAAGGCCATATGGGAACAACTTGCTCCGAGGGTGTTTTTTATTAGGACACTCTGTTTGAGGAGGAGGAATCTGATAAGCACATGCTATTTCCGGCATGTGGAGTGGTTGGTTTATAAGCATCACGGCTGTAGTGACCAACTCATACTCTTGAACTTGGGACAACCAGTGTGTAAAAATAACCACCACCAGAAGGCTGCTAATACAAATCCAAATAAAAACTAATATTAACTAACGGCATCGATTTAATTCGTCTCAGGCATACTCAGTGAGAAAGAGACACACACACACACACACAGACACACACACACACATAGATACACACACAGACAGATACACACACACACAAACACACACAGACAGACAGATACACACACACACACAGACAGATACACACACACACGCACGCACAATGCACACACACACACACACACACACACACACACACACAGATACACACACAGACAGACACACACACAGACAGACACACACACACACACACACACACACACGCGCGCATCTTGTGTAATTGATTCTGCTTTCACTAACGGGATAACTTATTTTAAAATAGGGATTAGCCTTTATTAGCCAACTGTTTTGAGGTTTTCTGGCACATATTTAAATAAGGCATGGATAACTGGATGAGAGAGGAAAAGGAAAAACATTAAGGAGACGATGAATAACGTAAACCCAGATTATAAAATGTCCTCCCTCTGCTTCCTCATTAAGCTGCCCAACAGCTGACGGGGTCCAACAGGTGTGTGTGTGTGTGTGTGTGTGTGTGGGTCGATCGGTCGCGCATGCCTGTGTGTATGGCTAAATATACCTTGACCCTGGCCTTGTGCTTTCCACATGAGAGTAAAGAACGATGTCCTCCAAAACATTCTCTCCTTCCAGTACGCCACATTCTCCTGTTTCACCCTATAGCCCAAAACCCGTTTGAACAAACCTCTTGATCTCCAACGAAACACTCCGCAAAATCACATTATTTTTCCCTTCGTTTCAGCTGAAGGTCACCGGAGACCAAGGAACATGACCCAAATAACATCGACCGCGCTGAGGTCAGTTGTTAGTTGACTAAAACGGGACAATTGTACTCAAGGTGGATGTTTAAGGAACTTATATTGGAAGACGTGCAATGGAACAAACCTCCCAATGCCATTATTATGGATGATCTTTGAGAGTGCTGAAAGCTGGGTGTTGTCAAGTCAAACCCAAATGGGTTGTCCTCTAGCTGGACACACAACAGTTTAGTCGCTAAATAAGCTTCTAGTGTTGATTTTCCTCCAGATGTGTGATATATACAGTACGCTAACAGGCTGCCATAAGATGCTTGCCATTGTACCCAGTCAGGCCCAGGTGAAAAGCTACTTCATATTCTGGGAAACATCTCTTTGTAATACCTGAGAACTCATCACTGGTACAGGGCTAATGTGGCTAATGTGGCTAATGTGGCTAACGTGGCTAATGTGGCTAATGTGGCTAACGTGGCTAATGTGGCTAACATGGCTAACGTGAGTGAATGTGTTTAAATAAGGGCGCAAATAAAGATGGTATTGCCGTAAAAACCAACCCAGCTGTCATTCTTTCTGCCCCTGTGTGTGTACTCTTGTGGGCAATGTCTACGCTAACGCGAAGCAATACGCACACTGGCATTATGCAGACAGGCGCGGCGCCCTTGTGATTCCTGTCTCCCTGGTATCTATGTTCCGCTCTCTACGCCAGGTGACAGGCATGACTGAGACGTGAGGGTTGTGCCATGACATGTGTCTGCCCTGTCCCTGTCAGAAGACAAAAGGCAATTCACGCAATAGCGAGCCCCCTTGTCCTCCTCCCGCTGTCACGTTCACACACACACACACACACACACACACACACACACACACACACACACACACACACACACACACACACACACACACACACACACACACACACACACACACACACACACACACACACACACAGCAATCTCCCTGTTGTTCTCCCACTCTCTTCTCCTGGAGTGGTTTGAGTGTGTGGCTCTATCTACGTGAGGTCAGGACCCGAGCCGACATCAGAGAGAGGGAAAGAGGGAGAGTGCAGGTGTTTGACAGACCAGCACCCCCCCTCCCCACCGCGTTCCCACCTCCACCACATCCACCTAGTACCCGACACAGAACCTCGACAACCCGGTCCATCACAGCTGCAATCTAGTGAAACAGAAAAACTACCCGAGGGAGAGGGGGGTTTACGGCAACAGTGAAAAAGCAACGGCGGAAGAGATGTTGAAACAGCGAGACTGTTGTAGTAAGAACTACACGGAGCTCTGAGCCTGTAGGCCCAGGTAAAGCCCAGAGGCAGAGCACTGATCCCTTTCTTCCCTGGACACAGCGCGAGTCTGACAGGCACCACGATAAACCCACATCACAGCCCCCCTCACAAGCCCTCCTCAAGAGACCCTCCACCCCGAATTACAGCCTTCAGCCTGGGTAGAAGGGGAAAGGCGACCGTCGGCTCAGATCCTATCAATCCGATAGACACCCTCTGCTGCTACCGTGAGCTGGCCTCCCGGGGTGTGGGGGGGTCGATGGAGAGGTCAAGGAAGAGAGGGATTCTGGGAAGAGAGTATCAAACAGGCTCCCATAAACAGATCGAGGAAAGGAGAGAGAGAAATATCAGGAGAGAGAGGAGAAAGGGGAGGAAAACAAGGCATCCAGCACTGGCAGTTTGACCACTCTGTTTCTCCACATCTTCCTCTCTTTGTCTCCTTCCTCTCTTTGTCTCCCTCTCAGATGGCGGTCGAGCGGCTAGGAAAGAGGGCGGCTTTCTTCTCAGCTCCCGCCTCCGTCCAAAACCCAGTCACCCCGGCTTCCTCTACCTCAGCCCCGTCTCAGAGGGGGGTTGGTGGGCGCGACCAACCGCCGGGTCTAGGCACAGTTACGGTCTAGGCTTTGTTTTTTCCGCCTCTAGTTCGGGTTAGGCGTCTGCCAGGTAGGGGGTAGTGTTTGTGTGTTAACAATAAGCACACAGTGGTCAATAGGTCTCCAGCTGAATCTGCTGTACAAACAGACCCGTTAAAGAGCTTCCAGGATTAATACCAGGATGACCAATGTTCTTACCGGAGAAGCGGCTTTCTTTCGCTGCACAGCCTGAACCTACCTGCTAGCACACCTGAGAAAAAGAAGTGCTTGCAATGTGAAGTAATTAGGTTAACAAGAGGCTTTTTGTCCGTACTAAGTGATCATCTATGATCGGGTTTTCTAAAAGCTCCATCACTCCTACTCTGACAATGTTACCACAGACCACAGTTCTCTGAGGTTTAAGGCTATTTTTTATCTCACTAATCCTGACCAATGTGTATCCCATGGTTACTCCTCGTTCTCCTCTAAAACCATAGTAACCGACACAACAAACGATCCGACAGGTCCAGTGTGTGTGTGTGTTCCCGTAGGTGCTATGTGCCTTCACTGGCTAATTGGCCAGAAGCAGTCACAGGTGCAGAGGTTTCAAAAGGTGAACCGCGTCGCCAGCTAAAGACCTCCTGTCATAAAGCAAGAACAGACACTCCAAAAATAACTATTTAATTATCCCTGACGCTAAGGTCGTAGTTCAAACTGTTTTTGTCTGTGGCACTCCCAGACATATTTTTTGGTGGGTTCCAGCAACTTCAGCCATTCTCAAATTTGATCTGCAAAACACAGTCTTCCTCCATGCTCAATGTTTGATTCTGCGTTTTTATTGTAAACACAAATAGCTTTTTTTTTTCGATGATGTCTCCGGCTTTAACACATAAATTGTAAAAATCTGATAAACTAACTGAGATGCACTCCCACTGCTGTCAGCTGTGATTACCACAGTCCTTTTTAACGTGACGTTAACAGATTGTGAGCGTCAAAGATGCCAGCTGATTTTAAGACTGTCCAAATTTTTAAGTGGTCCAAAGACGTCCAGACATTCAAAAAGCACTTTTTATTAGCAAATTGTTAGATAACATGGAGGCTACACCACATAAACAATGTTCTAAGGACCAGGTTCACCACAATCAATAAGGCATTTCCGTCAGGTATGTGCCACAGGTGGACATTCCTTCAGGGACGGGCGCCGGCCCACAGACCTGGGTTTGAGAACAGTCAGGCTAGTTGACAGAGAGTTGGTCGCTGTGTTATCTATATTCAGAACCAAGTCGGCCAATGGACATTTAGTTTGAGCAGGCAAACAGCATGACTGAGGGGGTGAGAATGTGGGTTGCATACAGAGGGTGCATGTGTGTATGTCTGTGTGTCTTTGTGTGTGTGGGTCTGTGTGTGTGTGTATGTCTGTGTGTCTGTGTGTGTGTGTGTGGGTCTGTGTGTGTGTGTGTGTGTGTCTGTCCGTGTATGTGTGTCTGTACGTGAGGAGTAAGATTGCAGGAATGTGGGGGCAAACAGAATGTGTGCGGTAGTGCTAGATAGACATTAGTGTGTGTGGAAGTGCGTTCTAAGTATATACTGAAATGTACAGAGCGTGAAGTGTACGAGTGTGACGGTGTGGAGTGTGTGAGTGTGACAGTGTGAAGTGTATGAGTGTGACAGTGTGAAGTGTACGAGTGTGACAGTGTGAAGTGTACGAGTGTGATGGTGTGAAGTGTACGAGTGTGGAGTGTACGAGTGTGACGTCTGGAGTGTGCGAGTGTGACATGGTGGAGTGTGACTGTGTGGAGTGTGCGAGTGTGACATGGTGGAGTGTATACGAGTTTGACGGTGTGCAGTGTGCGAGTTTGACGGTGTGCAGTGTGCAAGTGTGGTAGGTATACAAAGCTCTACACACAGCCCGTCAGAGTGAGGTGGCACAGTCAAGCTGGACATGGGGGCGGCCTCTGGCATCAGAGTGTGCGCTGTGTGTTCAGGTGCCAGGCTGTCCAAGCAGCACTCTGGAAGCTACGAGCTGTCGTGGAAGTGGAAGTGCCAGGAGAAACACAGGTGCGCCGGCCCCAGGGTCCATATGGCAGAAGTAACCAGAACAGGTGCAGTTGGTCAACATAAAAACATAGAAAACACGGAGCGGGAGAGAGGTAGAGCAAGAAAGGCTAGAGGGAGAGAAGTAGAGAGAGAAAGGCTAGAGAGAGAGAGAGAGAGAGTAGAGGAAGAGCGGGAGACATGAGGTAAAGTGAGAGAGTGGGAAGAGCAAAAAAGAGAGAAAGAGAACGTGGAAGGAAGGAAAATCATTGAAGGTCAACCAACCATTACAGGAGTCCATGTACAGCAGTATGACGGTTTGCCACAAATGGTTTGACAATGATTTTCCTCCCACAACCACTCCACCCTCTCCCCCTCAATCTGTGCACGGTCCGGGCCACCTGGGCAGTACCACAGCCAGTGTAGCCGGTCCAATCGGGCCGATGACACGCCACTCATTGCCACCCCCTGGTCCAGGCCTGTGTATCCCCGGGGAGATATTGTCATAGTCAACGGCGGAGGTTAAGACCAACAGGTTCTAAGTATAGACCCGCGATAAGTGTCGACTAATATAGCGCGCGTACTTGAGATTCCAGCGCGTGGGTACCTAGTATTTCAGAGATACTCCACACGGCCAGACGCTTGCACAGTGCCTGCTGGAGCGTGGCCCTACTTCGGCTTGTGGGTTCAACTCTGGCTGATGTCCGTTATAAAACGCCGGCTGTACGCTCTTGCTGCTGTAAGTCGCTTACACAAAGAGCGTAAGTAAAAGCAAGAACAAATTCACTTAGATGACGTGCATGAGCTTGGAGACGCACACACTCGAAAACACCCCAAAGCACACACACACACACACTTTCAGTTCTCTGCATATCTACATGTAGTGCTCTACCTTTAAACATCCAGCAGAGACACATGCTCCACAAGCTTTATTAGCGCCGCATACTTCCATCACACCAACTTCCCTCGCACTCAGACCAGTGCTCTGTTAGGCTCATTTACTAATAGACAGAGATACTCGTCTCTCCTTCTCGGATACAGTCCTGACTGGCCCTATTTACTATTAGACAGAGATACTCGTCTCTCCTTCTCGGATACAGTCCTGACTGGCCCTATTTACTAATAGACAGAGATACTCGTCTCTCCTTCTCGGATACAGTCCTGACTGGCACTGTTTACTATTAGACAGAGATACTCGTCTCTCCTTCTCGGATACAGGCCTGACTCGCACTGTGCTACAGTGTTTCGGTCAAAGGTCACGTCCACTCTGATCCCTGATAGGGAACGCCGCCTCTCCCTCAGTCTCTCGGTAGACGCGGAATATCCCGGCACCACGGCGCCATTTGAATATCTACCAACGGGGGCAGCAGATAGCTGTTCATTAAGGCTAACCGAAGTAATCAACGGTTATTGACGCCTCTCATTACCCAATTATGAACCACGGGAAGACAAGGAGAGGACATTATTAACTATTATCCCGCCGAGAACAAAGATATGTAACATTATATGGCTCGTAAAATGTCTGTCAGCACGTAGACAGTGTCAGTTCCTTCTGTTTCCACCAGTTTGTAGGCGTACTTAGCATATTGTCAACAGCGATATGAACCCATTAACGTTTCTGTTTTTGGAAAACATAAACCTGCAGTGTGCTTGATGTCTCTGTGTGTGTGTGTGTGTGTGTGTCTATGATACTTTCAGAATAGCAGTGTTTCTCCAACAGGCAACACCTGAAACGCTTATAGAGAAGGTGAAAGGAAAAACTAACAGCGGGATATCACTGTCTCATTTCCGTTTGACACAATTCAGGCGACTGCTGTTTCGCTAGCTGCTAGCGTCCCGCCGCTGATAGCGTGCACATGGCGGCAATTTGAAGTGGCGCGGCAATTTGTCTCCTGATTGTTTGCATTTCCACGTGCTTTGAGTCCGGCCTGGAGCGAACAGGGGAAGAGAGAACGCAGCTAGTGGGCGAGGATTCTCTGAACATTTCTCAGCGTTATTATGACTAGTGGGCTGAGTGCCAGTAACAGCTGACCTCTGAGACAGGTCACCATTCAATAGAGAAACAGAGTATGTGTGAGTGTGTGTGTGTGTGTGTGTGTCCAGTGTGTCTGAATGTTTTGGGGTTTTGTGTAATAGCTCACCTGTCTGGGTGGAGACAGGAATAGTAGTGGCCATTCCTACTCAATGTCATTAACAACTGGCCCCCCCGACTGTTGCCCAGGAGAATCCAACAGTGAGTATGCCCTCCTGAGAGTCTCAGGAGTCTAGCGCTTCGCCGGCTCACACGACGAATGGCTGGAATGATAGTGAACACATTCTGTCCATACAAAGGGTCAGGCACTGTCCTATTTCTGAGGTGTTGGAAATCATATATATACAGCTCAACTGTCAGGGAAACTCACACGTGACACAACGGGCAGAGATTCACTCTTGTCTATGTGGTTAAATAAAGGTTAAATAAAACATACAATAAATATTGCTTCATTTCTTAACAATCTCCATGTCGCGTCATGCGTTCCAGAAGCGAATGAAATCCTAGTGACGCGAACCAACAGGATCGGATTTGACAACTGAGCCTTGTAAAAATAATTCTGTGTCCAGTCCATCGCCTAGACAACCTGCTGTACCACAACGCAGACAGTAATAGCTTGCCGACGTATTGTTTGCTAAACTAATAGGAACTTCTATCCCCTGCTGGGTTCGACAAGCTTTGTTGTTTCCATAAACACCATCGCCCCGTTGCCAGGGGTTTGAAGTGTGCTCATACAGGCCCTTATCAAGACGGCAGTAGTGGCCATCCCATAATGCAGCTACTCTTTTGTCTCCGCAGCCAAAAGCAACACTGACAATTAAATGTAGAGAGAAAGATGGGCAGCCTAAGGTCAAACCACCTTCATTTTAGTTTTACCTTATAAGGGCAGAGTCTTCTTACAGGCTACGTTCAGCGTCATACTGCCTGATGAAGCAGAGATGCTGGAGTGAGGGAATTTGGCACGTTTAATATGTAAAAACACCTCACATAAGGTCTTTGACCATACTTGAGCATAAAATGTCACGTCAAAATATAAGTCTGGCTGTTTTGGGCAAAACCCCAGTTCATGCTGGTAAGTATGGCTAACTGTTTTGAGACAGAGAAGTTACAGAAACCTGTTTCAGAAGGGGTGTATAAAATCTATGTAAAATATTATATTTCAAAAACGAATCAAATATACGTATGTAAGCATATATGTATGTCTAATGTGTTTATGTAAGAATATATGTATGTCTAATGTGTTTATGTAAGCATACATGTATGTCTAATGTGTTTATGTAAGAATATATGTATGTCTAATGTGTTTATGTAAGCATATATGTATGTCTAATGTGTTTATGTAAGCATATATGTATGTCTAATGTGTTTATGTATGCATATGTGTATGCCTAATAGGTTTATGTAAGCATATATGTATGTCTAATATGTTTATGTAAGCATACATGTATGTTTATGTAAGCATATATGTATGTCTAATATGTTTATGTAAGCATACATGTATGTCTAATATGTTTATGTAAGCATACATGTATGTCTAATATGTTTATGTAAGCATATATGTATGTCTAATATGTTTATGTATGTATGCATACATGTATGTCTAATATGTTTATGTAAGCATATATGTATGTCTAATATTTTTATGTATGCATACATGTATGTCTAATATGTTTATGTATGCATACATGTATGTCTAATATGTTTATGTAAGCATATATGTATGTCTAGACCTATTCAAGTCACTTATTCCAGTTCTGTTGTTTCAATTTCCAATGAATTGGCACACATATCTAATAAACAAGTTTCCCGTTGTCATCGAGATGTTTTGTATAGTTGGATGGCAACACATGTTTTATATAACTAAAAGAACATGGTGAGAAAGCAAAGGGTTCTAAATACACCAAATACACGAGTGAGCCAAAATAGTATGCCTAATGAGCTGTTGGTCTGTCGCATGCCACCAAAACAGCGCAACCCCCAGAAGCAGGGATTCTAGCAGACCCCTGAAGGTGTCCTGTGGTTTTTGGCTGCAACACATTAGGAGCAGATCCTTCAATTCCTGTAAATGGTGAGGTGGAGCCGCTGTGGATCGATGGCAGTCCAGCACACCCCCCGCAGCTGCTCAATCGGAATGAGAATCGGAATGAGAATCGGAATGAGACCGGAGGAATATGGGGCGACACCTTGAACTCTTACTCATGTCTCAAACCATTCCTGAACAACGTGTGCGGTTTGGCAGGGCTCAATCTCCTGCTGTGAGGCCACTGTTCAGAATACCAAATAGCATTGTCATGAAGCAGCTTACCTGGTCTTTAACAGTGTTGAGTTAGGGGGCAGGGGTCAAATCGACGTCCATCTGAATGCTTGGGGGTTCCCAGCAGAACATTACCCAGAGCACCACACTCCATCCGCCAGCTTGTAGTCTTTCACACCAAGCATCCTAGTGCCATCACTTTCCCAAGTAAACGTAACTACAACGGAAATACAACAGAACAAATCCATCTCCGTCAAGGGCGAGGCTAGCCCCTTTATAGGGTTGCTTCAGCACCCCTAAAAAGGAG
This sequence comes from Dallia pectoralis, assembly GCA_029465975.1. Classification (NCBI taxonomy): domain Eukaryota; kingdom Metazoa; phylum Chordata; class Actinopteri; order Esociformes; family Umbridae; genus Dallia; species Dallia pectoralis. The sequence continues at coordinate 13,055,272 of CM055739.1, forward strand.
CTCAGCACCCCTAAAACTTGGGAGTAAGAAATGTTGTTATTCTAACATTTTTATTCGTCTTTGACAAGGTTAAATAATATCCAAAACCTACTCCGTAGTTTGTGGTTTAAAATGTATGTGTTAAGGATGAAAATGAAAACACCCCCGCTTAGCAAATGGTGTCGTCCTCTCCTCTTCTACGTGTCCTCTCTACCTGCACCGCTCAGCACGAACCGCATCCAGCGTGAAACACACGCAGAGTGACAACCCGTTATGTAGTGTTGTCAATCAACTTAGTTGCTCCAAAGCTGTGTCACACCTTTTACCATATCGGTGTGTACTGGAGTCAGTATCCTGAATCACCATGGTACACCTATAAAAACTGTTTATTTTAGGACTATTTTAGTCCAGCGTGTCGCCGCCGCTGTGGAGTAGCACAGGACCTGGGTGGGTGACTCGTCCATAGTCATAAACGAAGAAGTAGCACCGGTTATAATGTTCTTCCGCAAGAAGACGCAGCAGAAACAGCAGCGCAACAAATAAACTGCGTACCTGTGTAGTGTGTACCTGTGTAGTGCGTACCTGTGTAGTGCGTACCTGTGTGTGCGTACCTGTGTAGTGCGTACATGTGTAGTGCGTACCAGTGGTGGACTGGCCATCTGTGTGATCTGGAGAATCACAGGACGGCCGGAGGGCCGCAGTCATCACCTGTTTTTTTTCTAATTGCTATATCCTTGTTTGGAGTAGTGGGTTACAGCTCTTAGCTGTGGAGCCGTAGGACCACACTTTTGAAATACTTTTTAAACTTTTATTTTCAGCAAAACTTCAACATTTTAATTGTAAAATTCCACATGCAGTAGCTAATATTAAGAAATATGTTGTGTGAACTCTCACAATAAGCTGGTGCTCTGAAAAGATCTTAAAAAAAAATATCTGGATTTTTGAGTAAAAATGACTAAATGTTAAATGTAAAATGATTGAATGTTAAAATGATTAAGTTATTTTTCAATAGACATATTTTTGTTTTTGTGTGTAAAGAGGGTGGGTGGTGGCAGTGGGGCTCATTGGGTGAGAATCACCCCTGTTCTCCATGTGGAGCTTTCAGTGTTTTCACCCCCCTGTATGTGGTCAACAGAGTAAATAGTAATATCAATGAAAGTACTTGAGTAAGTGCCAAACTACAGTCCACAGAAAGTTACTATAAATGTACTCAATCCTCAAAGAGAATACTTAATTATATGTTTTGCATCACTACATTACTTCTGAAATTCCCAGCTATTTTCTACAACAGTTCAGTCCTTTACTCTTGTAGCATAAACCAGTGTGGTATTCATTTCGGCAAACAATACATTTTAGTCGAGAAAATGTATTTCCAACAAATTCTGGTACAGCCTGCTGGTATAACTACTGTACACCACAGAATACCAGAAAATGTTGAAGAAGTTGAAAAATCTTCAATTTTCTGACGCCGTCTTTTATTAATAACAAACCGACCGCAGGCCAATGTTGATAAACCACACAACACGATGTATTAAATTGGCTGCTCCTCTACTCACTCCTGGATATTTCTGAAGTCCCTGGGGAGTAAGCAAATAATAACCTCATATTTCTTTTAATAATTTATTTTCCCCTGGTATCGACTAGCATTCCTACGTGCCGGATTGCAGCCAATTAAATCACAGTTGGGTTTGAAACTGGTCAATACTCATAACAAATGGCCTGTTTCAGCAACTTCCCGATAGCTGCAGTAGTCATTATCCCAGATTGGACAGTGGGAATATCAAAAAACATTCCCAACGGTGATGATATGAAATTATAGCAGTGCCGTTTTGGCGATATCAGGAGCGAGGGTGACAGCGTTTAAACAGATTCGGTAATTCACATTAATTCTATGTGTCCACAGTGTCCATATCGGCAAAATAGTTCCTCGACTGATACGAAAATCGTAGGCAGGGATACAGAGATTCTATGGTCTGTTATCCTTGGTTTCCCAACCTCTCAGCGTAACCCAACCTGAGAGAGTGTTGGTGAAGTCCGTTGGCCTTCAGTAACCAACGAGAACAGTTGGCCTGGAAACTAGAATCGATGCAGGAACCTTGAAAGCCGGAGGACACCTTTCAACAGAGCACACCTGAGCCTAGTGAACAGCGTGAGGTAGACGGGAGTCAAAGGGGAAATACACAGCAGAAAATACACAGCCATAAACAAACATATCCATAGAGAAAACAAACCGAAAGACTAAAAACATTTCTACAGATTTAATGTACAGACACAACAAACATCTGCTGCAAGGACAAAATACGTAGTCCAAAGACAAAAGACATATCTTTAAAAAAAACACGATTTACAAAGACCCTAGTCTACAGACAAAAATAATGTCCACAGATACGACAAAATGCCCACAGATAAAACACAATGTCCACAGACAAAACACAATGTCCACAGACAAAACACAATGTCCACAGACAAAACACAATGTCCACAGACAAAACACAATGTCCACAGACAAAACACAATGTCCAGAGACAAAACACAATGTCCACAAAGAAAACACAATGTCCAGAGACAAAACACAATCAATGTCCACAAACCATATTATAAGCAAATAATACCTTTCCTATATGTAAATCCCAGTAAGTACTGTAGCCCTGACACCCCCCTCAAATCTATCATCCCGCCATCCTCTCTCATCCCTCTCACACTCTTACTCTCTCCCTCACCCCACATTCTCCATCAAGACCCTTGGGGCTGTCTGGAAGACAGGGTGTCAAAAGCTTGAGGGCAATGTTGCAGTTCACTACCGTCTGCGATCAGACATGCCCCCCCCCACCCCATACGTCTGGCCCATGATGCATGTAGCCATTCCATAGTGCTGCCACCAGCAGAACCTGCTCCAACCATAGTAGTACCACCAGCAGAACCTGCTCCAACCATAGTGCTGCCACCAGCAGAACCTGCTCCAACCATAGTGGTACCACCAGCAGAACCTGCTCCAACCATAGTGCTGCCACCAGCAGAACCTGCTCCAACCATAGTGCTGCCACCAGCAGAACCTGCTCCAACCATAGTGCTGCCACCAGCAGAACCTGTTCCAACCATAGTGCTGCCACCAGCAGAACCTGGTCCAACCATAGTGCTGCCACCAGCAGAACCTGTTCCAACCATAGTGCTGCCACCAGCAGAACCTGTTCCAACCATAGTGCTGCCACCAGCAGAACCTGCTCCAACCACAGCGGCCATAAGTCCCAGCTCAAACCCAGTTGCCACATTTATCTTTTCCCCAACGCCTCCACCTTGCTGTCGGTGCATATATCGTCCACCATTGCATCCTCTCATCATCTTCCTACCCAGCACTCGAGTTCAATAATCCCTGCCCACGGGGCCCCTCTAAGGGACCAAACGCTTTTGTTAGTGGGGGCCAGTAGGCAGGACAAAGGCTCGAGCAGGGGCCCCAAGGGCTGGCGGCCATCCGTCTTGTTAATGGCCCCGTCACATTTCATAATGGGGTTTAATTCAGCTATGTTCCGCTGTACGGAGAAAAGGGAAGCTTTATGGCCACTGCCAAGAGAACGAGGAGGGAGGCAGGAAGGAGGTGCAGGGGGCTAGCACTAGTGACCATGGCTCAGGTAGACCCGGAACATGAGTTCACATGCTGTTATTTGACATTAGCGGCCGCTAACCGACGCTAACCGCCGCTAACCGTTTCATGCCATGTCACCTGAAAGGTGCTGGCTCTACTATTTTTAGTGTCAGATCAGCAATGTACAACAAATGCACTTTTTCCGAGCGTTTCTAACCAGAGGCCCGAGGATTCTGGAGGACACTGTATAAACATTTGATTATTCCAAGGGGCCCCATGGGTCACAAAAAGGGTCATTTCCTGAAACCTTCCCAGAGTTCTAGTCCCACATTGGTCCACAATATAACAGTTTTTATTTTTTCTCTGTGTCCAATAAGAAGCGATAGCCGCTCTGTATACCTGCAGAATCTACGACAGAACCTCCCTCCTCCCCACCCCTTACTCTCTCACTCCCTCTCCCTCCTCCCCACCCCTTACTCTCTCACTCCCTCTCCCTCCTCCCCACCCCTTACTCTCTCACTCCCTCTCCCTCCTCCCCACCCCTTACTCTCTCACTTCCTCTCTCTCCCTCTCCATCCCTTCCTCTTCCTCCCTCCTCTCCATCCCTTCCCCTCTCCCTCCTCCCCACCCCTTACTCTCTCACTCCCTCTCCCTCCTCCCCACCCCTTACTCTCTCACTTCCTCTCTCTCCCTCTCCATCCCTTCCTCTCCCTCCCTCCTCTCCATCCCTTCCCCTCTCCCTCCTCTCAATCCCTTCCTCTCTCACTTCTCTCCCTCCTCCCCACCCATTCCTCTCTCCCTCCTCTCCATCCATCCCTCCCTCCTCCCTCCCCCTTCCTCCCTCTCTCTCTCCCTCCTCTCCATCCTTCCCTCTCTCACCTCCTCACCCCTCCTCCACCAGACTAAGTTTGCATGCTCGCAGACTCAACCCTCTGGCTCCACACCACCCTCTGGATCAGCGAGGCAGCAGCCGTGTCTACAGAGTGAAACCCGATCGCTGTCCCCCGGAGCAGCGGCCACAGCCGGGTTCTATTAAGGACTCCGGCACGTCTCGGCCACGGCAGCCACCATCGCGCTAACGTGAGCGCTAACGCGAGCACCACCAGATGGTCCGAAGATTAGCCTCCAGAGTCTAAAGCCGAGTAGATAGATATCGCGTGGGGAGATGCTAGGGTGTTATGGGTAGTTATTATTATTCAGGGAGGACAACACGGGGGAACCAGATCCTGGAACCCACGACGGGCCGTGGAGCGCGGTGCGCGTCGCTAAGTGTGAGATTCGGTTGCGGCGGTCGAGCCAGCTGGGAATGGGAATGTTTAGCATGCGGCCGCCCGGGCTGCCGGTTCTATTCCGGGTGTGGGCGATCTCTCCAGTCGACACGGGGAGCCTGCTATTTCAAGGGGAGCCCGGATTCCTGGGATCACTGGGGGCTCAGAAGTGTGAGTGTACAAGGCCGTCTGTATGCTTGTGTGTCTCTGCTCCGGGGTTCGGTGAGGAGCAGTCGGACACCGGGCCTCGACCCAGCCAACGGGTCCTCTGTGAGGGGTCCGGTCCGCTAGTATCAGGTGTGGTTAGAAGTCGCGGTTTGGATCCATAGATAGATAGATAGATAGATAGATAGATAGATAGATAGATATATAGATTGATCGTGCTGCTACACACAGGTTTTCCTAGTAGGTTGCATATTGGTGCACGTCTACACGGTCTCATCAAGAAAAGGGACTGATGGTAAAACAAAGTGCACTAACTAGGGAATAGTGTGCAAACTGGAATGAGGACACACACACACACATAAAAACACATAGGGACTGATACAGACACACACACACACACAAATAAAAGCACACAGGGACTGATACAGACACACACACACACAAATAAAAACACACAGGGACTGATACAGACACACACACACAAATAAAAACACACAGGGACTGACACACACACACACACACACACACAGGGACTGATACAGACACACACACACACACACATAATACACACAGGGACTGATACAGACACACACACACACACAAATAAAAACACACAGGGACTGACACACACACACACACACACATAATACACACAGGGACTGATACAGACACACACACACACACAAATAAAAACACACAGGGACTGACACACACACACACACACACACAGGGACTGATACAGACACACACACACACACACACACATAATACACACAGGGACTGATACAGACACACACACACACACAAATAAAAACACACAGGGACTGACACACACACACACACACACACACAGGGACTGATACAGACACACACACACACACACATAATACACACAGGGACTGATACAGACACACACACACACACACATTATAACACACAGGGACTGATAGAGACACACACACACACAAATGAAGAACCTTGACTGGTTGTTGGTAACCACTAACCACTGAGGGGAGTCGCTCACACAACTTTGATGGCTGATAACACAGGGAGACATTAGTCAGATCTGGAGCAGGTCTAATTCTGGAGGTCAAAAGTAGTGGAGGGGGAGGGAAGGCATGTTTCACAGCAGCATGTTTCACAGCAGCTGTCCCTGAAGTGAACGTAGGAGACACTTGCCTTCTGTACCCAATAGAGGGCCACTGGTAAACCCGGGAAACAATGAGATATGGATAATTTGAGTTGGGGGAGAATTCCTGTACGCATCCAAGGAAACATATATGGAGTGTGAGCAAATAGTGTGTGTGTGTGTGTGTGTGTGTGTGTGTGTGCGTCTGTGTGCATCTGTGCGTGTTTGAGTCTGTGCGTCTCTCTGTGTGTCTGTGTGTCTCTCTGTGCGTCTGTGCGTCTGTCTGTGTGTCTGTGCGTCTGTGCGTCTGTGACTGCGTCTGTGTGTCTCTGTGTCTGTGCGTCTGTGCGTCTGTCTGTGTGTCTGTGCGTCTGTGTGTCTGTGTGTCTCTCTGTGCGTCTGTGCGTCTGTGTGTGCGTCTGTGCGTCTGTGCGTCTGTGACTGCGTCTGTGTGTCTCTGTGTCTGTGCGTCTGTGCGTCTGTCTGTGTGTCTGTGCGTCTGTGTGTCTGTGTGTCTCTCTGTGCGTCTGTCTGTGTGTCTGTGCGTCTGTGCGTCTGTGTGTCTGTGTGTCTCTCTGTGCGTCTGTGCGTCTGTGTGTGCGTCTGTGCGTCTGTGACTGCTTCTGTGTGTCTCTGTGTCTGTGCGGCTGTGCGTCTGTGTGTGCGTCTGTGCATGTGAATGCCGTGCCCCATGATCCATCGTCCCTCTAAGCACGGGGCCCCAGACAGAGAGGGTAATGGCCCCTTTATCTAATCCTCCTTCTGATAGGGGGAAGGGGGGTGGGGTGGCGGGGGGGTGCTTCAGAACGCAGAGAGGAGAAAAAGGAGGGAAAACCGGGGGCCCCATTGCACGGCCCATTGGGCCCCCATTCAGACGGCTCCCACTCTTCATTAAAAACGGGGACGACACCGTCTACAAGAAACAAAAGAGCGCTTGTTGTTCGGCACTCCATCACGGCAACAGCGAGACGAGGGACCATATTTGTTTTATCATAAACAAAGAGCATCCGAGCGCCGCGTTTCCCAGAGTGCCGGTGCAAATGTGTAATTTATGATGATTGTTTTAGCGACTGTAAATAGATGATTATTGTTTTTTATGCGGAGAGCAAATTGTGCCCGGGCTTGCCACTTTGCAGTTGAAATAGAACGATTGCCCGGGACAAATACTCCGAGAATGGGTACGCTCGTGTGTCCCAGTGTTACGTGAAAACAAGTTAGCGTAGCGATGTTTAGAGTGCGCACCGGGGGTTTTCGGAAACACAGCAAACGGCATAAGCAGTCAGAAAAAAAAATCATTCACAGGAACACACACGTACACACACGCACACACATACGTACACACACACACACACACACACACACACACACACACGTACACACACACACACGTACACACACGCACACACATACGTACACACACACACACACACACACACACACACACACACACACACACACACACACATAGCCTGCAGCTGTTCAGTTATCAAGGGCCTCTGTCATCTACAAAAACAGCTGATGTGCTATTGTCATTCATTTTGTTTAGTATATCTGTGTTGGGATCAGAGTTTAGACACGTTAATGTGGACACTCACGGCCTCAGCAAGTCCCATAACTTCTGACCTCAGTACCATTGTTTCTCCTGAACCGGTGCTTATTAGGGCCGAAATGGGCTCCTATTCCCCGATGTGAGACGATGAGAAACTGAGCCGGGTCCATGGGGAATATGTGGTGTTTTGGCACACAGCCTTGGTTTTTATAGTATCACAACAGCACGAAATCGAGGTAAAAAAGGACTGACTACAATTAATGGGATGGTTTGAAATTCAACAGTGTTTGCTGTTTATCCCACTGAATATTGTATTGCTTTAATATAAGATTGAGAGTTAACACTTTCTCATTTCCAGCATCGGATTGAGAAAAACATTTGGGACACCTGCTTGGCTCATCGCAAAATAGGATCTTGTTGTTCTCACCCCAGGCAACCAAGAGACTTCAAATATCTCGGCGTGCAGTTTTGGAAGGTTTTTAACATACTGTTTGCACCGTGCAATTGTTAGAAACCTTTGAGAGCACTTAGCAACTTCTTGGTAAAAGCTGGGCATTATCCAGATAACTACTCTAAAGCTTGGCGAGTAATCGTTAAGGAGGCCCAGAGAGAAACGGATTTTCTGAGTCTGTCTATACCTGTTGTATTATTTAAACAGGATATCAAAAACCAGCAGGCGTATAGCATAACGTATACAATAGTTGTACTTATCAAAATGCCCCTTTGTAATACAATTTGGGGGAACTTACAAATTAGCAAAATATGCTTATGACATCTAACTTCCAAGACTTCCAATTGTTTTTCATTTTCCTAGAATATAACTATAACATGAATTGCGTAAATTAATACACAAATCTGACTAGAACATATGTGGTTGTCGACTTTTTGTCGATTGCAGAAGTTCAGGACCACGGAGAGCACATCAAGAGGGAGACCAGCAACGTACATAAACAGAAAGAACTAAATCCAGAGGCAGATCTTGGATCATCCCAGAGGCCGCCGGGAGGGAGGGCCTGTCCCTGTAAGAAGGCTCTCAAAGCAGCTACTGAGGGGGCAAATTACCTTTATACGAGACTTGACCGCAGCCTCCACCTAAATGGCCAGATTCCCTGAACACATTCTGTTAGAATTCATTATTTTGCGTTGGTTCAGTTTTTTGATTAATTGTTTTTTAGGTTTCCTTTGTGTTGAATAAACCCCCTCTGGCATCTCACCCCCTCTGTATCTCACCCCCTCACCGCCTCTGGCATCTCACCCCTTCACCCCGTCTGTATCTCACCCCCTCTGCACCAGCTCTTCTGGAAACATTTGCATGCTTTATGCATATCCTGCTCCCCCGTGATTCGCTGCCAGGTTTCTGCCAATCACCGCGTACGCCAATCACTCGCCATGCGGCCAAATTTATCTCCGGCCACTGTCAAGCTTTTCAGAAATGTACCAAGGAAATGGCAACAAAGTGTTTCCGATACAGGAATGTAGTGGTGTGGGTATGAAGCAGACCTAGACCATATTTATATTTGCACATGAGAATCACATGGCAGACACCAACGCTAGTTTTGATCCTTTTGAATAAAATTTTTATATATCAAGGATATTGATACATTTTATCCATGAAGCCAAGTGACAAAAATATGGAGAAAAAGAACTAATTTGGAATATCCTAAAAGTCCATTATTGATTTATTTATTGCCGTAATCAACCCTTCGGCTCTTAATTCTTACGAGTATAGTAAATCAAAAAAAGCTTTCAGAGCTAGCCGACAAAACATAATGAGCGGTTAAAGTCTTGTAGCTCGGTCGAGCATCAAGCTAACACGTTTTGCCCTTCAAGAATCAATGAGTACATATTATTAATTTAAGTCAAGCAACGGACGTAAAAAAACGCAATTTGCCTCTAAGACAAAGCGTTCTTTTTCTCTGGAGCAAGCTAACAGAAACAAAGAGACCTTTCAGTGGTGAAGTTCAAGGCTCCTTTTGTTAAAAAAGAGCAGCATTTGTCAGAACCTTCAAAAGGTAGCGGCGGAGAAAAACCCAGGAAGTCAACATCACTCAGTCTCAGGGTTACGCTCAGCCACAATTGAAATGTTTTGTTTTTTCCCGAGAAGCAACTGTTTATCGCGCATTAGCAGAGCTCTCCGTCTTCCACCGCTATTTGTCTCTCACGCTTACCCTCTCGCCCTCCCTCTCTCTCTCTCTCTCTCACACACGGTCACTCATCCTGTCTCTTTATTTCTCCCTCCCTCTCTCGCGGTCTCTCACTCTCGCCCTCCGCACTCAATCCCGACCGTAGTGTCTCCGTGTGACTCGGAGTGTCTAATCTCGCAATCTGCCGTCCGCGAGTGTTTCTGACAGGGCATCCATCATGTTTAACATACCCTTTAAGAGATGATGGCCCCCATCAGCCCAGAGTGCTCGAGACCCGTCGCCACGCCCTGAACGCCTCCCCCGCTAATCCCAGAAATGTCTGCGTTATGGAAATGTTACGCTGATGTTTTGCCCCCTCCCGCTGGCGACAACAAGCTGTGGATTATCATGCAGTTCAATTGGAAAAGATTTCTCCTCTTATTCAGTAACAGAAAGCGAACACGAGGGTAATTCCGCAGTGTCCTCCCCAATTTCCGACGCTCTCGAGGAGAAAACCCGGGAGTTTGTAGGAACACCGTGAACCGCGGCCGTTGAGCCTGAATCCCTGGGGAGCCGGTGTGCTGCCAGGGTTCGGCAAAACTAGCAGGAAACCACTTGTTCCGCCATTGATAAAGCCCCGTGAGCTGCACCGGAGCTCAGTTAAGCCAGCTGAGGTGAAAACAATGTCCACGTAGGATGCTGAGAACTCAGGTGTACGCCCAGGTCAGCCTGGAGAAGACAGTGTGCCTGCCTGGGGCCCAAGAGACGGGATGCTGTGTGTGTGTCCTTGTTGTGTGGGTGTGTGTGTGTGTGTGTGTGTGTGTGTGTGTGTGTGTGTGTGTGTGTGTGGGTGTGTGTGTGGGTGTGTTTTTGTGCGTCTGTGTGGAGGGAGCATCAGATAAGAAAGACAGTCCAAGGCTACTCGTCCAATTGCTTTACAAAATATACCTCCAGTGCAAACAGTCTAATGGCAAAACATAGTGGTGGAGAAATAAACAGAATAAAGAACGGAGATGGAGAAACAGAGAAAGAGCAGTAGGATAACAATATCTTTATTTTATAATGCCTTTTCTTTTTATGTTAACGCATAGTCCTCCTTGTACTACAACATCACAATGATTGTGCTAAGAAATTACCTTATTTTGTATTATTTTTCTAAATCCAAAATGCTTAAATATTTGCCCTGTAACCGAGGCGTCGAAAAGACAATGAAGGAGGACAGAGAAGGAGACGATGGAGGAGTATGAGTAGAGAACAGAGGAGACGAACAGAGGAGACGAACAGAGGAGACGAATAGAGGAGACGAAGAGACGATGACGGCCACACTGTTTCCCGAAGCTCTAATGACACAGCTTATATGCCCGGGATGATGCACCATATTTGCATTAGCCGTATCGTCCTTCCTATTCAACAAGACGGATGTGTCCGAAAGGTGACTGGTTCAAATCCCAGAACCGACAAGTGAGGAAAATACATTCACAGTCTGCCGCTGTTCCCTTGCGCGAGTCACGTGACGCTAATTCGACAGGGAAGTCGACGGGGATGAGGGCGTCTGATAAATATGTAAGATGTAACAAAAGCCTTTGTCTGAACGGATGAATGGATGAGTGGGCTGAGTTGCCATTGGATGAGTACCAGTTGAGTGTGGTGACCCAGGCGGTGTGTGTGTGGTCGCCCAGCGCCCGCCTCTCTGTCCCAGCTGATAAAGAGAGACCCGATGGATGGTGCTCTGTGAGCGTCTCAGAATCACAGCCAAGTCACTGAGCCTCCATTATTACAGACATAAATCCTACTGATGAATCGAAGACACACACCCACACACGGTGCACACCATTCTCTCTCACACACACACACACACACACACACACACACACACACACACACACACACCATCCTCTTACACACACACACACACACACACACACACAAACGGTGCACACCATCCTCTCACACACACAAACCCACCATCCTCTTAGAGACACACACACACTGTGCACACCATCCTCTCTCACACACACACACCATCCTCTTAGACACACACACACACTGTGCACACCATCCTCTCTGTATGTGTGTCTGAGAGATAAGTCTGTGAGTCTCTTTGATTCAACAGTAGACAATCTCTCAGACACACACACACACACAGTGCACACACACAAACACACACACACACACACACACACACACTCTCTCTCTATTCCTCCGTTCGACACGCACACACGAACAACAACAACAAAAAAACGCTTGCACACTCATTTAAACACACTGGTAGCGCCATCCTCTCACACAAGTCTCACACAAACCTGACATCCTAAATCACTGGCCAAAAAGGTTCCGCGCCCACCCCTCCCCCAATGTAGGGCTGAAATGGAAGGTGAAAGACAGAGGGCCGCATGATGTACAGGGTCTTTACAGAGGACAGGACAAGAATGGACTGTGGGAGATCCTCGCTCGGACTGAGCTATGGCGCAAGGTGAGGGGGCAAGGATTGAGCGGGGGGGAGGCAGGGGGGAGGCAGGGGGGGGCGGGGTTCAGGGGGGGCTCGGGAGACAACGGCAGCCGCTAATGAAACTCCATTATGCTCTTCAACTCTCACGAGGGAGGACGTGAGGGACCTTTCAGCGAGCCAGCAGATTTACGAGCCTGGCCGGGGCCCGTGAGGGCCGGCACAGCAGTTAATGTCCGCTCCGGAGGCATGCCGGCACCGGGCGATAAACAAATGGGCTCCTGGTGTCTTTAATAACACGACCGGGCCCAGTTATACAATTCACAGCGCACGGAATTAACCGTTCGTCCCACGCTGATGACCTCAGCTGGCCGACTCGCCCGTGCGTCCGGTGGGTCGGCAGCAGAGAGACAGAGGGAGAGATCGTGTGCGAGATAAGAAAATACAGAGAGAGAGAGAGAGAGAGAGAGAGAGAGTAGCTGATAGAGAAACGAAAAGAGTGATGTTGAGAGAGACAGGTAGAGACGGAGAGGAAGTTGGGAAAGTGGTAACATAAATTTAAATATCTCAAGGTGACAAAATAATGGCTAAAGGTGTGAACAAAAAAACATCGAATTTGAAACAGGAAAATATTGGAGAAAGAAAACATGGGTAGGAAGATAAAGGCTCTAAGTGAACGTGTCCCTGTGTCGACCAGACAGCATTTTACGGGGACAGGAAAGAGAGGTGACATGAACGATTTCAGTCTGATCAGTTGTGAACAGCGACTCATTCCAGGCACTTTCATTCAATTCCTCACTGGGTTTTCCACTTCAGACACGAGGACAGCGAACGGCCGCGTCGAACCAAAGTGACGGTGATTTACTCAAATGAGGTCTCCGTGTTGTTTGTCGCGACAGAAAGTGGCGTACGTCCTTCTCCGTTCTCGCTCCGTCTCGCAGCACATTTCCTGGTCTTCTCGTTCCATCCGTTCTCTCCGTCTCCACCTGATAACTCTCCCCTTTATTTTCCTCTGCTTATCTCTCTCCAGGCCTTTTCCATTGTCTCTCTCAGTCAGCACATAAGACCGGTGCGGCTTTAATTAATCCATAGCCCGTCAAGGGGGAGAGCTTGCTTGTTTACCCTTATTGAAATTAGCAGGCCTGCCTCCCAGGAGACCAGGCATCAGAACTACAATTAGCCGACGCCGGGCTAATTAGGAGCTAGCGCTAACGATCAGGTCCACCCATGGCTAAAGACACCAGAGGAGAGAAGAGGTGGGGAAATACGGACGCAGCAAGGACTAGTTCCGAGTGTGTGAGTGTGTGTCTGTGTTTGGGTTCAAATTTGAAAATGCCGCCCCATTCCCACACACAACAAAGAACCAGCAAATGGGGCACCGAGGTTGTGAGATAACACAAAATTATTATTCCCCTAAAACCGAGCCATACCGGGTCATTGTGGCAAACAAGAGTGAAAAGGATGAGAAAACATGATAAAATGAGGCCATTAATCAGACAAATAAAGTTTAAAAAAGATTCCCACTACACGTAACAACACATTTATTCGCTTCTACACATAACGACCCCCTTATCTGTTTCTGGGTCACGGCGTAGAGGAGAACTCTCACTCACGGCCTCGCTCCGATACTCTAGCAGAATGTATTCAGCGTGCATAGAAACTCTCCAATCACCTCACGCAATGGCTGACGGAATTGCCCAGAGAGGCCTGGTAAAGCGAAAGGTACAAACACTTCAAATGTTTTCCAGTTACCATATGTAGGGCCCCTATTTAGGCTTCTTCCACCAGCGCTGACGGGCGTTCAGCACACCTTCTAGAACCGTCTGTTTGACACACTCATCTGCCCACCATTACGCTGATTACCACCGCTGTCAATCAACGAGCTCCACCCCCGGGCGGGACCAACTGACAACCAATTACACGTGAACGTATCTTATTAAAAAGAGGGACTGATCTGGCTGAGGCGTTATCGGGGTTTGCGCTTGAAAAGAAAGAGATAAAGTTGAGGAAGAAGAAGGAAGGGAAGAAAATAGATGATTGTTGCTGTTGTGGTGCCTGCGGTGACAAACGCAGGACCCAGCACGTATCACTTTGTCGGGGTCGTGAGGTCAGCCGCGAGGCGTAAACATGTTTGTGTAAACACGGCGCACTTTGATCTTTTCTCCAAAACGGTGGTACGACCTCCACGATCTGGGTGCGAATAGAAATAAGACTTCAATTGGAGGGCGTCCACAGGTCAGGTAAATGCTGCGAACCCGTTTAAGTGTGGGTTAATAAAGGACAGCGTGAAATCAGAACCGTGACTGGGTAGCCTGATATCCACCTACGTCAACCTCCGGGAATGAAATGTGGAAAAACGTAGCCAAACCAAGACGGACTGACATAGGGAATGAGAGAGAGAGATAGAGGTAGATGGAGAGAGATAGAAAGAGATAAGACAGAGAGATACAGACATAAAGAAATATATAAAGAGAAATAGACAGAGAGAGAAATAGACAGAGAGAGAGAGAGACAGAGACAGAGACAGAGACAGAAAGAGATAAGACAGTGAGATAGAGACATAAAGAAATAGAGAGAGATACAGAAAGAGTTAGATAAGAGAATGTGGATACATGATGGAGATAGGCCAAACAAATCGATGATTCGGGACAGATACTTAGTCTTATTTACAGCTTATATAGGACACAGAGAGATAGCGAATAAACAGATGCACTCACTTTAATTGTGTACCCAACTCCCTCACATCGTATTTTCATAAACCTTTTGACATAGAGAGTGGTAATGTCAGAGAAAAAATATAACTCTGAAATAATAAAAAGAGCAAGCAACAGGTCCCACGTAGCTATACACAGCTCTTGCCCCTGGGTGAGACTAGTAGAAAGATGATGGTTAGAATTAGCGGAGCTTGGCCAAACTCCCTAGGAGTTCAATAAAGCCATCAGCTTTTCCAAATATATGTAGGACCGGGGGTTAAACCGGGCCGGAATGACCCAAACGGCACTCTCTATGACGAGAAACAAAAAATGTATTTGTCGTCGCAGTCAATTTAAGAACCAATCATGTGTCAGCTTTGTTAGTGGGCGCCCCAGTCATTGATAGTAATGTAGAACGCTGAACGCAGGCACCAATGGATGTGAGAGGCGGAGCATGCAGGCACGAACTCACACATTTCTAATCTATCTACCCAGTTCATTTTAACCGTGCTAGCGGGGTTAGCTAACTGTCCACGGGTTTATAATAAATGATAATCTTCTGTACAATTTACCCCTAGAAATTTTCAAATGGAGCTAACTAGCAGGTTGGTTTGCATGGTGGAATATTAGCTTGTGGCTTGGTGATTATGTTCACTGGGGTGAGAATATGTTCAACAGTAGTTCTGTTTAATGGCTAATAAAAACGATACATTGGCTTTGGGATTAAACAGCTGCTTAAAGCTAAGCAAGGGTCAGGGCAGTACCACAGCATAGAACAGTTGCAGTACCACAGCCTAGAACAGTACCACAGCCCAGACCAGTACCAGTACCACCGCCTAAAACAGTACCTGTACCACCGCCTAAAACGGTACCAGTACCACAGCCCAAAACAGTACCAGTACTAGGGGTGTGCGATATGACGATATTTAATCGTGGACTATTAAAATGTCTCCACGATTCACTTTTTCGGAAATATCGTAGAATCGCGCTCCAGTGCACGTTCAATTAGATGCAGATCTATGGCGTTTTTTCAGCTACGTATCAACATGCAATGCGCGGTGCGCTAGATGTCAGCGTGTTAACACTAGAAGCGCCAACAGCCCATGCCCGCGGGCGTTGCAGTTAGTAATTAAAATAAATATATAATGTTGAAAAGCTACAGCCTCGTTCTTCCATGACTTTTCCTAAATACTTGCATTTTACCTTGTCCCGTTTTCAGAAACTGGACGCGTTTTGGTCTGATCTCGTTTTGGTCTGATCTATATTGGACTCGTTTTGGTCTGGTCTATATAAAACTGGATGCGTTTTGGTCTGGTCTGTTTAAAACTGGATGCGTTTTGGTCTGGTCTATATAAAACTGGATGCGTTTTGGTCTGGTCTATATGAAACTAGATCCGTTTTGGTCTGGTCTGTTTAAAACTGGATGCGTTTTGGTCCGATCTATATGAAACTGGATATATGTAACCGATTAATTTGCTGCGGTCTCATGTGCACTCATAACATCACTAATGAACACTCTGCGCAGTGCAACCGGTTAGTATGCGTGTCCTGCTCAGGCAGACAAAAGCTGCGAAATATACATAGATAATAGATTGATTGGCTTGGTTGAATTTGAATGAACTAGAAAAAAGAGGTAGGCCTACGTTTATAAAGAAATATATGTTTTACTAAATAAACAGAACGGAAATATAAAACGAAATTGATTAATGTATCTACCGGGTAACAGCAGAATATACCCGACCGTGACCAATATACAAACTGTGTTGTAAAATACGTGTTTCATTGTCTATAGTGCCTTAGTTACTGGGCTGTAATTACTATAATACATTTTACAAATGTAAATGATCAAATTATACACTGTAGCCTAATGTTTTTATTTCAACAGTCTGTGTTGCAATATATACGGCCAATCATGCGCAAAACATTTGATTGCGCGTCGCTTGTGATCTAAAATGGTTTAGCATTTATTACATCAAAATAGGACATACAGTTTGATGGATTTTCATTTATTCGATCTTTAGAAATTTAAATATCATAGCCTGTGCATTTTAAAATCATGGTTTTAAATTTGTATTGTATGGTTACATAAGACAATAAATAGGCTACATACCATTTTAGTAAAATGTTTTACTTGATAATTCATAATTCATTTAATTCAGGATGATAACACAGTAGATCATCTGATGCTGTAGATGGATGGCAGGTTACACAGTGAATGGATGGTGAAGCTGCGGATGAGAATGAAGGTGCTTCTTTGCACCATTGCACTTCCTTTAAAGATACACGTGATTAAAATATGCTACTTTAATTTTTTTTCCCTTTTATGTTTTGTTACCTTGTATCGCTATATTTTTTAAATGGAGATATAATTTGCTTGTATTGCAGCTCAGTAATTTGCAAAATAGTCTTCAAAATCAACATGAAAAAGAATCGTGATAAAATCGTGAATCGTGATTTTTCCTGAAAAAATCGTGATATGATATTTTTCCCATATCGCCCACCCCTAACCAGTACCACCGCCAAATTCATGTTGACCCTCCACCCCTTTTTAGGTTCATGAGTTCCCTTAACTTCCAAATGTCAATGTAACCCCTGTGTATGACCACAACTAACTGATGCTAAATGTGGGAGTGCTGTTATCTAGCTTGCTAATAGCTTATCAGGCTTAGCGATGCGCTAAGGCCAACTAGGCCAATTGAAAAGTCCATAGCTAGCAAGAGAAACTCCTGTCTGTACAGACAACAACTGCCAGCAGTGTTTGCATCGATACACAGACATTTTTGACCGCTTACATTGCTTACATTCCCATTACCGTTTTTGCGCTAGTCTGACAGACCTGCACAAAAGACTTTATTTCAAACATTCAAACTGTTTTTAAAGAAAATCTATTTCCATGTCAAATTAAATAACTGCAGCAGACTTGGTGACCACAACATATAGAATTGTTTTGACACCAGACTATCAAGGTAATACAGTTTATTGTCCCCTGCCATGCAATCCAAATCTCAGCCCTACGATCCAACAAAGTCGGTGACGAGGCAAGGTAGAGAGTGACATTACCGTCTTGTTGACGTCCTGGGATAGGGCAGACCATTAATCAATCTCCGAGGAAACACGGGTCACAGACGTACACAACCGTTCAAAGGTTACAGGGTCAACCATCACTCCTGTGTTCCAATGGCACATTGTGTTTGCTAATCCAAGTTTATTACTTTAAAAGACTAATTGATTATTAGAAAAGCCTTTTTTCCGTTAAGTTTGCACTGCTGAAAACTGCTGTGATGATTAAAGAATCTATAAAACTGGCCAACTTTAGACTTGTTGAGTATCTGGAGCATCAGCAATTATGGGTTTGGTTTACAGGCTCAAAATGGCCAAAAACAAAGAACTACCTTCTAAAATGTATCAGTCTATTATTTTTCTGGGAAATCTAGTTTATTTCATGTGAAGAACTTTGATGTGTACTTTGCCCATAACAGAACAGCACATACTGAATCTAACAAGAATAAAAGAAGAGTGGGAGGCCCCTGTGCACAACTGAGCTAGACATCAGAGTGTCAAGTTTGGGAAACAGAACTGTCAGCTTCATTAAATAGAAACTGCAGAACACCAGTCTCTACGTCACCAGCGTAGACGAGACTTCAGGACACTGTTGCAAAGAAAACGCCTCTCAGACTGGCCATTAGAAACAAACGATTAAGAATGCCAATAAAACACAGACACTGGACAGAGGAAGATTGGAAGAAAGTGTTACGGACAGATAAATCTTCTGAGTTTGAGATGTTCAGATAATAAAGAAGAACATTTGGGAGACGCGGAACAAATGAAAAGATGCCAGAGGAGTGCTTGATGCCATATGTCAAGCATTGTGGAGGCAATGTGCTGGTCTGGTGGTGCTTTGGTGTTAGTGAAGTTGAAGATTTGTACAGAGTAAAAGAGATATTGAAGAAGGAAAGCTATCAATCTGTTTTGCTGCGCAATGAAATCAGATTACCTCAACAAATTGACGACCAGAATGCCAAAGGTCTGCAAAGCTGTAAATGCAACAAATAAAGGATTATTTGACAAAAGCATAGTTTGACGGACGCAATTATTATATATATTATAGTTCCTATACATTTTGAATACAATTCCTTTTTCAAACTCAATTGTAGGTTTTCATGCAATACAGGCAAATGTCTAATTGAGCGGAAACTTTTGAACGGTGGTGTGAGTGGAGTTACCATGGAGGCACTACATTTTTTCATTGACATTATTTTGGTAACTAGTTAATACTAGCAACAAGACACATTGTGAGTCGCTACGTATTGCCAATATCTGAGTGCTGTATCCAGGACTGCCTGTGGCATCGAACCTAGGAATCACTATTAGCATTGGTATGTTGGCTATATATAACAAAACCCCAAATGTGCCTTATTGCTTTTTATGTGGAGCAGAGTGAGTAAGAGAGAGTTAGGTGATTTGGGGAAGAGAGGGTGATTTGGGGTGGAGATATTGCCTACAGCCAACTATGCACTGCTGTGATGCTGATCAATGGAGCCCAGCAGTGACGAGGGCACACTCATTTAACACAGCAGAGGTCCGCAGCTGCCATCCTAGCAAAGATCACACACACACACACACGCACACGCACGCACAAACGCACGACTAAAAGATTTACCTCAGAATCTGACATATTTATAGGGTGGTAGTATGACAAATGACTGTGGATGAAGTTAAAGTAAAAGTTTGAAATGTTCAGACCTGGAAAAGGTGCAAAAAGAAAACATAGAACTATAAAAGAACCATAAATCCAGTTCGCACAACTACTGGTTTAGTTGATAGAATTAAAACAAAACTAGTGGATAGGATTAACACACAACTAGTGGATAGGATTAGATCACAACTAGTGGTTGGGATTAGAACACAACTATTGGATAGGATTAGCACACGACTAGTGGATAGGATTAGAACACAACTAGTGGGTGGGAATAGAACACAACTAGTGGGTGTGATTAGAACACAACTAGTGGGTGGGATTAGAACACAACTAGTGGGTAGGATTAGAACACAAATAGTTGGTAGGATTACAACACAACTAGTGGGTGGGATTAGAACACAACTAGTGGGTGGGATTAGAACACAACTATTGGATAGGATTAGCACACGACTAGTGGATAGGATTAGAACACAACTAGTGGGTGGGAATAGAACACAACTAGTGGGTGTGATTAGAACACAACTAGTGGGTGGGATTAGAACACAACTAGTGGGTAGGATTAGAACACAAATAGTTGGTAGGATTACAACACAACTAGTGGGTGGGATTAGAACACAACTAGTGGGTGGGATTAGAACACAACTAGTGGGTAGGATTAGAACACAACTACTGGGTAGGATTAGAACACAACTAGTGGGTAGGATTAGAACACAACTAGTGGGTGGGAATAGAACACAACTAGTGGGTGGGATTAGAACACAACTAGTGGGTGGGATTAGAACACAACTAGTGGGTAGGATTAGAACACAAATAGTTGATAGGATTAGAACACAACTAGTGGGTGGGAATAGAACACAACTAGTGGGTGGGATTAGAAGACAACTAGTGGGTGGGATTAGAACACAACTAGTGGGTGGGATTAGAACACAACTAGTTGATAGGATTAGAACACAACTAGTGGGTGGGAATAGAACACAACTAGTGGGTGGGATTAGAACACAACTAGTGGGTGGGATTAGAACACAACTAGTGGGTAGGATTAGAACACAAATAGTTGGTAGGATTACAACACAACTAGTGGGTGGGATTAGAACACAACTAGTGGGTGGGATTAGAACACAACTAGTGGGTAGGATTAGAACACAACTACTGGGTAGGATTAGAACACAACTAGTGGGAGGGATTAGAACACAACTAGTGGGTGGGATTAGAAGACAACTAGTGGGTGGGATTAGAACACAACTAGTGGGTGGGATAAGAACACAACTAGTTGATAGGATTAGAACACAACTTGTGTGTGGGAATAGAACACAACTAGTGGGTGGGATTAGAACACAACTAGTGGGTGGGATTAGAACACAACTAGTGGGTAGGATTAGAACACAAATAGTTGGTAGGATTACAACACAACTAGTGGGTGGGATTAGAACACAACTAGTGGGTGGGATTAGAACACAACTAGTGGGTAGGATTAGAACACAACTACTGGGTAGGATTAGAACACAACTAGTGGGAGGGATTAGAACACAACTAGTGGGTGGGATTAGAACACAACTACTGGGTGGGATTAGAACACAACTAGTGGGTGGGATTAGAACACAACTAGTGGGTGGGATTAGAACACAACTAGTGGGTGGGATTAGAACACAACTAGTGGGTGGGATTAGAACACAACTAGTGGCACATTTTAAATGCATAAACTGTCACATAGAAATTGTACTGTCAATCAGAATATTTCTCTCACACACCCACATACACACACACACACACACACACACACACACACACGTAGGTCGTAGATCAGCTTTGACAGTACAGCGGGATCATCAGGAATGCAGCAGGTACGGTCAAACTACACTGCATCACCAGTAACAACCAGGCAAAGATATTCACGACGGTTGACATTTGGAGACGGAAATGATTTTAATTAGGTGGCACCCAGATTAACACACAACAGATGCTTTCGAAATGGCACAATCTTTTCCTTCTCCTCAGTGCCCTACTTTGGGGCCCTATGGGAGTGAATAGGGAACGGGATGCCAATGGGGACGCAGACAACGTGATCTTCTGCGGGGTATAATGATGTGTTTGTTGAACATGTGGTATTTGACTGGCAAATTAAAGATGCTGTGCGAATCGGCATCTCCGTCCAAATGCTACAGCAGAGAACAGCGAGCGAGATATAGACGAGAGAGGGAGGGAGAGGGGAAGACTGGATAAGAGAGGGAGAGAGAGGAAGAGAGGGAGAAAGACTGGATAAGAGAGGGAGAGAGAAGAAGAGAGAGAGAGAGAAGAGAGGGAGAGAGAGGGAGAGAGAGGAAGAGAGGGAGAGAGACTGGATAAGAGAGGGAGAGAGAGGAAGAGAGGGAGAAAGACTGGATAAGAGAGGGAGAGAGAGGAAGAGAGGGAGAGAGAGGAAGAGAGACTGGATAAGAGAGGGAGAGAGAGGAAGAGAGGGAGAGAGACTGGATAAGAGAGGGAGAGAGAGGAAGAGAGGGAGAGAGAGAGAAGAGAGGGAGAGAGGGAGAGAGAGGAAGAGAGGGAGAGAGACTGGATAAGAGAGGGAGAGAGAGGAAGAGAGGGAGAGAGACTGGATAAGAGAGGGAGAGAGAGGAAGAGAGGGAGAGAGAGGAAGAGAGGGAGAGAGAGGGAGAGAGAGGAAGAGAGGGAGAGAGACTGGATAAGAGAGGGAGAGAGAGGAAGAGAGGGAGAAAGACTGGATAAGAGAGGGAGAGAGGGAGAGAGAGAGGAAGACTGGATAAGAGAGGGAGAGAGAGGAAGAGAGGGAGAAAGACTGGATAAGAGAGGGAGAGAGGGAGAGAGAGAGGAAGACTGGATAAGAGAGGGAGAGAGAGGAAGAGAGGGAGAAAGACTGGATAAGAGAGAGAGATGGAGAAAAAAGACTGAGCAAATGAGAGGTATACATAAAGAGAGAGAGGACAGAAGAGAGAGAAAGGAAAAAGGAGAATAGGAGAAGCTGACTAATCACCCAGGGGACTGAAGAACCCTCACACACACGCACACGCACACACACGCACACACGCGCACACACACACACACGACGTACAACAGCCCCCTGTTAATTATGCTCTTAATTAAGGCGGCGACTGGAGAGTGTGTGTCGTGCGCACAGGGCCCGGTTCGGATTAGCGTACGGTCCGCGTACGCACATTTGCGCCCGGGTTCGAGCGCACGTGCGCACGTGTGTGCGTTCACGTGCAAAGACATGCCTATTGTTCCTATTGCTTCATTGCCTCCGTGCCTTTCAAGTGCGTGCATTAGGCAGCCCGCGGCTAACCTGGCCTGCTGAGGGGTGGCAGGGCCGATGGCAGTGCCCACCATATTGCCACGTCTGCCCGTATTACAAGGAGCCCCAGTCAACACCAAACATGTGTTGTGATGCAAATTAGCACCGTCTGTCTTGGCACACAACACCACTCTTAATTGAACCTTCTGATCTCTGGCTAATTCCACTAATTAGAAGTCTATTTTACTGAACGGAATGTGTGCATACTCCACGTGTGTGTGTGTGTGTGTGTCTCCCTAACATAGTATCCTCCGAGCCCACAGCCGTCTGGTGTTTCGCCGCAGTCCATGAAAGCAAACTCTTCGGCGTTCATCCTCTTCATCGGGGCTGGCGGACAGGTGCGCTGTTAGAACTAATAAACTTACATAAAACAGCACAGATGCTTCCGGGTGATTCACATAAACAAACACAGACGTGCAAGAGGAACGCTGTATCCGCGCGAGTGCTCGGGAATCTCCGTGTCTCCGTATCGCTATCCTGCCTTCCACCTACTTAAAAACTTTCTCTCTCCGAGATGACTTTTAGTAGCCTCAGAAGTGCGGAGAAGACGACGAGGGAAAAATCTGACACAGGGAGGTCGATACCCATCAGATGGCTGGATTAGCATGCCGGAGAAACAGTGGGAAAGGAAGAGAGGAAAAAACTGGGAGATGGATGACAGGTCCTGTGCCAGCCCGAGCCACGTCAGTAAGATTGATCTGCTGCCATGCCTGACAAGCTCCGTGTGTCTCCGTGGTTACGTGCGTGTGTTTAGTGGGCATTCACCAATGTCTACGCACACATCTGTGGGTTCCTGTGTGTTCACATGAAAACCTGATTCCTCATTGCGACTCTTGAATATTCATGTCTCCGAAGTTTGAGAAAGTGCCACACCGAGTAACACACAGACTAGGCCCTGTAAAGTTCTAAATGAGAGAGATTGTGGACCTGTGTTGGACTTTCATCAATCTTAGTGAGTAAATCAAATGGAAATGTGTTCAAGTAGGTGGTGAGAGTGTGAGAGTATGATGGGGAATATAGATAAGAGAGAATGATAGAGAGATGAGAGAAATGGAGAGAGGTATATATACTGGTAGAGGAATAGAGGTAGAGGGATAGAGAGGTAGAGAGGTAGAGAGATAGAGTTAGAGAGATATAGGCAGAAGAATATTGATAGAGGAATAGAGGTAGAGGGATAGAGAGGTAGAGGAATAGAGGTAGAGATAGAGAGGTAGAGGTAGAGAGGTAGAGAGATATAGGTAGAAGAATAGAGGTAGAGGGATAGAGATAGAGGGATACAGATGTAGAGGGGAAAAAAGGTAGAGAAATATAGTGGTAGAGGGATAAAAAGAAAAAAAGACATGAAGTGGTGGATATAAAGGAAGTATAGGGAAGAGTGGAAAAGGGGGACAGAGGGATGGAGAGATGGAAAGA
This sequence comes from Dallia pectoralis, assembly GCA_029465975.1. Classification (NCBI taxonomy): domain Eukaryota; kingdom Metazoa; phylum Chordata; class Actinopteri; order Esociformes; family Umbridae; genus Dallia; species Dallia pectoralis. The sequence goes on from CM055739.1 coordinate 13,079,623, forward strand.
GAGGAATGAGAGGGATAGGGAAAAGGGGTGGAGAGAGGGATAGAGCGATAAAAAGAGAGAGAGCGCGAGAAACAGAGAGAAAAAAAGAGAAAGTGGGAGAAAGTGACAAAGAAAGTGCCAGAGAGAAAAAAAGGAAATGATAGAGAGATGGAGAAAGAGTGAAGGAGAAATAAAAAGACAGAAAAAGGAGTAAAAGCCAAAAAGAGAGAACGAAAAGAGACATAGTAGCGTGCTGAAGTGGAGGAAGGCAGGCAGAAGAGTAAATAAAAAGAGGGAGCTGGAAATAAAGTAGCTAATATTGAAGCGAGGGACAGTGAGAGAGAGATAAAAGGCTGTCACCAGTGTGAGGGCTTCTGTAATCTGGAGCCTGGTAATGCCATCCAGAGTAGAGCGCCGTAAAGGACTCAGCGGGGAACATTCCCACTTTACAACCCTGCCTGGAGACGGAACAGACAACCAATCTGACGGCCACGAAACAAGCCACACGCACACGCCAAAGACACACACACACACACACGTGTGTAGAAACGAAAACCAGCACAGGACGGCGTGTGTTGATGTGTGTTGTGTTGTGTGTGTGTGTGTGTGACACCTGCCTCATCAGCAAACGCACACAGCCAATTTACTGTCGCTGGGAGAAACCAGGCCACTGCCCCCCACCGTGGGCGGGAGAACCACCCAATGTCAATCACAGATTTAAACCAATGGGAGGTCTTCAGTTAGGACATGAAAAGGACCCATTATTAGGTGGATTTCGTCAATGGTGGTAGAATAAAGAAGGCCCGCCTATTGTGATATTCACAGACGTTGTCTTCATCCTTCAGTTTGTTTAAGTTCCTAGTTATGACTCCTAGTTCCTAGTTATGACTCCTAGTTCCTAGTTATGACTCCTAGTTCCCTGGGGAGTTGGTCACAAAAAAGCATCTTAAATCTTGAAGCTTTGTTATAAAGGGCCAGCGTTTCAAATTAAACACCTTTTTCTTTGAAACATGTTGGAGATGCTGTTGTCCAGTCTTGTCCAGTGGCTTCAAACAGGTAATACAATGTGGTATTATATTTCCCAGGTAATTACTCTGCAAAACTATTTACCTGCATATGTTATGAATTGCTTGTTCCTTCACATTGATATATTGATAGTGGTGTAACACTTTTGCAGCTGGGTAATAGCGAGCGATTCTGACCTCTGTCGTCATTGGTTGTGGTTGAGAAGGTGAAAATACCTGAGAGCTGATTAAAGGAAAGATGGGATTTGGAAGCCTTATAACTTGACAGAAAAAAGTCAGGATAAGTACATGGATAATAATAATGTAATATAAATCAGATTAAATGGGAAACGCGGTAAAACAATGCTGCACAAAAGCGCGTCTACTTGGAATTCAGTCAGTGAGATATCGGAACATCACAAGTATTATTTCAGTACTGAGGTTAGCGTTTATTTATGATTTACGTTTTTTTCCATATTCAGCAGCCCAGACCAAAAGGACTCGAACAGTTGTAATGAAAACTGGTCATCTCCTCACGTGAACATCAGTTTAATAGAACCAGGCAGTGCATTAACCAAACGTCCTATTGAGGACCACAACAGACACGCGACACGGTAACCACCGCCCGTCTGTCATTACACAGTGCATTGTTAGAAGGGTCGGTAATTGAACGTTTTCCGAGTGAACTCCGCGTTGGGTTAATTACAGGTCAACGCCTTGATTCGTTTCGTCTGCGTGTGAGGGAGCGGGAATCACTTGATCCGTTTCGTCTGCGTGTGAGGGAGCGGGAATCACTTGATCCGTTTCGTCTGCGTGTGAGGGAGCGGGAATCACTTGATCCGTTTCGTCTGCGTGTGAGGGAGCGGGAATCACTTGATCCGTTTCGTCTGCGTGTGATGGAGCGGGAATCACTTGATCCGTTTTGTCTGCGTGTGATGGAGCAGGAATCACTTGATCCGTTTCGTCTGCGTGTGAGGGAGCGGGAATCACTTGATCCGTTTCGTCTGCGTGTGATGGAGCAGGAATCACTTGATCCGTTTCGTCTGCGTGTGAGGGAGCAGGAATCACTTGATCCGTTTCGTCTGCGTGTGAGGGAGCGGGAATCACTTGATCCGTTTCGTCTGCGTGTGATGGAGCAGGAATCACTTGATCCGTTTCGTCTGCGTGTGAGGGAGCAGGAATCACTTGATCCGTTTCGTCTGCGTGTGAGGGAGCGGGAATCACTTGATCCGTTTCGTCTGCGTGTGATGGAGCAGGAATCACTTGATCCGTTTCGTCTGCGTGTGATGGAGCAGGAATCACTTGATCCGTTTCGTCTGCGTGTGATGGAGCGGGAATCACTTGATCCGTTTCGTCTGCGTGTGATGGAGCGGGAATCACTTGATCCGTTTCGTCTATGTGAGAGGGAGCGAGAATCACTTGATCCGTTTCGTCTGCGTGTGAGGGAGCGGGAATCACTTGATCCGTTTCGTCTGCGTGTGAGGGAGCGGGAATCACTTGATCCGTTTCGTCTGCGTGTGAGGGAGCAGGAATCACTTGATCCGTTTCATCTGCGTGTGAGGGAGCGGGAATCACTTGATCCGTTTCGTCTGCGTGTGAGGGAGCGGGAATCACTTGATCCGTTTCGTCTGCGTGTGAGGGAGCGGGAATCACTTGATCCGTTTCGTCTGCGTGTGATGGAGCATTAATCACCTTGGCCTTCCTTTCCTTCTTAAAACATTAGGTTTGGTGGCAACCGCCCGATCCCTTTATACATATGTAGAAACACACACACACACACACACACACACACACACACACACACACACACACACACACACACACACACACACACACACACACACACACACACACACACACACACACACACACACACACAACTAGTCTCCTACTACCTAACCACCAATATGTGTGTCTGCAGGGTGGCAGCGGTGCTGTTCTAATTAAGTAAATGAGAGGGAGACAAAGGCAGCTGCTGTTTCCACAGAAGAAACAGACCAACAAGAAACACTTCCAATTCCAATCACCCAGATACCCTGGAGGCTGTCTGACCTTCTGACCTTCTCAGGCTTGTATCCCTCCTGCTCCCGCTCACCCCCCCCCCACACACCTCTCCTCAGCCGAACCCCCTCATCTATTTAAATACCACCCCCGTCGTCCCCACTTTGCTCCGTCTGCCTTCCCGTCGCTCAGAAGAGGGCCGACGGAAGTGATCGGAGGGTGCGAGTCGTGTGGAGGTTAGAATTGCTGGGTGGTTATTAAAGGCGACGCTGAAGAGGCAGGGAATTGGGAGAAAGAGAGAGACATAGAGTTGAAGGGGAGGACAGTCGCAGCAGCGGCTTCACCGTGGCATTTCAATCACCTTGGCACAGGACAGAGTCCCGGTTTGGCAGAGGCCCTGATACAGATGTACCCACCAGCTGTGCGGACGTGTAGGGCAGAACGACGACGACGCCCGCATCAACCGGAGGTGTGTTGGTAAACTGCCACCGGAGCAACTCACGGCCAACGACACACACACACACACAGCTGGCATCTGAGTCAGTGGGCAAACTAACACACTGACGTCCAGATGTCCACACAAGTTTACCGACCCGCGGCGAAACATGACCTGTGAGGACATCTGTCCTGTCCTCACTTGAACAAGTGTGTGTTTAGCCTTGGGGTTGGGATTATAACATGGTTTAGGGTCTAAGGTTAGGGTTTAGAAAAGTATACATGATGCTAAAAAAGTCCTCACGGGTATAGTTAAACCAAAACGGGTGTGTTTGTGTGCGCGCGCTTGCACGTTCCTTCACGTGTGTGACTTATTTTGTAAATGATTCCGATCATGTCACTCTGTGCGCGCACGGGCGTGCAGACAAGATCAACCTGAAGGGGAAGGGAAATGAATGGCAGTCTTCACTAGGGTGGGGGGGTACTGTGACAGCCCGAGCGGCTGACTGATGTGCATGTAACAGCTATCGCGTCGTGTTGGAAGAGCCGAGCTGCTGGATATTCATGTCCTTTCCTTTGTTCCCCCACGGGGACCTGCGACTGATAGGAATCTACGACAGCATGTGCTCGTGTCGCCTGTCTGTTTCCCTCTCTCTCTCTTTCTGGCGCTCGTGAATCTCTCTACCTCTATATCATCTCCGTCTCGACGCCTCTGTTTCTCTCTCTCTCCACCCGTCCTTTTGTCCATCTCTCTCTTCTCCTCTCTTCCTGTATGCATTATAATGTTTCTCATGTTCGGAGAGGGAGATACGTTTATCCGTCCGATTTGTTGTCGCTCTTTGTTTTTTCCGAACAACTGGTTGACACACAGACACAGACACACACACACACAGAGGTATGCCAGAAGACATATGAGTGACGAGGGGCCACAGCAGATGCCAGAATTTGGCACACCCTTACAACTTTACACCTGACCATTTAATGCTTTTGGCCGAGCCCAGAGGAGGACCGATGGCAGTATCATGGGAAAAGAACGTGAGAGGGATCAAAGAGACCGCTGGTTTTGTCTATAATCGCCATTGCAATAAAAACACCACATTCCGCACCGTCGACGAAAAAACAGCTTGAACAAAATCAGATTGAGGAAAAAGAGAGAAAATCGAGCGGTTGGGGGGAGAAGCAGTCAGCCCCCATCTTTTCCGTATGATTTAGTTATTTCTCCCTGGGCGTTCAGATCATCACCTGTGGATGACTGTTCTTTATTGCCTACACACTATTTGTTTTTCCTCAAATTCCTTATTTGGTTGTACCTATAAGAGAGTCATTTGGATTTTCAGGTAGAACCCTTTGTGGTGTCAGATATCACATTTGAGAATTTTAACATGAAACTAAGAATGTTGAGCCTAGAAGAAACTCGCCCAGCACAGCCAGAGGAGGACTGGTGATCCCTCAGAGCCTGGTTCCTCTCTAGGTTTCTTCCTAAATCTGACCTTCAGGGAGTTTTTCCTAGCCGTCGTGTATCAACTTGTTGAACTTGTTTCTTGTTGATGTGTGCTCTGTCAGATTCAGGCTGGGTGATTGTAAAAGCACTTCGTGACAACTTTGTTGTAAAAAGGGCTGTATAAATACAGTTGATTGATTGATTGAAGAAGAACAGTTATTTAAATGGTTGTTGTATGGAACGTAGAGAGAGACTGAGACATGTATGACATGTACTAGAGAGAGACATGTATGACACATGTACTAGAGAGAGAGAGACATGTATGACATGTACTAGAGAGAGAGGGAGACATGTATGACATGTACTAGAGAGAGAGAGACATGTATGACATGTACTAGAGAGAGAGAGACATGTATGACATGTACTAGAGAGAGAGAGAGAGACATGTATGACATGTACTAGAGAGAGAGACATGTATGACATGTACTAGAGAGAGAGAGACATGTATGACATGTACTAGAGAGAGAGAGATATGTATGACATGTACTAGAGAGAGAGAGACATGTATGACACATGTACTAGAGAGAGAGAGAAATGTATGACATGTACTAGAGAGAGAGACATGTATGACATGTACTAGAGAGAGAGAGACATGTATGACATGTACTAGAGAGAGAGAGACATGTATGACATGTACTAGAGAGAGAGACATGTATGACATGTACTAGAGAGAGAGACATGTATGACACATGTACTAGAGAGAGAGACATGTATGACATGTACTAAAGAGAGAGACATGTATGACACATGTACTAGAGAGAGAGACATGTATGACATGTACTAGAGAGAGAGAGACATGACATACTCACAGTCCCTGTCCTCATAGTCCTATAAGTCATACAAATGTCTGTAACTTACCTCTGAGATCTGCCAATTCAATGTGCCCCCCTCCTCCATATACTCCCTTTGTTTCCCCTCTCTTCCTCGCTCTCTCCCTCGCTCTCTCCCTCGCTCTCTCCCTCGCTCTCTCCCTCGCTCTCTCCCTCGCTCTCTCCCTCGCTCTCTCCCTCGCTCTCTCCCTCGCTCTCTCCCTCGCTCTCTCCCTCGCTCTCTCCCTCGCTCTCTCCCTCGCTCTCTCCCTCACTCTCTCCCTCACTCTCTCCCTCGCTCTCTCCCTCGCTCTCTCCCTCGCTCTCTCCCTCGCTCTCTCCCTCGCTCTCTCCCTCGCTCTCTCCCTCGCTCTCTCCCTCGCTCTCTCCCTCGCTCTCTCCCTCGCTCTCTCCCTCACTCTCTCCCTCACTCTCTCCCTCACTCTCTCCCTCACTCTCTCCCTCACTCTCTCCCTCACTCTCTCCCTCACTCTCTCCCTCACTCTCTTCCAAATGCTCCACCATCCTCAGCATAGAATCACCCTGCCACGAGCGATGAGGTGTCATCACAGAGAGGCAATATAGTCAATATAGTCTTTACACTGTAAACTATTTATGTCTGTATTTCCTCATTCTACCAAACATCGGGGCTAATATGTGCCTGTGCTCCACCAGTAGACACCAATCCTGTGCCACTTGTCCAGAAATGACCAGACATCAGATAAACAACAGTAGAATCGGAAGTTGTTGTTGTTTATGTCCTGTCCCAGTTTGTAGTCCTAGAATGTGTTGTGTCTTGGCATGCTCTGCTACACTGAGGTCACTGGCTACAGGCCAGCCCTGCCACTTGGCTGTCTGTACATGGGGTAAAAATGGCAGTTTATACACCACAGCTGGACAGCTACTTATGAAACACACTGCTGACAGACGGAACACCATAAAAGCTTTCTCCCTCCCTCCCTCTCTCCCTCTCTCTCTTTCTCTGTGTCTCTCTCTGTGTCTCTCTCTGTGTCTCTCTCTGTGTCTCTCTCTGTGTCTCTCTCTGTGTCTCTCTCTGTGTCTCTCTCTGTGTCTCTCTCTGTGTCTCTCTCTGTGTCTCTCTCTGTGTCTCTCTCTGTGTCTCTCTCTCGCTCTCTCTCTCCATCTCTGTTTATTTGGTTTTCCGCGTTTTCCCTTTGTTTTCCTCTCTCTTTTAACATCAAGCCCTCTGCTTAGGCCCACTCAACCCCCCCCACCCACCACCACCACCTCGGTACGCACGCGCACACACACTTTCAGACAGTCACCTTGCAGTCTCATTAGAAATATGGCCGCTCCATTGCCAGGACTTAAAGACACATAAAGCCCTGAGAGAAAAGGCTGACTAGGTGGGGGGTTTGGGAGGGTACGGTGTGTGTGGGGGGGGGGGTGTTTGCTCCAGATGAGTTACCTTTTCTCTCGGGACGGTGAATGGAAGGTGTGTGTGTGTTTGGTCACGGATCCCAACTTTCACACACGCAGAGCTCTTCTACGGTATCTCTTCCCTCCTCCTTTCTACCATATCTAAACACACACACACAAGGACGCACACAAACACCCACACATGGTATCTCATCAGCATAGTCTCCTCAAGCCCCGTTGGATTAGAAGGTGGGGGGGGGCAATATTATCCACCAATGGGTTTCGAGATGGGAACGCGCAGAGGCGACGCAAAGAGTAGAAAACAAAGATCTCCATCTCTCTCAGCTTACCTGCGCACGGCGGCCATCACCCCCCTCCCCTCCACCCACACTCCCACACACACACACTCCCAAACTCCCCAGCCCTGTCGCAGCTGCCACTTCCTGCGGCACAATCATTTATTACAGGTCACCAACGCAAGAGGAGCCGTTTAAGGGGACAACGCGCCCATGATAGTCCCTACTGCACAGAGCTGCCACACACACTCTCCCGCTCTCCCACTTGCCCTCTCTCTCCCTCTCTAGCTCTCTCACTATGTCCCTCCCTCTCTCTCCCTCTCTCCCCCTCTCTAGCTCTCTCACTATGTCCCTCCCTCTCTCCCCCTCTCTAGCTCTCTCACTATGTCCCTCCCTCTCTCTCCCTCTCTCCCCCTCTCTAGCTCTCTCACTATGTCCCTCCCTCTCTCCGCCTCTCTAGCTCTCTCTCCCTCTCTAGCTCTCTCACTATGTCCCTCCCTCTCTCTCCCTCTCTCCCCCTCTCTAGCTCTCTCTCCCTCTCTAGCTCTCTCACTATGTCCCTCCCTCTCTCTCCCTCTCTCCCTCTCTCTCCCTCTCTCCCTCTCTCCCCCTCTCTAGCTCTCTCTCCCTCTCTAGCTCTCTCACTATGTCCCTCCCTCTCTCCCCCTCTCTAGCTCTCTCTCCCTCTCTAGCTCTCTCACTATGTCCCTCCCTCTCTCTCCCTCTCTCCCCCTCTCTAGCTCTCTCTCCCTCTCTAGCTCTCTCACTATGTCCCTCCCTCTCTCCCCCTCTCTAGCTCACAGACAGATACGTGTAGTTGGGCTCACATCAGAAGGCTCACATGGGCACCTGTGGAATGACAATATTTTCCCTCTTTTATTTAGCCAGCGGGAAATCCTGTCCTTCAGCTCCCTTATTGCATTTCAATCTGTCTTACCCGACATTACATTAATACAGGTTTGATTCATACACAGCAAATAGACAGACACACACACACAAATAGGGAGAGATGTAAAGCCAGTCTTAAAGAAAGACAACAAGTGAAAAACAGACATTGAGGAGGTGACAAGGGAAAGACACCAAACAGAGATTATAAAGCAAGGCGTATTAGTGGAGTCTTGAAACAGTCAATATCATTCATTGGTGCAGTAATTAAAGAGCTTAGCTACTGTGAATATCTGAAAGGGGATTAACAGGCACCGAATAACATGGCGGAGGACACGCACACACACAGACAGACACAGACAGACACACACGCACACACACAGACACACACACACACAAACACGCGCAAACACACACACAGATACACGGACACACAGTCAGACACACCATACAGCACTTTCTCACATTAGCACGGACACATATTATTCATGTTGTTTGTATTCATTTAACTTTTCAGCAACAACAGAGAGAAAGGCTGTGTGAGTGTGTCTGTTTGTGTGTGTGTGTGTGTGTGTGTGTGTGCTGTCAAGAGTGAAAAAGAGACACAGCAAAACATGAGAAAGGAATGACGCTCTTGGGAGTCGACAGCCACTTCTGGGACTCAAGCTCCGTGCCACCGGGAGTCACAATGAATACGCTTTTTTCCCCTCATGGAGGTAATGAGGTAGCCTTTGAAGAGATTAGACAAATTGCATTATTATTCAAATGCGTCCCGTTGTGCTGTTCTCAGAGCAGTGGAAAAAAGCCACAGAGGACAGCAAGGGGGGCGGACTCAATGGCTACCGAGTGAAGGACCCCCAGGTCACCCCGAGCAACGGCGTCAATCAAAGAGTTTAGTTTCCGTCAGTATTTCCGGGCGCGCACAAACGCACGCGCACGGCCCGGAACACACTGACTCTCCGTACGGCCTTTAAACAAGACTGTGCGTGTTAAAACGCACACGGCGCGCGCACACACACTACGCGCACACACACGATGCGCACACACACACCACACACATTATGATGACAGGCAGACCAACGTTGCAGAGTTGCCCACTGACAGCTTATTGTCCGTGTGACAAATTGGATGTCATAATTAAAGGGAGACAAACGAGCCAGCCACTGCCCGAAGAGGAAGACAGCTCCACGGTACTCCTCCACCTCAAACCTCTCTCCAGTCCAGGCAACGGAAGGCACAGATGATGGCAGAAAGAGGAGGGACGAAAGACAATATTCACATTTAGCAGAGACAGCGAGAGGGAAAGGTTGAAACATATATAGAGAAATATAAATATGGACAGAGAGAGGAAGTGACAGGTCCCCGTAGGAAAAGAGAGAGAGGTGAGAAAGGTGAGAAGAGAAAGAGAGAGGAGCGTAGAGAGAGGAGTGATAAAGACAGGGAGAAGAAAGAGAAGAAAGAGGAGAGAGAGGGAGAGAGGGGAGAGAGAGAGGAGAGGGAGAGAGAGATGGAGAGAGAGAGAGAGAGGAGAGAGAGAGAGAGAGAGAGAGAGAAAACAGAGAGAGAGAGAAACAGAGAGAGAGAGGAGAGAGAGAGGGAGAGAGAGAGAGGAGAGAGTGGAGACATGAGAGAGGTGAGAGAGAGAGGGAAGAGAGAGAGGAGAGAGAGAGAGGAGAGAGAGGAGAGAGGAGAGAGAGAGAGGAGAGAGGGAGGAGAGAGAGGGAGAGAGGAGAGAGAGAGGAGAGAGGTGAGAGAGAAAGGGAAGAGAGAGGGGAGGTTGAATGGGGTTGCCACCTCAAAGCAGCAGAAAGTTGGGCCGTTTGTTTCTGAGTGGAATTACAAGCGTTAGAGAAAACCAACCCTCCAGTAGGCCCGAAAACAAATCCCCAGGCCTTTCCTTCCTCTACAGCCTGAATGGCAAAGTCTAAGGATAGAAGCCTAATTCACCCCATCTCCCCCGACCCTAACGCCCCCACTCCCATCTCTCGACTACAGAGGATAAAGCAATACAATACTGTCTGAGCTCTGGAATTTCTAGGGAACAACAGAGAGATCTTAACCGTACAGCCTGGGTTACATACATCTTTGCCAGGCATGGCTCAGACTGGCCAATGAAACCCACCAGGAGTTGGCACGAGATGGTCCGGCCCAGTCAATGTCAGGTATTCTTCTTATTAACCCATTCAGGTGCTCACCGAATGGAGCAGATTCAGCTGTGGTGTTAACCCAATAACTGTGGTATTGACATGCATAAATCGGGTCAGTGTAATTAAAGATTTCATTGTGTGTACAAAAGAACGACCAGCCTGCATTTGGACATATGAGTTTATGCTTCTGAATAGGAAATAGTGCTGTATGAAGATGATGATCACATTTTATTATTTGAATCAATTTTACAGCACCAAAGTAAATGCACTAACAAAAATAACTTGTTGGTTTTGGATTTGTTTGCAGTTTCAGAAGAATTTCTTTTTTTTTTTTACAGGAATACACTTTTGTCCACAAATGATCTTGTCACATTATGACAAAAGTCACATTGAGACAAAATGTAATTAGAAAGATTTGACGTCTGTTTGCTATGAACTTGAATGGGTTAAATATTTTACGGTCTATTTATTCGCCAGCCAAATACTGAGAAAAACAGAGAAAGAGGAAGAGTGTGTGTGTCTGTGCGCGGGCATCTATGTATGCAGGTGCGTGTGTGCAATTGAAAAAGAAACTGTAACTGATGGGCTGGTGATCACCCAGACTATCGAAAATTCCATTTCCGACATTCCTGCATCTGAAAGAGCCAATCTGGATGTTTTTACGCTCACATGCTGTGTAGTTGTGCTGGCGCATGTAAATATTTGGATGGTTCATGAACCCGATAAACAGAAGACCCTCTGTATGAGTGCCAGGCAAGCAAATGTCAAAGCAACAATCTTCTGCCATTACTGGACTTTCGAGGCTTGAGAAATCTGAAAATGTGTTGCTGTAATACAAAGCACAATGATTGCCTGAGTCACGTCGCGTTTCTAAAAAGGTTGTAAAAAAATTAAAAAAAATAAGAATAAGTTGCTTAGTTTCTTATTAGACAGGGTCCCAATGATTCGGTCCAGCTCCCCTCTGATTCGGTCCAGCTCCCCTCTGATTCGGTCCAGCTCCCCTCTGATTCGGTCCAGCTCCCCTCTGATTCGGTCCAGCTCCCCTCTGATTCGGTCCAGCTCCCCTCTGATTCGGTCCAGCTCCCCTCTGATTCGGTCCAGCTCCCCTCTGATTCGGTCCAGCTCCCCTCTGATTCGGTCCAGCTCCCCTCTGATTCGGTCCAGCTCCCCTCTGATTCGGTCCAGCTCCCCTCTGATTCGGTCCAGCTCCCAGTCCAGCTCTGCTCTGATTCAGTCCAGCTCCCCTCTGATTCAGTCCAGCTCCCAGTCCAGCTCCCCTCTGATTCAGACCAGCTCTTTCCTTTTGGTATAGAATGAGCACACACCTCACCTAGAATGCACTGGCTCTACTTGACAGTGGGCTTGATCGTGAGACGCATCACAGAGCCATTTGTTTTAACGCGCTGTTCGCTGCGCGTCGCGCTTTCGCTCATTGTTGGTTATGATTGAGGCCGACGAACGAGCCGTCGCTGATCAACCAAATGTCACCGTGGTTGAAGTAATCTTCCCCGTTCTCTGACATATGTATCTCGCTCTTTCTCTCGCTCCCTGACACTTAACACATGCGAGTTTCCAGTCATCCAAATGCAATCACTCAATTTCCAACTGTTTGACAAACGCAAACGCGAGATACGCATCCACCTGTCTCGATGTGTAATAATGTGAACACACAGCTTCACGCTAATGTCTGGAGCAATAGTGAACAATAATCACAATGATGATGAAAATATAACGACCGTGTCATTGAACAGAAATGACTGGCACTGGGTGCCGCCTGATATGAACAAACAGTAGCCGTATTGTTCTCTAATTTGTTTCGGAAACTAAATCAATTTTCGGGATCTCCTGTAGAGTTAAACAGAGAAATATTAATTTGGCAGATGCTATCTAAAGACCTCCATTACCCTGTTAGAAAAGATAATTTCCTCAATCAATCAAACTTTATTTGGACGACACATTTCTAACATCAGAGAGATTTGAAGACGCTTAACAAACATCTGATATACACTAACTGTGTCAGTGTAGCTGACTAATTTGCTTGAGAGACTAAATCCACTTCCAAGATCTCCTGCAGAGTCAAACTGATGCTATCTAAAGACCCTTATTAGCCTGTTAAAAATTTGAATTTTCTCAATCAATCAAACATTATTTAGCCCTTTCTTTTTACAACAAAGACATTTCAAGGTGCTTAACTTAAGTAAAAAAAAAAGTGTTGAAAACGTAACCTCACACGGCTTCAACGCAGGTACAGAGTATGAACTAGTGAACAGCTTGAACAGCCGTCCCTGACCTCTGAACCCTACAGTCCATCCCTGGGTAATCCACAGAGCCACGGCTGATGAATCATTTAATGGAGGTATTTGCTAGCTCCTCCCCCAGACAATCACCATGAGAACCCCCAGAAATGTCAGGCCGACATCAGTCCGATTAGGACGTCACGCCACCAGCGTAGACGGACGCGCGCGGACAGACAAAAACAACCCGTGAGGGGCACCGACGCATTACAAACACAAGTATTCAAACAGAATCAGCCCGAATGGATGCTAAATACAACCTGTAGCTAATGTTAGCACAGCGGCAATGAAAAGTATTGGGGACAAGACCCGAAGACAACGCAGACAGTTGTTCTCAGATAGCTCCGTATAGGCCAGAGTTTGAAAAATAAACAACACATCACCCTGTTGACTGGAGAAGAGAGAAGGCAAATGGCCTGGGTAAGAGTCCTGTGTGCGTGAGTGTAATAGTGTGTTATGTGTGACTGTGTGTGTGTGTGTGTGTGTGTGTGTGTGTGTGTGTGTGTGTGTGTGTGTGTGTGTGTGTGTGTGTGGGGGGGGGGGGGGTCTGGGAAAGTGGTGGGGGTCAATATCCCATTTCTATTCTACACACACGCACACGCAGACACAACTTCCCCGAGCGGGCGGCATAGCTCAGATTCTTAGGGGGGGAATTTGCATCACAAATATGGCTCTTGGCTGAAAGTATGGCATGGCAAATAACCTCGCCTGTCTGTCCAGAGGCTGCTTTTCTCTCCGCTCAAATCCCCCGTCCCTCTCTTCTCCTCGGTTCCTATTAATTGTGTGTGTTACGTCTAAAACAGCCCCCTCTCCAATGGCCACCGCCGAGGCTCAGGGGTTCCCCTCAGTGCGCTTCAGACTATGACTGCGATCCAGATGACATCCCATGAAGTGCACTGCTCTTAAGAGCAACAGAAGAACTAGACAAAATGCAGCTGCCTCAAAACAGCGTGGCCAGCATCACCAACCCACGAGGACAACACACGGTTTCGGACGGTCATGTTCACATGTGCACCATGTAAGGACCAGGGTGCTGTTTAGGCTTCACCCACGGAGGTGGTCAGAGTACAGGCCGAATGCACCTCCCACTAGTTCATCAACCCAGCGACCAAAGACCCACAAACGGGTGGGGGAGGAGTCGGAGTCCTTATGACACACGTATCAGTGTGCTGCTTATAGGCACATACAGTCATGTGAACAAGTATGCACACCCCTTGGAGAGTATTTGTTAACATGGAAAATGGAGGTAAATTACAAACCACATCAATTGCTAACTTTTAACCAATATTTTTTGGAACAAATCCTGCCATTAAAATGAACATATAAGTACAATGTTCAAATGCTGAAATAGTTAGAACAACCTTACCTTCAGTGTTATGTGAAATCGCTATTCATGCCATGAATCCTCTAAAGATTCTCAAAATTCCTCTAAAGATTATAGATGTATATGGCTAACAGATACATTTCCTAGCGATTAAAAGTACGTAATTCCACTGTCTGACAAATCATCTACAAATGTAAAATTCAAGACCACTGGCAATCGACATAGCACAGGCGTCTCACCAAATTCATACCAAAAGCTAACCAAAAACCATGCGGAAGGACGTCTCTGACAAAACCTTGGCTTTGAGCTGATTAACCTCAACTATAAAGCATGAGGGTAATGGCATTATGGTTTGGGGCTGCTTTGCAGCCTAAGGCCCTGGCCAGGTTGTCGGGAGAAAGTAAGGACATCGGTCAAAACGCTAAAGCAAAACTCAAAATGGTCCAAAGCACTCAAGCAAATCTACAACAGAATGGCTCAAAAATAACAAATGGAGGGTCATAGAATGTTGAGTCCAAGCCCAGATCTCAATCTAACCAATATTCTGTTGGCGGACTCGAGCTGAGAATACAAATAAGATCCTGAACGTGACAGAGTTAAAGTACAACTGTAAAGAATGGGTAGAAATCAGCCCAGTCAATGTAAGAGACCGGTGGAAAGTTAGAAGAAACAAGACCTTGAATAAGATATTAAAGCCTAGCAGGAGAACAACAGGTTGAAGCTACAGTTGTAGTTTTTTTAGATATAAAAATTGCATTTTTGTTTAATATAATTACAAAGTTTAGTGCAAAGAGGCTTACATTGCGATGCCTTAATGGCATGTCATTGCTGACACCACGCCACACATCCACCATTTTGCGGTGTCATAGTTACATTAATTACGCAAGCACTTAAGTCAAGTTATAGAAACAAATTAACAGAACGGGAAATAGTCAAACGGAACAGAATAAAATATAATATGGAAAGTATTGCAAGTAGTGGCATGTGGATAATAGCCGCATTACCTAAAAATGAGATCCTACACAGGCATTTGACAGCAGCAGGATATTCTATCAAAATTCAGCAGATATTTTGAATTTGATAAAGGGTTGGTGGTTGTGGTCCAACATATTTTACAGTGCTAAAATGTGAAACAAATGCAAATACATTAGACCTAAGAGAACTTAGAGGACTTAAATGTGTCATGGATAAAAGTCAATGGTAGTCTTCAGAAAAGTTTAACAGCCAACATAATATCGCGATGTATAAGGCTCCAGTCATTGTCAACGCCTTTGAATAGATAAGAGATGGAAAAGTGTTCTAGAAAACTAAGATTTGAGACACAATTAATTTGCATCGCTGACACAGTCAACCCCCAACGCAGAACCTAGGCGACAACAAACACGATTCATACACGTACACCGTTTAATTCCCATGCCATAATAAAGCATAATAGACAAACAGGCTCATATGGGCGGTATTGGAACGCAGGGGGAAGAGCGTGGGGCCAGCTGGAGTCCAAAAGCTGGTCCGGAGGGACCACAGATACGCACTACTCAGGGAGTGGACCAGATCTATACGCACTACTCTGAGTGTGGACCAGACCTATATGCACTACTCTGAGAGTGGACCAGATATATACGCACTACTCAGCGAGTGGACCAGATATATACGCACTACTCAGCGAGTGGACCAGATCTATCCGCACTACTCAGCGAGTGGACCAGATCTATCCGCACTACTCAGCGAGTGGACCAGATCTATCCGCACTACTCAGCGAGTGGACCAGATATATACGCACTACTCAGCGAGTGGACCAGATCTATCCGCACTACTCAGCGAGTGGACCAGATCTATCCGCACTACTCAGCGAGTGGACCAGATCTATCCGCACTACTCAGCGAGTGGACCAGATCTATCCGCACTACTCAGCGAGTGGACCAGATCTATCCGCACTACTCAGCGAGCGCCTGCAGATGTGAATATGCCTCCAACCAGTGTATCTCACCAAACAATTGTCGGACTGGTTCACCTGTCGCAGAAATTATTCAGCTTTCAGTGAAATCACAGACGGAGGTGTGGGGGTGGGAATTATTTGATTTATTTATCGATATATAATATACAGGTTGAAATAAAAGCTCAAATAAACAGCCAATAATTAGCCTGCCGATAGAGAAAAATATAAATTCAGGCAAGTTTTTTAGCACCCCACATAAATGAAAGCTACCACTGCTAAATAATAAACATGCTAAACAAAAATGTAATTAATAACAGGCCAGTGTTAAATAACAGTGTAACTACGAAACCACAACCAGATAACACATTACACTAGAATTTTGCAATTTAAGATGTGCTACAGCATCACCCCAACAGATCATCAACCGGATACGGGGCAACGTTACAAAAATATTAATGCAGTCATTATAAAAAAGCCACAGTAAAATGTAATTATTGTCATAGCTCGGAGAAAAAAAAACACTTAAACAAACTAACGGGGCCTACACTTGTCTTAGAGCCAGTAAACCTCCTCGAGAAAAATGACAATCAATTCCGGGGCCAGTCCCAATAAGTGGATGGATGATGACGATATGATTTATTAAATATTTATTAAACTGACATTCTTGCGTATAATGATGTTAGTTTATTGACATCATGTGACACACTTGAATGCCAGACGTGTTTGTGAACTTGAGATTTGTTTTCGGAGACCAATGGAGCAATCGCCCATTATGGGCAACTACAACGTGTCGGCTTTAAGTGTGTCCCTCTACACACCGCATCAGCGGCTAAACCACAGAGCAGAATGCAGCACCAGCAGCAGTGGGGTCATTTAATTTTAATTGAATTTAATTTACCACGCCAAGAACACACGCGGCCAACACACCCATAGCGCATGAGCGCGCAACCTGTCACTCACCTGACTGTGCCGCGCTCGCCCGGAACACAACGAAAGTGACGAGGAGACATCGAAGAGACGAGGGAAACTTCATTTTGCCAGGCTGCAGATGGCAACTCCCGTAACTCACATGTCCAATAAATATCCCATTAGTCAAAAGGAAATGCAACGGAACGTCTCCGCTCGAGACAGTTTCAAAGACCCGCGTCCTCCGGTGCCCCGAATAGTTCGACACAAGTGGGGGAGGGGGAAGACAGTTGGTTATTTAGTAGTTTTTAAAGAGACCAATGTTTTGACTGGTTTTCACCGTTGATATTCCATGCCATTACTCCTCACACCATATCCAGCAGTCCGCTCCGGTTTCTGGACACGCCCTCTGTGCGGCGGACACCTCCTACAGTCCACTGATAGGTCGAGAGAACGGCTCTGAGATTAATAAGCACGCCCATACCACTTGTCGCCGCGTCTCATTGGCTCACAGGCATTGATCTACAGTTGTTCTGTGTACACCTGTCTCAGGCCCTGGACACTTTCCAGCGTGCGTAAAATGCGCAAAGCTTACGAATGCATCGGAATAACTGAATGTGCAAAGTACCAAACGTTTCTATTTACTTTCTGTTCTTTACAGGTAATTCGTTGTTTTAAGGAAATCAATAAATCGTAGTTATTTTCATCCTAATCTCAGCCAATATAAAAAACATATAACACGGCTAAACGTCTTTTACATGGGATATAATGCTCTGCCTTCTGGACTTTCTGTGCCTGCCAAAGTGCTAGACAAATACACAAGTTATGTATTATGATACTTTTACTGACAGTAATGTTGCAATGCAACCAGTCTTCTGACATTAACCACAAGAGGGCCAAACGATAGTGGTTTATGCATATGAACACAACACAATAACAGTAGCATGCCCTGTTGTCCACATAGTGAATTAAATGCCTGTTAGCTCCCACATAAAAAACCCATGAGGTATGCAGATACAATCAAATGCCTTTATTAAAGTAATATTAAAAACGTTTCTGCTGGGTTATTTATCATGTTGTCTCTCTATGTACACAGTGTATTTATAAACCATGTAGTTCAAACCCTGAAGGCTGATTGGCTGAGAGCTGTGGATATTTAAGCAATGATGCAAGAAGATTATGACCAATATACCACAGCTAAGAAGCATTATTAGGCCTAACACATCACCAGTAATATCACTTCTGTATTTTATGTAAATCATTCAGATTACATACATTTTTTAATATTTCGTTTTGTGCCAGTTGGCAACCTGTCCCTTATGAGATCAGTTGACACATTGAATAAATATACTCTAACACTGAATTATACGTTGATGCTGTAGCACAGGGCGAATTAGCCACAGTAAAACATATAACGAATTATAATACTGACACACAATTTGCACACTTTTCAGAATTACAGAAAACTCCCAAATGCTATACACCAAAATATTTTTTTATGAGAACGAATAGTCTCAGACAAGAGTAATTGAGGGGAAACACAACCGTTTTCTGTGTGAGAATGACACACGTCACCCCTTTATGTGGTTAGTTCCAGGTTCCTGCCAGTTGACAATAGTATTTCAGACATAGTCAGTTTGTCAAATGAACCATTTTAATAGAATACAGATTCATCATCCCAACAGATTTGAAGACTCAACTGAATTATTCTTTCTATTATTTTACAGAGTAAGCGGTTAAATTCAGGACACCTTGAAAGCTATTAACTGCCCTGGTCAGGGACAAAACAACATTTCTCTGCTGGTTTTGTTTTTCACACAGCAACCAGTTGGCTAATATTGAGACGCTCTAACCACAAAGCAAATCCATCAAGGAAGATAAAACTAGGTCAGTGGCAAAAAAAAAATCTCAAGTAGATGATAGTTGATTGATTATGGTGAACGTGTGTCTATTACAGTTTTTTTTGGATTGCTTAAGCACGATTTTCAAAACAGGGCCCGTGTTTTCAAAACACTACACACAATTAGCACAACCACACACCCAATAAGCAAAACACTACAGATCCTTTGCATAATTAAACACTCTTGTAAAAACTTTACACTTCTGTTTAAAAACCACACTTTGTTACCATATGAAACACACACGTTTCACATTACTATACTCTGTTTGCAGGAGTTACACTCTGCTGTGATAAACCTAAAACACTTATAGCACTTCTACTTCCCTATGATTAAAGTAGGCTACCATCTACAAAGTACAAATATAATGTAAATTCACCAAACACTACACATGACCAATGTTTCAGACTGAAGAAACTAATTTATTTCTCAACACGGCCAAAATGTTGACATGGAGATTCATAAAACTGTAACAAAATCTCACTTTACGTATTGTACTGTGAGTTTTCTGTAAAAAAAAAACTAGGCATTGTCTCTTCACCTAGCTGGATCTGGCCTGAGAATTTCATCAACATTGCAGGCAATGTTTGTCATTAGCAAGACATCTTGGAAAGAAACGTCTTGAATGACAAATCCATCCTTGCATTCTGTGAACATAGGAGGCCTTCCCCCTTGTCGCTCCTGACCCTCAATCGTATGTAGAAAAAAAATGTATACAGTAATTTCACAGGAAAAGGTAACAGAAGAGCTGTATAATACAGTACTGTAAGCAGTTACTGAACTCGTGCAGTTGTTTTTGATATGATGATATTTTTACAGTACAATACCTATTTTCCAGTTGAAATGTTCTCATCACACTTGCCACTGTGTATCGGCTTAGATTTGGCTGCACTCGCAGTCCAGCCTCCCTCAGCGTCAGGCCGTGGTTGACAACGTTGTCTTCCTCTTCCTCTGTTGATTCCTTCTCTGTTGATTCCTCTTCCTCCTCCTCCTCCTCCTCCTCCTTGTCCACCTCCTCGTTCTCCTCATTCTCCTCCTCGTCTTACTCTTTCTCTGACTCTTTCCATTGTGCTTGAAGACCAATGAACTCACCTGCGGCTTTTTAAAGTGCTTATACACCTGATTGGTGTGTCTACAATAAAGCAAACAAGTGTTTGCACACCTGATGACTGTGTTGAACCAATTGGTTGGACGGTGTGGTAATTTGACCGTCAGTGCTTAGGTATTGCAAGGAAGTGACTTCATAATAGATTTCTGTGTGTAATGTATGTTAAGTGTGTTCAGTGTTTTGCAAATCACTGTGTGTAGAGTTTTGCAACAAGTGTGAGGTTGACAATGTGCTTATAGTTGTGCAAATATGGGCTGATGTTTTGCTTCTTGAGTTTAAGGTTTTGCTAATAGTGTACTACTTTTAATTTTAGTGTGTAAGCAATCCAAAAAAACTGTAACATATTTAGTGATGTGAGCCTTTTCATGCGACCACATGAAGGAACATGTAGACCTGTTTGTAATTTCCTGTCATCTGCTGCCATCTAGTGGATATCATTGGGATAAAACCCAAATCAATTTACAACACAATGCTCTAAGATGATAAATAATGAATTTTGACATATGAATCCATCTCAAACCCTCCACGTTATTTAGTGCGTTTTCATATCGCTCAAACGCATATGCAATTAAAGTTACAGTTTTTTATGGGAAAATATAAGTGCTTGATCCATCAAGCCTAGAGCATTAACAACACTGGGGAAAAGATAGCAACCACTGGGTGGCGGCATACCAACACAAAGGACACTACAATCTGCACATTGTTAAAAAAAAAGATTCGTTTTGCATAATCAATCGTTATCAGAACTGGATAAACAAACTCTTATTAGATTATTAGCAAAGAATAAAAAAGAAAAGAACAAATATATATATATAGCCTACATTGCAAATTATTTTAAAAATACAATCAAATTCGAAAGTATAGTGTAGGTATTTGAACTTGGCAATGACAATACAATATTCAGATAAATCTTATAGCTTGTGCTTATGCACTTTGTCTATCCAGTGGGTCTCAGATGTCCTGTGCGTTCTTTGGATTTGCCCGGACTGTCCACGTAAACAGGAACATCATATGTATCAATCGTTCTCATTAAACATATTTATGGTTGATGTACGGATGTTTCCACAACTGTGGTCTCACTCTGTCGCCCAGTTCAATTAGTCTTTTTCCGCCAACAATAACTTCAGAACAGCACATTTAGTTGCTTATATGCACATTTAGTTGCTTATATGCACCGGAGAAAAGACAATAGATAACTTGGATGACTGCTGCATCTGTTACAGTATAAAAGGAAGATATGGGACTGAATTATGAATCGCTGACAAAACAAATTATTGTTTTGTCTGTGTCGGGTAAGTGTGATGTGATCAATAATACATTCTTCAGTATTGGCTATTTATTTGTATTCTTTATTAGCTTCTTTTGTTTATATTGCAATGTCACCCAGAAGGACATCGCATTATGAACCGTCTAAAGTCGTTTGGAGAAATGCATTCACTTATTTCTAGAACATTTTTGCACGCACACGTAATTATTAGTTTATTGTCATGTTTAATAATTTAGTTTGTGTTCAGCATGTTACTTTTACAGCCTATGAAAATATCTGACATGAATATCTGGAAATATCTGAAATATCTGCATTTCACTCTGTTCCATTTGGCTTATCCTTTAGTTATCTGCCTGACAACTAACTCTTCATTTACATTCACTGCTCTTTTGATCACTGCATTCAGAGTGAAACTCCTACGAAGTTGTCTGTTATACAAAAAACTAATAATCAGCCACTAAAAACGTTCGAACAAATCAGTAAATATTTTATAATGTGGTGCTTTGGACAGTTTTCCATAGTTACAGGTATGAAAATGTGTTTCCATAAAGACACCAAACAGTCTTTATTGGCTCTCCACTGTAGTGTACACTAGCCTTTTCTATTGCTATTTTGAAAGAAATAAAAAAATGTAAACAAACAGTGAGATTGTTTACCTATTCACTGTTGGTGATCAGATAACAAGAGCCTCATTGAAATTTCGATGCAAAAATGGCTCGATTGAACCTCTCTGGGATGCATGACAGTGGAAAGATTCCATGCAGATACATCATGGAAAAGAAACATCAGTTGGTCAGATTGACGTGGAGGGTTGCCAGCCTTTAGCGTACCCACAAGTGTATAGAATGACCAATGAGAGCCTAATTGTAGATGCATCTTCAATTACCACAGACAGAGAACACGAATCAAAGCATAATACAGACGATACTTTATACTTTTACAGGAACTCTGTGTGGGTTTTGCCGTCCAGCTTAGAGGTCATTTCCATGAGACTGCAATTTGGGACACTTAGCGATTACCCCTCTCTCTCACCCCTGAAATATTTATATGTGTGAAACTGGGTGTCAAAAACACATGCCCTCCCGACCAAGGTGACTTAGGAGAGGCCTAATAAACTAGCATGGTTCTAATATCGTGTCCACTGCTAACATTGATTGTCGTTCTAAAGTTTGGTTCGACAGACACCATTGAAGTACCAATAAGCACAAACAGATCTGGAAAGTTTTAATTCATAGTTACTTATACTATGTTGACTATGGTTTCTATTGTCAATCATATGAAACCGTCTTAAAGTATGATTATCACAGTAACGTCATGACTCATGGCCCCAACAACAATATCATTTAGTGGATTCTTAATCCTGGCTACCAACGTGTTTTCCTCAACTGAGGAACATAGGACCACGTTAAAATGTAGCTAAGATGTGTTGACAGCCACTAATGCTTACGCAGCGTCTTTGCAATATTTATCACTTAACGTTTATGCCTAAACAACATAACCTGACCCAGCCAACCTAAACTATGTCCTAATCTTTAATGACAAAACCTGAAGGTAACTAATTATGCCTCTATGCCAAAATGCAAAGGGTTTGCCTGAAGAGAAACCCTAGGAGGCAAACCGGAGTATCCCTAATACATGCAACCTTTTTGGGAACAACCCCGTAGGGTTTACTAGCTTTGCATATATAATCATGGACCACAAACACACACTTTAACATTCAAAGAGACAGAAGAGAGAAATGGACTGACAGGGACATAGACATCTAAAGTATGTTCACACAAACACACAAACATGCCCACGTTTGCACAGCATTCAAATTACTTACTTGGGAAAGTCTTGTATCTAGTTAACATACAAATAGGTGCTACAGCAGTGATTTGTGTGTTTTTATTGGCTACGACCTATAATGTGTTTTTCTTTATCTGCCCGGGTTGACGGTGTCGACCGTAAATCACTCTGTATACTAAGCGACCAAAAAGCATATGCATGGGCGAAAAAATAGAAAAGCTGCAGACAAGAGCACAATTTATCAGGACCGTCGAGAACTGTATTTGAAAACATTGGCATCTGAATTACATTGTCACAAAATACAGTGTGTGGGCCGGCGAAATACGAAGATAAAATACATTAGACTGCACATATGTACATAAACACTTTGTTCCGTTCTCTTCAAGGAGCTGTGTATTTGTTCCTGCGGGAGGAAAGTCCTTTCAGCTTAAGTTGTTGTCTGTCTGCATCCTCAGTAGTCTGTTACAGACCTGCCGGGACCCATTAGAAAGTGACCTCTAAGTGCAGTTGTGTATTATGTGGAATATATTACTAAAGATGCCTCACACAACCATCAACATGTAAGAGGATACAGTGCTGGGAATAGGAACTGCACTTGAATCAATTCCTATTTTGAGTACACCCCCCACTCATAATGTTCAGATCTAGGAACATTTTTGCAAGGTTTGGTTAGATAAAGCTTCGACCCATAGCCTGGGTGCAGTTTCTCCAGCCTGGGTTCTTTCCATCTCTCGCCTGCTGTAGAGACTGGGCATTTCTTTGCATGAGATACTTTTTTAATGAGCTCAAGTAAAACAGAGTGTTTGCGCCTGATTGGATATAACCTTTAGAGCTATCCACGGAACACAACAAAACACCAGATGACTTCAAATATCAAAACTTACATTTTCATACGCATCTTTTTGTTTGAACAGACAAAGTTGCTTGCTCATTTCTAAATTCCAAACCAAAAAGATGCACTGCACTGTTTCAACCAGAAAACGTCTGAGGTTATTCTTTAAAATTCAAAACACAACAACCTTACAAAATTAAATACTATTATATCATGGAGTTGTACACATGAAATCCCTCAGAGTAAATGACTGATCTAGGATCATTGCTTCTATTGGGCTCTCAAAAGCCAAGAACAATCCCAAGACATCCCTTCTACGTTGAGAGGCCTGGTTCTGATAAACCGGCTCATCTTTAATGATAATGAGATAATGAGAGGTTACTTTTGTTTCTATTTCCTGACGCAGTTTTCAGCATTCTCTCGGCGAGCAGCTGCGACAGTGAGTATGAGAGAGTTATATTGGAGTACTGTGTGATCAAGTTCACCTCGGACATGGAAGCCCTGGACCAGAGTCTGTGGTGCAGCTGGGCTGACACTCTTCCGTAAGTATTATCTGTGTTGACCACTTCATTCAATCCATATAATCACATTAAATTGAACGTTTTTTCACTGTGTTATTTGGCTACTGTTTGCAAAAACAGATCGGAAATGTAGCATGCATGGGGCAGTGTTTATCTAACAGCTTTTAATCTGTACCCGTCACGGATGAGGACTTTATCCGCACTCTGGGTGATTTAGTTGGTTCACTCGTTTCATTTAGTTGGTATGTTAATCAGGCACACCAGGTTTCAGTTAGGTGATTGGCAGGTCGATTTAGTTCACTTGTTGTGGTTGCACTTTGCTTTGCACTGATTGAAGTCCTGTTTATTGTGGTGAGTCTTAGTCTAGAGGACGCTTCTTTGTATATGTACTTTTCGCTTTGTGTAAGCGCGCTTTTGTTTTACAAGTGCAGTGTTTCTTTTTTTGCTAAAATTCGTTGTTCTGTGTTTATTTTACTGTTAATAAATACCACAAAAGGAAGATCGCTCATCTCTGCATTTGGCTCATCTCTGCATTTGGCTCATCTCTAAGTTGGGCTCATCTATGCGTTTGGCTCATCTCTGCGTTTGGCTGATTTCTGCGTTTGGCTCATCTCTGCGTTGGGCTCATCTTTGCGTTTGGCTCATCTCTGCGTTGGGCTCATCTCTGCGTTGGGCTCATCTCTGCGTTTGGCTCATCTTTGCGTTGGGCTAATCTCTGCGTTTGGCTCATCTCTGCGTTTGGCTCATCTCTGCGTTTGGCTCATCTCTGCGTTGGGCTCATCTCTGCGTTGGGCTCATCGCTGCGTTGGGTTCATCTCTGTGTTTGGCTCTGCACTACACCTGTGGATTTCGTGAGAGAATGCAAAGCTACTTGGGCGGAGTCCGCCGAGGACTGGTTTCTACCTCTGCTGAAGATCGCCTAGGAATGACCTCTAACCGTTCAGCCAGACCCCGTAAGGGGCTGAACTCCTTGGCCTGAGCCGCCCCCGGGGTTAGGACCGCTGATTAGGCAGCCCCCTGCGGTTAGGGTTAGTTTTTTTGTGACAGTACCTACCAATTTTTTCTTGTCCTTCACAAGAATGTACAGAGGATTCTCCACCAGTATGTTCCTGTATCATGAAAAAAGAGCCTGAGTGGGAGTGAAGAAGAGTTGGCCGCGGGAGACTGTGTGTTGTTTCCAAAGATGAACACAAGAGAGAGAGAAGTACAGCGAGAGAGAGGGAAAGTGAGAGCAGGTACAATCTGTTTTACCTCTGGAAAAAAAGTGACAAAAGGAAGGGGGATTTAGAGAGGTTTATGAAAGGAAAGGGAGAGATCTGTGCAAATCCCTGGCAAACCAGCCCCTGTGATCTTGTGTTTAGGGCACATGCTGATGTTGGGTAAGATGAACCCTGGACACTGGTTATAGGAGCCACTCCCTTCTCAGGGTTTTCATTGTCAAAGAGAGTTGCACTGAATTCCTGTTTGTTCTTTGAGAACATTTCTAATTATGAATATTTTACCCTAGTAACTATTACATGAACATTGTTACGCCACGACCTTGGCATTTTCATGCGCTAGCAGAGCTACATGTGACCATAGATTGAATATAACAGGTGTCCCCATTCAAGTAAGTGAATAATCCGTTCGTCTTTACAAACATGTAATACTTTCCAAAAGGCGAAATGCAGATACACGTCTGTAGAAAAAATGGACCTAGGAGACTAAAAGTATTTCAGTCAGGTTCCTAATTATTTTTAGTCAGTTATGCTGGTCGTTAGCTTCTGGGGTATGATATAGAAGGTTTCACTGCTGTTCCAGTATGTCTCTAGTGCCAGCTCAGCTTTCGCAGTTATTTTTAGCTGTGTGTATGCACACCAGTAATTCTTGCAGCCAATCTTTCTTTTTCCAGTACATAGGTTTGATTTTAGCACTGAAGTGGGCCTGTCTTTGGAGACAATTTCTAGAAATATTATTTGCGGAATTTAAATGGCAGTAAACGTTGAATAAACTAGCAAACAACATTAATTGTGTGTTTGCTAGCTTTTTAAAAATCTCCGGTAGTAATTGACTGTTTTAAAATACCCCCTTTATAGTTGAATAGTTAGATAGATTTATCAACTAATTCACTGTTTTAAAATACCATATTATAGTTGAATTGTTAGGTAGATTTATCAACTAATTGACTGGATAGAATAGTCTAGCTTACATTCTTGCAAAGTTGAAGTGTTACTGTTGGTGGCTTTTATTTAAATGTATGCACTTTTATATATTTATAATTTACAATTATTTGCAAGGTGAAGTTGGAATAGGCCGGACATGTTTGTTTGTGTCACAAAACCAAGGTGTAGTGCAGAAGAACCAGGTGCAGAGTGTGGATAATTAGTTCCAAACAGGTTTATTTTTATAATGATATAAAACAAACTGAGAACGGCAAAAATGACTAGACTGAGTCTAAATGAAAATTAGCTAAACAGCGGCTTATTTAATACATTTAAAACAACAGCAAGAATTGTCTTCAAACACTTACCAAATATTCAACAACGTGACGCATAGACAATAACCAACACCGTGCACAAAGACCCAGTTACTTAAATAACAAACATAATCACCAAATCCCATTCTGCTGTGCTCATTCTAATCGAACCAAATGATTAAAATGTGGATTCAAACTTATACAAGTGAAAAAGAACTGCAACGCCATCTTAGTCCACTAGATGTTCTCAGTGGGCCAGGAGGCATTACAGTTTGCGTGTCTCTAGCTTGAACGGTTCAGGCTTGTGTGTTCATTCATGCAAATGATAGTACCATGTAAATGTTGTTACATTTCAGATAGTACCATGTAAATGTTATTGGTATTAGGACAGTGCTAACATTTGGAAGACAGTTTGGTGTTAATAGCTTACAATTTTGAATCCCTCGATCAATAGAAATACATATGGTTCAGCCTGAGCTCATTCTGTAGCTTTGAGCCCTTTGAGATGGATAGAGATAATGGTGTACCTGGACATCATGGACGTCATTTTTTCTTACACTTGGCTTATATCTCCTGATAACCAAGTTTAACATGACTGAACCACCTGCCAATTAAGTCCCAGTTGACTACATGTCCCACCCTGTTGACTACATCTGCCACCCTGTTGACTACATGCCCACCCTGTTGACTACATGTGCCACCCTGTTGACTACATGTGCCACCCTGTTGACTACATCTGCAACCCTGTTATCTACATGTCCCATCCTGTTATCTACATCTCCCACCCTGTTGACTACATGTCCCACTCTGTTGACTACAGACAGTGTACTGGAAACCTTAATGGACTTATCAACTTAAACTGTCTTAGGGTCAGTAGAGACATGGACCTAACACTGCAGTGCCCACGTTCTCACAGACCAATGAGAATGCATGAGATCCAGTGATGCTACACGTCTATAATTTGCCCTTGAGTTTAATGCGCTGTCTCCCCCTGCAGGCTTTACAGGGAACTAACCAACTGCACATTTTTTGTGGCGCTTCAGATGCACTGCTTCTGGCCCAATCAGCTGATAGACCAGCTCTTCGTCCAGCTCCATCAGGACTACTTCCATGACTGCGCCTTGACCGGCAGGATGCTTCACGACCCTCCTTTGCTTATCCTGGGGCCATTCATTGCTGTGCCTGTGCTGGTCACTCTGCTCATGACTGCCCTAGTGGTGTGGAGGAGTCAACGCAGAGAAGGAATCATGTAAATAGCTCACCCAGGGTGTGTACAGATATCAAATTGCTTTTTCCTGCCGTTGTCTTTACCTGAAAACTTTAGCAGAAGAAATGGACAAATTGATTTGAGGATAGTTTTTGGGGAATTGACCTGAATTTTCTTAGACAATTATAGCTTGTTTAAGGTGAGAAATAATGGAAAGGGTCCCTATATAGAAACAAACTATACGCAGATTTTTTTTTAAATAAACTTACTGTAATCTTTAAATGTTCTCACCACAGATATGTACTACTGAAACAAAGAAAATGCAATTAAAGTGTGTGCTGTATGCTTATCAAAACCTAGAAATTCCAGTCGAAAACATATATTATAGTGTATAGTATTGATGTGTTCTGGTTGACATGATTTTGACCAATCAAGAGAGGACATGGGTAGGTGGGGGTGGGGATTGTGGTCAGAGTGTGATATTTGAATGTGTTAAAAGCAATGCGACTACATACACAATAACTATATGCATTTAGGACACAAACCAATGCCTTTATAGGAAATTATTGGGTTTTCTTTATATACAAGGCTTGAAAATGTGCCCCAGTGGCCAGATCGTAAATCAAACAAAACCTGAATGTACTACAGGCCTAATGGAAATATATATTTTTATATAAATGTCAATAGTTTAATTTCACATTTTATGAACCTACCAATCAATGCATGCGTACTGTATTGCTCTAGTCTAGAAAAATGAACGTTGCTTGTTCTTTCTAAAATGACATAAAAAAATTGACGTAGAAAATACATTTGTTACATTTAAATTTCATTTAGAATAACCATTCTCCAAATTGGATGTGAAACAAAATTGGCAACTCCAGCCTTTCTAACAGGTGTAGATCACTTGTTTTGTCCTGACAGCCCATATCCAAAACCAAAATCACCATGTTGCCATTTGATCACCTACAATCATAACCGTAACAGACACCATATCACCAAAACGGCGTAGAGAACTATACTTATTAAAGACACTAGCAAATTAAGCTTTAGAAAACATCCACTGCTCTCACGCATGTACTGATGTGAACACCAATATTTCCGTTTAGCCTGGTTGAGTTAAACAGTCACATTGTGTGTGATGTCATTTCCTGTTTTTGTCACTAATGTAACATCCCCTATCTAGCATGACGTCTCGTTAAAATACAACGATGCCACGGAAATTACAGCAATTAGTTATCTGAACACAGAAGGAGGTTGGAGGTCGACAAACTCTTACAAATGACTGCAACAGGCACTCCGTTCATGTCCCTCGGCTGTTCGTGCGCGTCAGAGGAGCGTGTGAAATGCAAATGTGCAGGAGGAGTCGTCCTGACAGTATGAGGTCTCCACGCCATGAATGCCACAGGCTGCCCTCGGGGACAGAACAAAGTATTATTCTCTGTACCTCGACGGCGCTTCAAAATGCCATGTGGCCCATCCCAGACCAACTGAACTCTGACTCAAGCCTCAACATCAAAACTTTTTAACAAGCGTTCTGTAAATGACCTTCTCTGAGACTGTCTGGTTGTGTTCATTAGCACGCCTCGCAGGAAAACAGGTATTTTTTTTCTTTGGTTTGCTTGATTTCTAGTAAATAGACCCAGGGTACTTCTTCACAGGAGTTTGGTTTCTCATCGTCCCTTCTACGCTAACCGAAATCAGAACAAATGCCTACTGCACAGTCTTCCTCCAGGGACTATAGTTGCTCTAACTTTCCGCCCGGGACTCCATTAATGAACCGAGCTGACAGCCGCCCGGCCCAGCCAGTGTGAATGAGGAGCCAGAGGGCTTTATGGCTTGATGCCGGTTTGTCTGGTTTGGGCCTCTGGGTGACTTAAGGGCGGACGATGAGATATCTTATGCAGTTGTTATGGATCGGCTACTCCGGAGAGAAGCATCGTTTCTTCACATATCTCATATTTCACTTCTATTTTCAGCACAAGTTTTTGTGGTCTGCTCACCTGAATGGCTCCTGAACAGGAGGGGATGTGATCTTGAGTTCTGTGTGTTTGTTGATTAAAATCAGCCTCGTCTCGGTGTGTTTGGTTTGTCAGACATCAAGCTACAGTCCGTTCTGCTGCTTACAGTAATGGTAAAAACAGTGATTACCGTCTGAACACTCCATCACCATGAGACGTCTCTCTTCTCCGCCACTACAATGTGAAGCACCACAATAGAAAAATGCAACAAGCCAGCCGTTGCTGAACACAAGTAGGAATACCCTGGACTTGCATGAGGGTACATGTATATATTGTATCATTACGTATATTTTACCACTTAATGGAATATACAATTATTAAATGGACAAAAAATTATAATTGCTCCTTCTTAGCTAGAGAAGGTTTCCACCATGCAAATGTAATAACACAGAGGCATTGGTCTCCCCACTTCACACTCATTCCTGCAGGTACACATATGACACAAGCACAATAACATATTTTAAACACGGTTGTCTGCGTTCCACTATGAGTTCCAAGCACCCTTCTCATAAGATTTGAAATGCCTTCATTTCGTTAAAAATGTGTGTAGTGTTTCATATAATTTATACGTACTTCCATTCTGCTTGTCACTTTTATTTGAACATATCTTGCTTATTTTCCACTTGCTTTGACAATAACAATGCGAACCAACGTTTCCCATGCCGCTAGCGGTGTAATATTTAAATTAGATTGAGAGATAAATTGCATTCCTGCAGCACTCGACACTCTTCGTGTGGATAAGCGCTCGCGTCGTGCGTTTCTTTTGTAGTGAGGGGCACTTGAGCCGAGTCCTAGGTGAGCACTTGAAAATGGCACAAGTGGCTTGTTAAACTGGAAGGGCAATAAATGAGAGGGTGTTATTATATTCCCATTGTTTTTATACACTCAAGTGTTAAAGGGCAGATCCACCGCACATATCCCGTGTGACACAAAATCCCACTCGCGCAAAATACCAAGTTGAGTTATGCATTTTAATAGAGGATTCTAGCCTGAATAAATGCACAACTGTAAATGTAAACTAGTGTCAACGTTTTTAGGGTTTGTAATTGCAAAAGGAAATTACAGAACGAATATCTCAGACGTCCCCCGCCAGATGTTGATGAAACTTGGTTGAATGATTCGTCATATCGTAGATATGCAGCATATAGAAGATTAAACAGATTGACTCGAGGCGGGCACAACAGTAATACTTCTATTTGATTATCATGCACATTGCAGCACTCATGAGGGACAACACGCCTACTGTGTATTACTGCAACGGGGGATTTTTACGATATTTAAGTAATCGTGGTGTTGATATAGAGTAATCAGGCATTAAAATGTAGAGTAATGTAGAGTAATCAGGCATTAAAATGTAGAGTAATGTAGAGTAATCAGGCATTAAAATGTTGAGTAATGTAGAGTAATCAGGCATTAAAATGTAGAGTAATGTAGAGTAATCAGGCATTAAAATGTAGAGTAATCAGATATTATAATGTAGAGTAATCAGGCATTCAAATGTAGAGTAATGTAGAGTAATCAGGCATTAAAATGTAGAGTAATGTAGAGTAATCAGGCATTAAAATGTTGAGTAATGTAGAGTAATCAGGCATTAAAATGTTGAGTAATGTAGAGTAATCAGGCATTAAAATGTAGAGTAATGTAGAGTAATAAGGCATTAAAATGTAGAGTAATCAGATATTATAATGTAGAGTAATCAGGCATTCAAATGTAGAGTAATGTAGAGTAATCAGGCATTAAAATGTAGATGAATGTAGAGTACTGTAGAGTAATCAGGCATTAAAATGTAAAGTAATCAGGCATTAAAATGTAGAGTAATGTATAGTAATCAGGCATTAAAATGTAGAGTAATGTAGAGTAATCAGGCATTAAAATGTAGAGTAATGTATAGTAATCAGGTATTAAAATGTAGAGTAATGTAGAGTAATCAGGCATTAAAATGTAGATGAATGTAGAGTACTGTAGAGTAATCAGG
Source organism: Dallia pectoralis (assembly GCA_029465975.1). Taxonomy (NCBI): domain Eukaryota; kingdom Metazoa; phylum Chordata; class Actinopteri; order Esociformes; family Umbridae; genus Dallia; species Dallia pectoralis. The sequence continues at coordinate 13,111,589 of CM055739.1, forward strand.
CATTAAAATGTAACGTAATCAGGCATTAAAATGTAGAGTAATGTATAGTAATCAGGCATTAAAATGTAGAGTAATGTAGAGTAATCAGGCATTAAAATGTAGAGTTATGTAGAGTAATCAGGCATTAAAATGTAGAGTAATGTAGAGTAATCAGGCATTAAAATGTAGAGTAATGTAGAGTAATCAGGCATTATAATGTAGAGTAATGTAGAGTAATCAGGCATTAAAATGTAGAGTAATGTAGAGTAATCAGGCATTAAAATGTAGAGTAATGTAGAGTAATCAGGCATTAAAATGTAGAGTAATGTAGAGTAATCAGGAATTAAAATGTAGAATAATGTAGAGTAATCAGGCATTAAAATGTAGAGTAATGTAGAGTAATCAGGCATTAAAATGTAGAGTAATGTAGAGTAATCAGGCATTAAAATGTAGAGTAATGTAGAGTAATCAGGCATTAAAATGTAGAATAATGTAGAGTAATCAGGCATTAAAATGTAGAGTTATGTAGAGTAATCAGGCATTAAAATGTAGAGTAATCAGGCATTATAATGTAGAGTAATGTAGAGTAATCAGGCATTAAAATGTAGAGTAATGTAGAGTAATCAGGCATTAAAATGTAGAGTAATGTAGAGTAATCAGGCATTATAATGTAGAGTAATGTAGAGTAATCAGGCATTAAAATGTAGAGTAATGTAGAGTAATCAGGCATTAAAATGTAGAGTAATGTAGAATAATCAGGCATTAAAATGTAGAGTAATGTAGAGTAATCAGGCATTATAATGTAGAGTAATGTAGAGTAATCAGGCATTAAAATGTAGAGTAATGTAGAGTAATCATCAGGCATTAAAATGTAGAATAATGTAGAGTAATCAGGCATTAAAATGTAGAGTAATGTAGAGTAATCAGACATTAACATGTAGAGTAATGTAGAGTAATCAGGCATTAAAATGTAGAGTAATGTACAGTAATCAGGCATTAAAATGTAGAGTAATGTAGAGTAATCAGGCATTAAAATGTAGAGTAATGTAGAGTAATCAGGCATTAAAATGTAGAGTTATGTAGAGTAATCAGGCATTAAAATGTAGAGTAATCAGGCATTATAATGTAGAGTAATGTAGAGTAATCAGGCATTAAAATGTAGAGTAATGTAGAGTAATCAGGCATTAAAATGTAGAGTAATGTAGAGTAATCTGGCATTATAATGTAGAGTAATGTAGAGTAATCAGGCATTAAAATGTAGAGTAATGTAGAGTAATCAGGCATTAAAATGTAGAGTAATGTAGAATAATCAGGCATTAAAATGTAGAGTAATGTAGAGTAATCAGGCATTATAATGTAGAGTAATGTAGAGTAATCAGGCATTAAAATGTAGAGTAATGTAGAGTAATCAGGCATTAAAATGTAGAATAATGTAGAGTAATCAGGCATTAAAATGTAGAGTAATGTAGAGTAATCAGACATTAACATGTAGAGTAATGTAGAGTAATCAGGCATTAAAATGTAGAGTAATGTACAGTAATCAGGCATTAAAATGTAGAGTAATGTAGAGTAATCAGGCATTAAAATGTAGAGTAATGTAGAGTAATCAGGCATTAAAATGTAGAGTAATCAGGCATTATAATGTAGAGTAATGTAGAGTAATCAGGCATTAAAAGGCAATTGCATGAATTGGGTCAGAACTTTTCGCAAATATGTGAAGAACTTGTTCTAATTAATATCATATCGACTCTTTATCATTATCAATTATCATTCATAATTAACCAAGTTCTTAACATGGAAAGGACAATGGTATCAGCTTCTGACCAGCAGGGGGAGTCTGCACACACAAATACACACACTTACACACATACTTACACACTTAAGGAGAAATTACACTGCAGTACATACAGATACGTCCGTTTTCCCCAGGCACCAAAATCGTCATCTTAATGACCTCTATTGTCACTTAAAGCAATTACTTTAATAAAAGCAGTGGTCCCTTAAATGCGATTATGCGTTCATTATTGTTTTTTTAACACTATATTTAGTTGACAAGCATGATAACTGCTCTTTTATTTCATAGACTGATATTGTTGGCCGTTAGCTAATTACCTTTCTGCGACACGATCAAAGCACTTGAATGGATCAAATTTTTATAAATGAAAATTCCAACTGATTGAAGTGAACTGCCTTACGGCCTCATGAACTCACAGGATCACAACACAGTATATGTCCAGTCCATTATCATGCAAACCCCAACACCTGTTCAACTGTAGGAGATATTCTGGGGCTGTCTCCTGCTACTGATAATGTGTATTGTTTGGTAGACAGATGTGTGGTTTAGCATGTGGGGGCTGTCTCCTGATACTGATAATATGTAATGTTTGGTAGACAGATGTGTGGTTTAGCATGTGGGCCCTGTCTCCTGATACTGATAATATGTAATGTTTGGTAGACAGATGTGTGGTTTAGCATGTGGGGGCTGTCTCCTGATACTGATAATATGTAATGTTTGGTAGACAGATGTGTGGTTTAGCATGTGGGGGCTGTCTCCTGATACTGATAATATGTAATGTTTGGTAGACAGATGTGTGGTTTAGCATGTGGGGGCTGTCTCCTGATACTGATAATATGTAATGTTTGGTAGACAGATGTGTGGTTTAGCATGTGGGCCCTGTCTCCTGATACTGATAATATGTAATGTTTGGTAGACAGATGTGTGGTTTAGCATGTGGGGGCTGTCTCCTGATACTGATAATATGTAATGTTTGGTAGACAGATGTGTGGTTTAGCATGTGGGGGCTGTCTCCTGATACTGATAATATGTAATGTTTGGTAGACAGATGTGTGGTTTAGCATGTGGGGGCTGTCTCCTGATACTGATAATATGTAATGTTTGGTAGACAGATGTGTGGTTTAGCATGTGGGGGCTGTCTCATGCTACTGATAATGTGTAATGTTTGGTAGACAGATGTGTGGTTTAGCATGTGGGGGCTGTCTCCTGATACTGATAATATGTAATGTTTGGTAGACAGATGTGTGGTTTAGCATGTGGGGGCTGTCTCATGCTACTGATAATATGTAATGTTTGGTAGACAGATGTGTGGTTTAGCATGTGGGGGCTGTCTCCTGCTACTGATAATGTGTAATGTTTGGTAGACAGATGTGGGGTTTAGCATGTGGGGGCTGTCTCCTGCTACTGATAATGTGTAATGTTTGGTAGACAGATGTGGGGTTTAGCATGTGGGGGCTGTCTCCTGCTACTGATAATGTGTAATGTTTGGTAGACAGATGTGGGGTTTAGCATGTGGGGGCTGTCTCCTGCTACTGATAATGTGTAATGTTTGGTAGACAGATGTGGGGTTTAGCATGTGGGGGCTGTCTCCTGCTACTGATAATGTGTAATGTTTGGTAGACAGATGTGTGGTTTAGCATGTGGAGGCTAACTACTGCTATTGATAATATGTAATGTTTGGTAGACAGATGTGTGGTTTAGCATGTGGGGGCTGTCTCCTGCTACTGATAATATGTAATGTTTGGTAGACAGATGTGTGGTTTAGCATGTGGAGGCTAACTACTGCTATTGATAATATGTAATGTTTGGTAGACAGATGTGTGGTTTAGCATGTGGGGGCTGTCTCCTGCTACTGATAATATGTAATGTTATACAAGCTACACTCACTAATTTACATTGTGGCAAAATCTCATTTCTTCAGTGTTAAGTCACATGAAAATTATAATCAAATATTCACATAAATGTGAGGGGTGTACTCACTTTTGTGACATACTGTACAGATATACCGTAGCTAGCCAATATGTTTACTGAACACAATCATTTGATTAAAAGTGTGGTAAATGTACTTTTAGTGTATGGTTGAAGCAGCTTAATGACTGTCAGCCAATCAACGTTTCCCAACAAGTTTTAAACATATTACTATATTGAACTGGTAGCATGCGAGTTACAACTGTTGAATTCCCTCCCTCTTGGTTATGCAGCTGATGGAGCATTTATGTTTTACATTCAGCAGATGCTCTTATCCAGCACATTCAAGCGCCGGGTTAATACATTCAAATGTATTTGCTTAGAGTCGGAGCAAGTACATTTTCCCTCACTAAATAAATGATCAGCAAAGACTGAGCTAATAGACGAAAAAGTATATATGCTTCACTGGAGACTGCGATGTAATATTTAAGAGACTCTTTTTAGAGAGCGTTCTTGGAAGATGCTAAGAGACAACTGGTAGACTAAGGGGAAAGTGCTTTCACCTCGATGCCAGGGTGTGGAAGAGGTTTGTGCTGAGCTCGCATCAGACCTCACGTAGACGTGGTAAGAGACCAGAGGTGGCAGAACGGAGGACTTGGAAACATTACAGTAGGTGCCGGTTAAGAGTATATTAATTACATTTTTAGACAGACAATTTTGATTTCAATACTTTTTCTGACTACATGTCTGTTCTGTTACTTCTGCAGAAACACACACACACACACGCGCGCACGCACGCACGCACGCACGCACGCACGCACACACACACACACACACACACACACACACACACACACACACACACACACACACACACGAGCATTTCTGATGCAACTCCTCCTAAGGACAGTAGAGGGCAGTAAAATACACAGTATGCCATATGAACTGGAGTGTCGGGCTTGGGTTGAAAAGAGAGAAGTCCGTTGAGATCACAGAGACGGAGAGAGGCTTCTGGGGTCCACAACGTTTGTTTAGCATTGACAGCACTGTTGAGGACTTCTGCACTGTTAATGTAGTCAACTAGATTGGACTTTCTTTCTCTTAGTTAAAGAACGATAACATGATTCAACAATGACAAGAGTATACATTATTTTAAGTTAACCTTCAGGGCAGTTATACAATAGTATTGTCCGGATGTATTGTCCAGATGTTTTATCGAGGTGTATTGTCCAGATGCATTGTCCAGATGTTTTATCCAGGTATATTGTCCAGAAGTATTGTCCAGATGTATTATCCAGGTGTATTGTCCAGATGTATTATCCAGATGTATTGTCCAGATGGTATTGTCCAGATGTATTGTCCAGACGTTTTGTCCAGGTGACGTTACTGAACAGGTTACTAGAAAACACAGTCATCGTGTGCATTATGCAATGCATGAAAGTGATGAGAAAATATGTAATATTATATACATGTAGTAATATTATGTAACATTATGGAAATACAACCATTACAACTGCCACAGCGACCATGCATATCTGTTGTAGCTGGTTTAGAACAGGTCCCATGTAAGATGGCGTCTTCATGGCTCCATTCTACAGGGTCTCTATGACATTAGCGTATCTAGTGCTGTATCATCTCTATGTGTCACGTCACATGGAGACACCAGACATCTCACCTAGTGAGATCAGCATGATGAGATCAGCAGCTCTAACAGATTCAACACGGTCATGTTCAAACAGGATACAATTGTTACGTCGTCCTTAAGTGTCGGTTCGGTTTTTCGCTGTACACGACAGAGATGTTGAGATGTTCCATTTCTGAGGCATGTCTGTGACACTGACGATATGGGTGAACAGATTGCAGATGCTATCCGTCATTGTGATAGCGGAGGAACAGGGTGGTATGAGTGTGAGAGAGAAATGTAAGAGGGATGCCTGTAGGGGCCGGTGGGCCATTTTAAAGCACCCTAAACATCTGCAGGCTAGACTTTAATCTCTTTCGACGATAAAGTGCATCGAGATACAGAAGACACAAGCTCGCCTCTGAAAGTCAACGGAATTCGCGGGGAATCGGCTGCACTTTTGCCTAAACCTTCGTCCCAGTTGGTCAACTCAGTGCTGCCGTCAGAGTTAATGATCGAAACGGTGTGTATCGGCCAGTCTAATTAAAACGGTTTGCCCAGATTCTGCTGCCGGATTCAGACAGGTGATTAAGAAGAGATGCAGGCTGTGTGTGTGTATGTGTGTGTGTGTGGAGTGTGTGTCTGACACAGTGACCTTTTCCTCTGACCCGGGGTAAGGGCAACATCCCTGTCATCCTCCAAGGTTTAATTACCAGTCTCTCCAAGGAATCCTCTTTTTCAGTGGGAGTTCGCTGATCTAGTTTCTCCATGTAATACAAATAATTAGGATCTAAATGACTAAAATGACTTTTGCTCTGAGATACTGGTAATTAAACCTTGCTATCCGTTCCTGTGGTCAGGTGGCTAGATCAATGCCCTTTAGGGAGTGACCGGGAGAGTGAAATGGCACACACACACGCGCGCACGGACGTGTGCACAAACACGCTTTCGTAATCACATAGACACACAAACCTGCGATTACACACACACACTAAACAGATAAGGGCTTACATTCTCAAATTAACATTAACGTATTGATCAGAATCGCCTCCTTTTTCCAATAAGTGCATTTACAGATACCCAGAATTGCACTTGGCGTAATGGCACTGCTACCGGTGACAACATACAGATTACACATGACCCTAATGAGCGAACTCCGGCGACCCTGCTGATCCGACCAATGGAGTGTGATGTGGACTCCTCTGATATTTCCCACGCGCACTAAGCTGGGTCGCTCATTAGTGCGCGTCGTGGAAAAACAGAGAAACAAGCAGTATCATATTGAACACGTTCAGGTAGACTCACTTCCTCCGATTCAGCTCATTAGCTCACCTGTGTCCAACATTGGTACCACGAGCGCTCAAGCACATATAGCTGTACCCATAGTGAAACCAATTAGTTCTACTATCATACCAGTCACTCTCTGACGTGACTGCTCCCAAATAAAGCTCGGGGGTTCAGCGTGTCCCTAAGAGTTCGCGTTGTCCCTTTCAGCCTAAAAAGCCGGGTCAAACATTGATCCAAAGGGTCCTTTCTAGCGTAGTTCCTATTTTAACACTCTGCCTACTGCTTGGAATTAAGTGAGCGACTGATTAGACATTGATTTCCCTTAATGCCAATCTATTTATTCAAGGTGGGAGCAAGAGGTTACTCACAAATCAGCGGGTAATTGATCAGTGTTATGTACGCCTGGACACACGAAGGATTTCCAAAACCACTGTCCGTACTACTTAAAGGGCATTTGGAAATGGTAATGTCCCAATGCTGGACCTGTAACCGGGCAAGTAGAGGGGTTTGATCTGGCTTGAACGGCTCATCGACTGGTATCTATTTCACATTTATCATCAGATAGAACTTGACTACAAATGCTTCCGATTTGTATGATTCTGCATGACTGTTTTCATTTGTGTTCAATATGACAATGCTAAATCCTTAACTCAGTTAGTACAAGTACTAGATAGTGACACATGACTCGTATACAGTACTATTGTATACATGACTATTGTATACATGACTATCGTTTACATGACTATCTTTTATACATGACTATTGTTTACATGACTACCGTAAACACGACTATCGTTTATACAACTATCATTTACATGACTATCGTAAACACGACTAACATTTACATGACTATCAATTACATGACTATCGTAAACATGACCATCATTTACACGACTAACATTTACATGACTATCAATTACATGACTATCGTAAACACGACTATCGTAAACATGACTATCGTTTACACGACTATCATTCACACATGTAAACGATAGTCATGAAATTCGTTACTCTGGCCCATAGACTCCCTGTAGCCAGCTGCCTTGGTGTTAAACTGTAACAGACTAAATTCTTTATTTTGGCCTAAACAGCCATAAATACCACAACAGCTGTCATAACCAGCCATGTAGTACAAAGTCATTATTAAAACAACCGGAAGGTGGATCTTTTCACCCGGTGCTTCTACAAAATCCCAGGTTGCCATGACAATTGCTGGTAGTCACAGCAACGTGGGGGCCGACTGAGAGTGTTTCGTGAGGTTGGATGAAGAGAGCGCCTCTGAGAACTCCATGCGTACAGGCCGTGACTGCACATCAACAGCGGATCCTTCAACAGGGGTTCACATTGTAACCATTTTTGAGGCGACCGTTCTCTCTCTCGCTGAGGCACAATGAGCTACGAGCACACGAGGCACAAATACACGTCATGTCCGCAAATATAGTGCGATATATTAACACACACACCCCTAAACACACACACACATATACGGGCACCAGCCTCGGCCCAGCTCAATAACATAGCAGGGAGGACACTGATACCTCTACTGGGAAATGGTGTCTAATCATAGATAAGCCTCCCCCATCTGCTCCCAACCATGCAGACATGAAGGTTTCTCCTCAGATCGTGGCCGCTGGTATATTATCAGCTCTGTTGAGACCACAGGAGGAAACACTGCTGCCCCACGTTTAATGACTCTTGTCGTAATTTACTTGACAGGTACCAATTGGTGGAGTGGTTGAGCGTGCTCGCCTGATCCCATGTCTGTCTATCAGGACATGAAAACAAGTTCAGATGTTGTAATCTGATCTGTGGTCTGACTAGCCACAGGGCAGTTGGCGTGGAGTGTAGGACCCGAACCATCCCAGATTCTGCATTCACGACTCTTAATAGCTGCCAAAGGGACCCATGTGATGTGACATGCAGCTCTGACCACAGCACTGAACACAGCACTGACACGCAGCTCTGACCACAGCACTGACACGCAACACTGACCACAGCACTGACACGCAGCACTGACCACAGCTCTGATATGCAGCACTGACCACAGCACTGACACGCAGCTCTGACCACAGCACTGATATGCAGCACTGACCACAGCACTGAACACAGCACTGACACGCAGCTCTGACCACAGCTCTGATATGCAGCACTGACCACAGCACTGACACGCAACACTGACCACAGCACTGACACGCAGCTCTGACCACAGCACTGATATGCAGCACTGACCACAGCACTGACACGCAACACTGACCACAGCACTGACACGCAGCTCTGACCACAGCACTGAACACAGCTCTGATATGCAGCTCTGACCACAGCTCTGACCACAGCTCTGACCACAGCTCTGACCACAGCTCTGATATGCAGCACTGACCCAAAGCACACAGCACTGACCAAACCACTGGCACGCAGAACTGGCACGTACCACTGGCCCGCAGCACTGACACGCTTTATAATGTTCCCGTTTTAGAGGATGCTTTTCAAAGAACATTTGCTGATCTAGTACAAGCTAGAGCTCGTCTCCATGTATTATTAATAATTAGGATCTCAATGACTGAAAGGATTCTTAGATCAGCACTTTTGCTCTGAGATGCTTCATGAATAAGATGGTCTGAGCTTGTTTCCTGTTGTTTTACCTTCCTACCACCAGGAGGCAGTATGAGTAAAGCCAAGCATGGTGTCGAGCCAAACAGCGAAGAAAAAAGCAGACCATGCCTGTTATCCAACACTGAATGAGGGAGAAGAGCAAGAAAAAGTGGAAGAGAGAGAGAAAGATTCCTTTGAACAGTTTTAGTAATCTAGAATCGTAAAGTGCTGTTTGGCTATACAACTACAGCTGAAGTATTTCAATAAACCGTTCGTTCAAGTATTTCAATAAAACCCTTGCCGAAATATTTTTTTCTAAGAGTGAAGAAGCTTAAAAATGTACTGAGGGGTTGGGGGGAGAACGATGAGAGAAGATGAAAGATGCTGACCCAAGGTTTCCTCTTAATCTGAGCCGTGGGCTGTGGCACGTATTGGAAGACCTCAATCAATCAGTCAAGGTGTCAACTCCTCCCCCTTTCTCTCCCTTCCCATCTTTTATTCCTCCCTTTGTCCATCCATTTGTCTTTTTCTTGTCTTATCTGTGATTTGTGTGCGTGTGTCTGTGTCTGTGTGTGTGTGTGCGTGTGTGTGCGTGTGCGTGTGTGTGCAGAGACAATGTGAAGACTTCTCACGGATCATATCTACATGAACCAATCTGGATTGTCCCGTGTCATCGCCTGCAAAAAAAAACAAAACCAATTTGCATTAGTCATCCTGCGATCACATTCTGTCCCGTGTTTTTTCTCAGACCTCGACAAGTCTTTCGTTAATTATCGTTCGCTATTTCAGTCCGAGATGCTCTGAGGCGAGAAATAAATAAAGTATTCTATGATTAGACTCAATTCATTTTTCAGATTGTCCTTTTACCCAAGTGTGTTCTGGTCCTGGCCCAAACCACCGATTTCTGGGACCAATAAGACAGAAACAATTAGATTCTGTTACCAATGAGATGTCTTGTCCTGGCTGCCTGTGACGTTAGCCTTGAGTTTGGATGGCTGAAATAGACCCTCAGTCAGAACAGGAAATGGTCTGTTTTAATGGCCTGCCTCGACTCTGCCCTCTGAATTCATAGTTTGACCACTCGTAGTTATCAATTGACTTCCTATTAAAAGCTCATAGATCATCGCGACTGATATGATGAATGGGTCGGTAATATGCCGCCCGCTGACCCAAATAGCCTTTCTGTCGCCCCTGACCTTTGACCTGAGCCCTTTGGCACAACATTGGGAACGCGTTCCGGCTGAGAAGCAAGATGTAGTGCGATGGGGAGTGTGGGGTTACGATTGGGCCTGGCACTTCAGACAACGTTCATGGCGTCTCACAGAAGGCAGATGCCACTGGTGACGTTGGCTTTGGACCAGGAGGTCATCTTATTGGACTGGATCCTGCTAAAGCGTTCTAGACCAATACCTCGATCACAACCATGGTCATGGAGACACCTACGGTCCCTGTGAAACCGAATGAACCACGGGGGAATGTATGCGACCGGTCCTATCTGTATGAGTGTGTCTATCGCCTCGTTCAACAGGAGGTTGGACGCTAAAGCACGGACGTGCACACACACATCCGAATGCACACATAAATGCATACAGCGTGGCTGCCCAAAAGGTTTCAGGGTGACCGACAGACCTGCAAGTCTAATGTAACACTTTGGAATTAACAAAATAGCTGGATGAAAAACTAAATCAGGTTAGTCCCAGATTGGGTTAGGGAGAAAAACATACAGGATGGTAGATCTCCAGGAACAGGGTTGGCCAGCCCTAAGGCCCCTAACATACTTAGACATACATAGACTTACATAGACATACATAGAGATGCGTAGACATACGTATACATACGTATACATACATACCCATGCATAGACATACATAGACATACAATAGACATACATAGACATACGTAGACATACGCATACATACGTATACATACATAGACATACAGACATACATAGACATACATAGACATACGTAGACATACGTATACATACATATACATGCATAGACATACATAGACATACATAGACATGCATAGACATACCATAGACATACGTAGACATACGTATACATATATAGACATACAGACATACATAGACATACATAGACATATGAAGACATACATAGACATACGTAGACATACGTATACATACATAGACATAAAGACATACGTAGACATACATAGACATACATAGACATACGTATACATACATAGACATACATAGACAAACATAGACATGCATAGACATACCATTGACATACCTAGACATATGTAGACATACGTATACATACATAGACATACATAGACATACGTAGACATACATAGACATGCATATACATACATAGACATATGTAAACATACATAGACATACGTAGACATACATAGAGAACATGAAGACATTAGAAATCCAACACGAGGAGTGGACCGACAGGTCAGAAGACTTGTTGAGAAGACAACCAGAGATCCAGCACCTTCAAGCTTACGACCGATCCATCGTCCAATCACGCAGGACGCAAAGTTCAGCGCAGTCACTCACAACAGCGATGCTCATTGGTCAACACGAGAGAGAGGATCACAGCGATCGACAACATGGACATTTTCCGCCCTCACCTTCCTCCTCTTCTCCGCCTTCAAGCCCACTCGGTGAGACCTTGACAGATCGTGACAGGTCGTATCAGGTCAAAGGGCGCCAATGCTCCGACCCCCGCCCAGGAAGAGTCGGGCGAGTTGTGCATCCAGAGGGACCGGTCGCCATGACAACCTCTTGACTTCTCCTCAGCCCCATGGCAGGACGGCGCTGAGCGATGAATGTAGGGGTCAGAGCTAATGGTGTTCTGCCTGTCTAACTGTCAGCCTCTGAGGGTCTCCGTGTCACACACACACACACTCGTACACAAAAGACACACACACACACACACATAGATGAACACACACTCAAAGGAATGTGTCAGATAGATGACCTGCTCAGTCTGCGTCACTAAGCCCCGGTGCCTGCTGGGAGCGACCGGCGTCCGTGGTTTGGACACGTTGTGGGGGGCAGACGGGGACCGGCTCAACGTTGTACACTGTGGACAACGCTATCTTTTTATTAATACTCCTGTCTTCCAGGCTCTTTCTCCTTCATCATCCCCCTCTTCCATTGTGAGCACGCCTCTCAGGACCCAGCGGTGCTAAATAAAAGAGTGTTGTCATGTCTGCTTACTTCTGATCTGTTTCTGAGGCTCGGTGAATGGAAATCTTCCGTTCCGCGTTGAGAGAGATGACAAAGAGGCTGAGACTGCACTAGAGAAACATTTAAAATAAAATGGTTCCTTATGATGAATGTATTATCATCCTGAGACCCGTCTGACTGTCTGCCTGCCTGTTTGTCTGTCTGCCTGTTTGTCTGTCTGCCTGTCTGTCTGCCTGTTTGCCTGCCTGTTTGTCTGAATGTCTGTCTGTTTGTCTGCCTGCCTGTTTGTCTGACTGTCTGCCTGTTTGTCTGAATGTCTGTCTGTTTGTCTGTCTGCCTGTTTGTCTGCCTGTTTGTCTGAATGTCTGTCTGCCTGACTGCCTGTCTATGTAAATCAGTGTTTCCTAACATTTTTCTGTCTCACATTGTGAGTTCTGACCTTTACTAAATACCCCCTTGTGCATCTTACCAGTGAGCTGATGGCCTCACTAGTCCTCTCAAGTATCTGCTGTGGATTAACCAAGTACCCCCCGGGGCCCCTGTACCCTTGGTCGGGCACCGCCGTAAATACCTTGTATTTCCCTCCTCCCAGCTCCCGTTACAGCCCGGTTTGTCATGCCAGGAAGGTGTGCAGAAAACAAATTAGTCAAAGGGAAGGGAAGAAGCCCAGGTATCGATTGGCGCTCTTTTCATGCAAGAGAGGAGAAGAGAAAATATTAGGCCATAAAAAAGGCAACAAGGACATAAAGCCATTACCAACTTGGCTTAATTGATCTCACTTCCCATAACAAATAAATTGTGCGGAAAATGGCAGATGGCTTTGATGAATGTCATAAAAAATGCTTGTCAGCAAAGCCCCCTGCTCAGCCTGGTCCACTCACCCGTTACGACGCAAAAGTCTGTGTAAAAATTGCATCCTATTTTCTACTGTGCGTGGTACACTGCTCTGGACCAAGGACGCCCACTATAATGACGCGAGGGCTTAAATCTAGGGAATGGTGAGCCATTTGGAACGCTATATCTAAACTGGCCTCACAGATCCATCGACTATAATGATCGTGTTGCTAATTATAACGACGTAGCATAACTAAGTAAATGCTAAGATCATTGTTTATTTGTCTACTGTTCCCATCTCCGTGAGCGCCTTAGCCCGAGCTTTCTTCTAAAGTGGTCAGAAATGACGTAGAGTCGACCGACAACACATTTGTTAAGATAAATGTCGTCGTGTTTAGAGACAGACTGCTATCCTGGTTTCTGGAAGAAGTACACGTGTAATCAATCTGCTATAATTCCAACTGTCCCTGGAGCCTTTCACGAAAGTCGCCGTTGCAGTTGGTTCGGAACGCATTAAAAAAACAGGAAGACACACACAGACATAACTGTGACACGCCAGCACTTTCCCACTGGCCAAACATAAGGATTCATGATAGTTAAAGACCGGTACAAAGTTTCATGCATGCAGGTAATGTAGATATATAAATGCATATGTATACAAGCACAGGTGAGAGCCTAACATCTTTGTCTCTATGACAGTATGTGGACTCAGCGGACAGCTGTTGGAAACACATCTGCTCCTTGTTTCTCATCAATCTCCCCATCGTCTGGACACTGCATGTAGCCACATATACAGTAAATCTACAGGGTGTCCGACATGAGGAGAGACAAGTCGTCTGACCCGGCCGGTAAATGTCCTGTTCGTCCAAAGTCGTATTCCTACAGTGCTACAAGCAATGGGTTTAGTTACTAGTATGCAATGTTAATGGTATATTTAAATGAAAATAGTTTAGCCTATTTTGGGGGGAATTAGCCTAGCACTCCAGAATAATATACTAAGTGTTCAATATACTGGGTAATTATGAGGAATATCTGTGACTCTTCTTTTAGTTTTAAAGCAACTTCAAAGAATAGGATTTGGAATGAAACCAAGCGACTACAGCTTAGATTGTTCTGCTTTCATTTGAATGTATTTGTCTACATATTGGTTTCATCACTTAGAATAGGTATCAAATTTTACACATATTCTCTTTATATCAGGGCACCAAAAATTGGGAAAAATGGCTTAGAATGGTGTTTCTGGTTTGCAATGAATGCAATAATAAATGAAACTGTTCATGACTAGTTTCGACTCTAGTTTTTGTGTATGCCAACAATTACATTGGCACTATATACAAACATTTAAACATATATGATATTAACTGAAACCCCTTATTCACTTTGCCAGTCATAGACTGTCTAGAGATTGCAGGTTGGGTTTGTTGTCTTGTTGTTTTATATGATTTTACAAAACATACGGAGGAATACATGGGCAAGGTGTGGTTTTGGGTGGATTACAATGGGCAATGTGTGGTTGTGGGTGGGTTACAATGGGCAATGTGTGGTTTTGGGTGGGTTACAATGGGCAAGGTGTGGTTTGGGTGGATTACAATGGGCAAGGTGTGGTTTGGGTGGATTACAATGGGCAATGTGTGGTTGTGGGTGGGTTACAATGGGCAATGTGTGGTTTGGGTGGATTACAATGGGCAATGTGTGGTTGTGGGTGGGTTACAATGGGCAATGTGTGGTTTTGGGTGGATTACAATGGGCAATGTGTGGTTTTGGGTGGGTTACAATGGGCAAGGTGTGGTTGTGGGTGGGTTACAATGGGCAATGTGTGGTTTTGGGTGGGTTACAATGGGCAAGATGTGGTTTTGGGTGGGTTACAATGGGCAAGGTGTGGTTTTGGGTGGGTTACAATGGGCAATGTGTGGTTTTGGGTGGGTTACAATGGGCAAGGTGTGGTTTTGGGTGGGTTACAATGGGCAAGGTGTGGTTTTGGGTGGGTTACAATGGGCAAGGTGTGGTTTGGGTGGATTACAATGGGCAAGGTGTGGTTTTGGGTGGGTTACAATGGGCAAGGTGTGGTTTTGGGTGGGTTACAATGGGCAATGTGTGGTTTTGGGTGGGTTACAATGGGCAAGGTGTGGTTTTGGGTGGGTTACAATGGGCAAGGTGTGGTTTTGGGTGGGTTACAATGGGCAATGTGTGGTTTTGGGTGGGTTACAATGGGCAAGGTGTGGTTTTGGGTGGGTTACAATGGGCAAGGTGTGGTTTTGGGTGGGTTACAATGGGCAATGTGTGGTTTTGGGTGGGTTACAATGGGCAAGGTGTGGTTTTGGGTGGGTTACAATGGGCAATGTGTGGTTTTGGGTGGGTTACAATGGGCAAGGTGTGGTTTTGGGTGGGTTACAATGGGCAATGTGTGGTTGTGGGTGGGTTACAATGGGCAAGGTGTGGTTTTGGGTGGGTTACAATGGGCAAGGTGTGGTTTTGGGTGGATTACAATGGGCAATGTGTGGTTTTGGGTGTGTTACAATGGGCAAGGTGTGGTTTTGGGTGGGTTACAATGGGCAATGTGTGGTTTTGGGTGGATTACAATGGGCAAGGTGTGGTTTTGGGTGGGTTACAATGGGCAAGGTGTGGTTTTGGGTGGGTTACAATGGGCAATGTGTGGTTTTGGGTGGGTTACAATGGGCAAGGTGTGGTTTTGGGTGGATTACAATGGGCAATGTGTGGTTGTGGGTGGGTTACAATGGGCAAGGTGTGGTTTTGGGTGGGTTACAATGGGCAATGTGTGGTTTTGGGTGGATTACAATGGGCAAGGTGTGGTTTTGGGTGGGTTACAATGGGCAAGGTGTGGTTTTGGGTGGGTTACAATGGGCAATGTGTGGTTTTGGGTGGGTTACAATGGGCAAGGTGTGGTTTTGGGTGGATTACAATGGGCAATGTGTGGTTGTGGGTGGGTTACAATGGGCAAGGTGTGGTTTTGGGTGGGTTACAATGGGCAAGGTGTGGTTTTGGGTGGATTACAATGGGCAATGTGTGGTTGTGGGTGGGTTACAATGGGCAATGTGTGGTTTTGGGTGGATTACAATGGGCAATGTGTGGTTTTGGGTGGGTTACAATGGGCAAGGTGTGGTTTGGGTGGATTGGCCATTGAAATGTATTTTCGGGCTGTTTCATGTCCTTCCGGCGTGACCGTAAAGTTGTTTTCCCTTAAGTGCACACATTAAACCAGCTGCCACTGAAACACGTGAGTGCTTTAAACTGGTCAGGGGTTTATGCACTTCTATTTGACCAGCTACTGTACTATTGTAGCACCCAGGAAACTACTGGCTGAATTTGGCAGGCTGCATTTTACAAGACAAATCCCAGCTATCACATTGTGTCGACCTCAAAAACAGAATTCAGAAGGTTTGCTGGTTTAGCTAATTTAGCCCAGGACTAATGGGGACGCTGCTATTTGCTAATTAAGTGAGGCTGCTCACTTTATTATGAATCGCAAATGGATGTTTATTGGCATTATTGAATGCGTAGATTGGACATTATCTGGTAGTCAAAGGGGACATATGCTCTCTCTCATTTCACGGTCGTAATCGCGTGGGTGTGTGTACATCTTAGATTACAAGCACCACTAACCCAAAGGCTGCCCCATAGCTCATCCAGTTAGATTGGATCTGCTGACTGTTCAGTTCAATCTGATTGGATGAGCTGACTGTTCAGTTCAATCTGATTGGATCAGCTGACTGTTCAGTTTAATTTCATTGGATCGGCTGACTGTTCCGTTCAATCTGATTGAATCGGCTGAATGTTCAGTTCAATCTGATTGAATTGGCTGACTGTACAGTTCAATCTTATTGAATCGGCTTACTTTTGCAAGCAACTTAGTTGTTTTTTCTATATTTCTGAAAAAACAGAAATAAGTTGCTTGCATAAGTACTCAATTTTAACTACCAATAGTTAATTTTGAGTTTCAGGGTTTTCAAACAAAAATCGAACAGAACCATAATTTAAGTGGATTATATTCATTTGAATAATATTATAGAATTGGTCAGAATCTGAATTCGTATGAAAGCACTACATATATTCATGAAAATAACCAAAAATAGACACTATTCTTGTGGAGGCACCAAATAATATTTGCATTAAAACTCGTATTTCCCCTGATCCTCAACTTCACCCTAACCCTAAACCCAGAGCTGAAAATAGCATTTGGCTCCTTTGGTCTGCTGAAATCTCCCCACAAAGTCAAGATGTCCTTGTTTTACAATCATTGCGTGGATTTTCAGTCCCCACCACGATATGGACATCTGTACGTGAGCACACACGGATACACAAAACACACCTATGCTTTTCATGGGTACCTGCAGTCTGCACTGAAGCAGAAAGCTATGTTAGTTCCCCTGCGGGCCTGAGATTTTGTTTCTGTGATGTCAACTGTGTGTGGTGATCCCTCTGGTGTACGTGGTGTGTGGGTGTGTGTGTGGGTGTGTGTGTGGGTGTGTGTGTGGGGTGGGGGGTGGGTGTAACTGTGCACTCGAATGAACGCCAGTCCGTCTGTGTGTTGACTAGTAATTGGGATATGGGGACAGTGTAAAAAGCAGGCAACTCATCTATAATCACTGTTAATGCAGCCGTCGCTCCCTGTATGTATTTGGGGTATGTACCTTTAATTGGTCACGGGAAAATGCGGAAATAGTTTCCCTTAGTTCGGTAAGCTATAGTTCGGTAAGCTTAGTTCTGGGAGAGCCAAGATGCATATGTAACAGTTTGCTACATGCCAGTTTATTTCTCTATTCTTTATTTCAACAACTATGTATGAGTTTAAGAGTACGGTTTAGCTAAAGATTGCCACTGGGGAATCACTCTGCCGTTGGTTGAAAAGCAGGCTAAAGTGGTTAGTGTTTCTCTACCTCCTTTATCTGCACTAATCACAGTAATAGCAATGTTATTCATGTCATTATTGCAATGTCTCATGTTTTCTATTTTGTCTGAACCAGTTCTACGGTGTTAATAAACATCTGTGAAAGGCACAGCCGGATTAACATTTTTTTATGCCCAGGGCAACAAGACTCAAGGGCCCCCCCCCCGCCCCAAAGCAACAATCATAAAGACCCTATCATCAAGAGCATGTCCCTAAACTTAGGATCACGTTAATGTCCTACTACTATATATTCATAAAGACCCTACCATCAAGAGCATGTCCCTAAACTTAGGATCACGTTAATGTCCTACTACTATATATTCATAAAGACCCTACCATCAAGAGCATGTCCCTAAACTTAGGATCACGTTAATGTCCTACTACTATATATTCATAAAGACCCTACCATCAAGAGCATGTCCCTAAACTTAAGATCACGTTAATGTCCTACTACTATATATTCATAAAGACCCTACCATCAAGAGCATGTCCCTAAACTTAGGATCACGTTAATGTCCTACTACTATATATTCATAAAGACCCTACCATCAAGAGCATGTCCCTAAACTTAAGATCACGTTAATGTCCTACTACTATATATTCATAAAGACCCTACCATCAAGAGCATGTCCCTAAACTTACGATCACGTTAATGCCCTACTACTATATATTCATAAAGACCCTACCATCAAGAGCATGTCCCTAAACTTAGGATCACGTTAATGTCCTACTACTATATATTCATAAAGACCCTACCATCAAGAGCATGTCCCTAAACTTACGATCACGTTAATGTCCTACTACTATATATTCATAAAGACCCTACCATCAAGAGCATGTCCCTAAACTTAGGATCACGTTAATGTCCTACTACTATATATTCATAAAGACCCTACCATCAAGAGCATGTCCCTAAACTTAGGATCACGTTAATGTCCTACTACTATATATTCATAAAGACCCTACCATCAAGAGCATGTCCCTAAACTTAAGATTACGTTAATGCCCTACTACTATATATTCATAAAGACCCTACCATCAAGAGAATGTCCCTAAACTTAAGATCACGTTAATGCCCTACTACTATATATTCATAAAGACCCTATCATCAAGAGCATGTCCCTAAACTTAAAGAATATTACAGTACAATTTTGTTTTAACAATTTGGCCTTAGAACTGGCCTCTTTAAAACTGAACTCATAAACACACAATTATTTTATTATTAGGCCTAATTGGCATATCTTTGCTTTAAAGGGTAACAACACAACACTACAGAGGAAAAACTCATAGTCTACACAACATTTCAAATTAGGCTTATACACGTCTATTAACTTTTATATATTTTCCTTTGCTTAACAGGTGACCCTTACACACTGGACTCCTTGACTTAAATTGTGTAAACTCCAAACATTTAATGCTATCAAAGATTTATTGTTTTAAAGTAATTAATTATAGCAGATTACTAAGTGGCCTTGCTTCTAGACTTCAAATATGCAAACTGGTGCACAACATCATCAAAATACATTTCAACAACTTCATGTTCTATGGCCAGCAAAGAAAGTGCCGTAAGTCTTCTCTGTGACATTGTGGTTCTTGAAACATTGTTTACTCGTTTAAGACCTCTCATCCTCACAATTAGAGACAGGCAGTGTTAAGAACATTTGATTGCAACATTTACATTTGGATAAAGTTGTCTTAAGGCCGTTCGTTTCCAGAATGTGCAACAACTGAGCAGGGGAAGTGTCACATGACACAAAGTGAGTGAACTGAATGAGTTCGTCTGCTAGGGACGCATCTAGGTCAGTCGGATAAGTGGAACTTAGCCTCGCAGCTCGTTCGTGCACATCTGGGATGGAATCGACAATAACAGAGGTTAATTGGGCACTGCACAAAAAAACCTATTGAGATTTCCAGTATTTTAATGTATTTTAAAAACTTAAAAATGTTTTATTTTGAAAAACCAAATTCTGTGCAACATGTGAAAGACCTTTGTAGACAATACGAAAGTAAATTGAGGTTTCCAAGTGATTTCACAAAAAAAGATTTTTAATTCTTACACCATTTCCTTAAAAAAACAAAGCTGTGCAAAATGTGGGTGTCCTCTATAAAACAATCTGAGAGAGGTTTGAATTAATAACGTTGAGACTTGTACTTTAGAGACGGTCCCTAACTATAAGCACACAGAGGTTTCTCTCGGTCGATCACCGCGGTGTAGTGAGGCTGCTTGCGGGAAAACCGGACCTGATCTCGGCCTCCGACTATCGTTGAATATCCAATATCCAACCAACTTTACCTCGGTCTGAGATGAAGCAAATATGTTTGTGCGGGAATTTCTCGCACTATAAAAACTAACCTTGCGAGAATGGTTTAAATTATGCGCAATCCCCGCAATCCCGCACCGAAATGCAAGCCCTGTTTCACAGAGCCCAGTGCCCCTTAGATGTTATGTGCCCCTGGGCAAGTGCCCAGTTGCCCTAATGGTTAATCCGGCCCTGGTGAAAGGAACTGGAGTCTTGCATACAATCAATGGGCGGCATAATCACTGTCCGCCAGGTGCTCAAATGGGAGGGAGAAAATGTTGGCTAGGTGTCAAGAAGTACCACAGATTAAATCTTTATCGATCCTGTGGTAATTTATTTATCAATTCGACATAAAAATTTGTGTCCACCCCCGTTGAGCCCACCTTTAAAATCATCTCATAGACGAATCCTTGAATCCCAAACAAGCGGGGATACAGGTTTCCTATGTCCTATTTCCTGTCATAAGGCAGTGAAGGAATGAAAGCAGTGAGGAACTTGGTGAGTTGCTAATGCAACTGCTAATGTTACTGTGACACTCAAAGGTATTGATCCCCGTGGCCTGGGGTGGTCCAGTGGTCTAGGTCGCTGTCAATATCTGCACAAACAAAGCATGAATATGTCAAAAATATATATTTAAGAAAAATTGGTTTTGGACCATTGCACACTTTATACTGTTACAACCTTAGAATGGATGAAACCGATCAATTCCATCAGGTCCATAACATCAATGTAAAGTGTTCTAATTGCATAAGTATTCTTGCACTTTAGTCAAAGTTTGGGCTTTGATTGGGCCACTCAAGGCCCATAGGTCATTGTTCATCTCTTTCCAGTCCCAGATCTCTTGTAGACTAGAGCTGGGTTTCTTCCTGGATTTCCCTTTACTTAGCTGTATCCATTTCCCCTGTATATTCACCCGCTATCCAGGCCATAATGCAAAAAAGCATCCCCATAGCGTGATGTTGCCGCCACCACTCTTCACAGTAGGGATGGTGTTCTCAGGAATAATGCTTAATGATAGGCTTCCGCTAAACATAGCACTTATGATTGAGGCCAAAAACACTTCAGAGACCAGAAACACTTCAGAGAGAGAAACACTGCAGAACATAGAATCTTCTTCAATGAATCACATGTATTTAGAAAAGTATTTGTATATCAGCAGTTGCCTAAAAATCTTCCTCTTCAAACTGTACCTCCAGTAGCTCCATGAATGGAGCTCCACAACTCTTGCCTGTTCGAAACTTCACTACCGAATCATTCTTCTACGATTATCACCCATTCCTCCTCTCCTAGCACCCCTTCTATCTCTAGCACTTCCCCCTGCTCCCACCCAGGAACAACGAACTTATTGCCTTTTTGATATGTGTTTTAGCTATATGTGAAATGCCTGCACTTATTGTAAGTTGCTCTGGATAAGAGCATCTGCTAAATGCGCAAAATGTAAATGTTGCCACAAAGTGCTTACAAACTATTGGGAAATAAAATCAAATAGCTTGGACCTAAGTGCCCAACAATGCAATCCTACTAGATTTGTTATTTGCCTTTTATATTATTTTATTATAGTTGCATGCAGCCTCAAACGATATACAGACACTGTAATCTTGTAAGCACACTCCTCACAACTCTTTCTCATCTGGACAAAAGGATTACCTGTGTGAGAATATTGTTGACAGCTCAGTGATCAACACCACGGCTCTTTATTCATCACTAAGCTCAAGACTTTGGGACTGAACACGTCCGTTTGCATCACAAGGCTACAACATTTCTACCACAATGGCTATAAGTCAGTACAAGTCTATACCTGTTGTTTGTCTTGTATGTGACCTGTCTTACTAACATCACTCCTTGTTGAACACTATCACAAAAAATAACCCCCACTACCAGTTCTACAGACAAACACTTCCTAGAGCATTTCATATTCTCTAAACCAAAGCGTTCTTCTGTCCCCTTCTGTGGGCCCTCCACTCCATGCTCTGGAGTTAATACGGTTACAATGCTTTCCCCAGCTCTGTATTTGTTCTGTGTCAACAACTTCTCTCTCGCTTCTGCCCTCAGCCCCTTTCCCTCTGAAAGCGCTTCCTAAAAACCCCTTCTGACCTGTGCTATGATTAAATTAAAGCCGCGTTACGCCAAATGAGAAGCGGGTGATTTAATTAGCTGCCGACGAAAGCCACCAAGTCTAAGGGACGTGACTCCTCGTCTTTTAACTCTTTCGATGTCCAACATATAGCTGGTTTAACTACATGCGAGGCTGGCAGCGAGGTCGGCTATTCAGACAGGCTGGTGGCAAAGCCGTAGGTCTCACGGTTGATGCTCAATCAATCCTGTCACATATTTCGAACTAGATAAATATTATATGAAGAAAATATATTTTTATTACATGTTTTTTAACATGTGTTTTAATCCAAAAATGTGGTCTGGCTATAACAATTTGATCCTGGTCAATGTCAGCCAGGCCCTTACCTTACCTCTACATTACTCCTGCATCCAACACATTGTGTCAATGTCAGCCAGGCCCTTACCTTACCTCTACATTACTCCTGCATCCAACACATTGACTACAATATCTGATTGTTCTATCCACCCATCTAATCTACCCAGACCGTAACACCCAAACGCGTGTGTCGTTGTTTGCACATTATCAACGTTTTTTTTGCTTCGCCTGCAGTCATATTGTTTTGGCTCGTCGGTGTGTGTAACGAGCACTTCACAATTCCAAGGCTGTGACTCTTTATTGCAAACCGATCGACAAAAGTATTGTGTCATTTTGCTCTGGGAGAGAAACAGCCTTTGGAAGGTCTTTTGAGGGAGCCGGTCCGTGGAATGCGGACAAGCCCCTGTGCACTATGGGCCCCCACGTCATGATGCTGAGTCAGGCCAGGCCTTCATACAATGGGACCTAAGGTATATAAAGAAAGGTTTTGAACCAGTAGCATATCAACTCCAGAAGCAATAGCGCTAGCGGCAGCAGCAGCACAGAGCCAGACAAAATGTCCAACGCCAGGAGCAAGATCGTCTTCTACGAGGACAGGAACTTCACGGGCCGCTCCTACGAGTGCACCTCCGACTGCCCCGACATGTTCTCCTACCTGAGCCACTGTCGCTCCTGCAGGGTGGAGGCCGGCTGCTTCATGCTCTACGACCGCACCAACTACACGGGCAACCAGTGCTTCCTGAGGAGGGGGGACTACTCCGACTTCAACCTGACCGGAATGGCCAACGGGATGAGATCCTGCCGGGTGATCCCCGCGCACAAGGGATCCTACAAGATGAAGATCTACGAGAGGGAGGGCTTCGGGGGGCAGATGCAGGAGATCGCCGACGACTGCGAGGACTTCGCCGAACGCTACCGCATGTCCAGCTGCATGTCGTGCAACGTGACGGACGGCCACTGGCTGATGTACGAGCAGCCCAACTACAGGGGCAGGATGATGTACCTGAGGCCCGGGGAGTACAGGAACTTCAGCATGGGCATGGGCAGCATGGGTGGCATGGGCGGCATGGGAGGCATCAGGTTCATGAGCAGCAGAAGAATCAACGAGTCCTGGTACTAGATACAACCCCCTGGTACTAGATACAACCCCCTGGTACTAGATACAACCCCCTGGTACTAGATACAACCCCCTGGTACTAGATACAACCCCCTGGTACTAGATACAACCCCAGGTACTAGATACAACCCCCTGGTACTAGATACAACCCCCTGGTACTATATACAACCCCCTGGTACTAGATACAACACCCTGGTACTAGATACAACCCCTAGGTACTATATACAACCCCCTGGTACTAGATACAACCCCTGGTACTAGATACAACCCCCTGGTACTAGATACAACCCCCAGGTACTAGATACAACCCCCTGGTACTAGATACAACCCCCTGGTACAAGATACAACCCCCTGGTACTAGATATAACCCCCTGGTACTAGATACAACCCCCTGGTACAAGATACAACACCCTGGTACTAGATACAACACCCTGGTACTAGATACAACCCCTAGGTACTATATACAACCCCCTGGTACTAGATACAACCCCCTGGTACTAGATACAACCCCTGGTACTAGATACAACCCCCTGGTACTAGATACAACCCCCTGGTACTAGATACAACCCCCTGGTACTAGATACAACCCCCTGGTACTAGATACAACCCCCTGGTACTAGATACAACACCCTGGTACTAGATACAACCCCTAGGTACTATATACAACCCCCTGGTACTAGATACAACACCCTGGTACTAGATACAACCTCCTGGTACTAGATGCAACCCCCAGGTACTAGATACAACCCCCTGGTACTAGATACAACCCCCTATGTACTATATACAACCCCCTGGTACTAGATACAACACCCTGGTACTAGATACAACCCCCAGGTACTAGATACAACCCCCAGGTACTAGATACAACCCACTGGTACTAGATACAACCCCCCGGTACTAGATACAACCCCCAGGTACTAGATACAACAACCTGGTACTAGATACAACCCCCAGGTACTAGATACAACAACCTGGTACTAGATACAACACCCAGGTATTAGATACAACACCCTGGTACTAGATACAACCCCCTACCAGTCTAACCGAGATACACTATTGGAAACAATTGTTGACATGTCTTCTCTTTCTTTATAAATAAAATGAAAACAGTTTGTAACAGCAAGGCGTTTGGCGATGTCTTTTTAGCCCTTCAATAACAGGGGGAACTGCACGTGCACACGTTTGTATCCTTCCACATGTTGTCTTCAGTCTACTGTACATACACACACACACACACACACACACACACACACTACACACACACTACACACACACACACTACACACACACACACACACACTAACTACACACACACACACACACTACACACACACACACTACACTCACACACCACACACACACCCACACTACACACACACACACACACTACACACACACACACACACACACACTACACACACACACACCCCGTATCTTGGCCCAACTCTGCCCATTCAGCACATTCTCCGTCACCCTCAGGGCCACATCAGCATCCCAGAGAGTGTCTGTCTCCTTTACTGTTAATGAAGAGAGGCAGCCTACAATCAGGGCACGGCCACCCAATAAAACCCCAGCAATAGCCCTCTTTCTCCGGGTTAGAGGAGCAAAAGCCCTAACAGGCCTTCTGGAGAAAATGAGACCTAAGTCCCTGCCAGCGATTTTTCTTCCCAGGTAATAAAACAAAAATACAGTGCCCTCCAGATCCCTTTATGGAGAGGCCACTGTGAAAACGCAGGACAGGCCTCGTTGATTCAGAGACATTATTAGGCATTAGACCAAAGCGTATACAGTATGAGAACGGTGCTTTTTGTTTTTTCATCAAATAGCCTCCCTCCGGGGGTTAGCGAGAGAAAGCAGCGACAGTATAGACGAGAAAAGGGACGTCCTTTCCCTGTTATTTCCCCGTCGGCTACCAGAGGGTTCTGGTCCTTTAAGCCTATAGAATAGAACCCTACTGGGCACCTAGTGCACTCGTTTTGACCAGAGCCCTATTGACCTAGTGCCCGAATAAGGGGACACTGTGAAATCCCATTTGGCTCGCCAGTCCAGACAGGTTTCAGCCAATTTCAAGAGGGCAGTGTTCATGTCAGTGCTTCTGCCTGGCTCTGGCTAAATAAGATAAGCTCACCCGGCCATTGTATCTGACACACATCTACTACACCCCCCCCCTCCACACACACACCCCCCACCCCGACAAACCCCATATCAAATATTCATAGGACTAAGAGCAACGGAGCAAGAACTCTTAAGTAAACGGGCCAATTTGTTTGGGGAGACGTGCATTAAGATGGGACGGGGCGATATGAGGGTGCCCCTCGGGACTGGACCCAGGAAAGGGGTGAAGGGCATGTGGGGGGGGGGCGACCCCCCCCGGATCTCTATTGTTACCGCGGGTCCAGGGGAGGGGGTGGGGGACCAGTGTGTGCATGTCTGATGTTAATGTGTCCGGCTGTGAATGAAGGGGGGGGGGGGCGGTGGGAGATGTGGGGGTTGTGGGGGAGGGGGTTGTGGGGGAGGGGGTTGTGGGGGAGGGGGTTGTGGGGGAAGGGGGGTTGCCATTTCCATCCGCTGTTCTGCTCATGTGTTAAAAGCGGCTAAGAGGAGAATAAAGGCCATGTCAAGAGGGTAGATGGGTGAGTGTGTGTATAAGTGTGTGTGTGAGCGTGTGTGTGTATAAGTGTGTGTGTGAGCATGTGTGTGTGTGTGTGTGTGTGTATAAGTGTGTGTGTGAGTGTGTGTGTGTATATGTGTGTGTGTGCGTGTGTGTATAAGTGTGTGTGTGAGCGTGTGTGTGTGTGCGTGTGTGTGTGTGAGTGTGTGTGTGTGCGTGTGTGTGTATGAGTGTGTGTGTGTGTGTGTGTGTATAAGTGTGTGTGTGAGCGTGTGTGTGTATAAGTGTGTGTGTGAGCGTGTGTGTATAAAAGAGTGTGTGTGAGCGTGTGTGTGTATAAGTGTGTGTGTGAGCATGTGTGTGTGAGCGTGTGTGTGTATAAGTGTGTGTGTGAGCGTGTGTGTGTATAAGTGTGTGTGTGTGTGTGTGTGTATAAGAGTGTGTGTGAGCGTGTGTGTGTATAAGTGTGTGTGTGAGCGTGTGTGTGTATAAGTGTGTGTGTGAGCGTGTGTGTGTATAAGTGTGTGTGTGAGCGTGTGTGTGTGTATAAGTGTGTTTGTGTGTGTATGCGTGTCAGTGTGTGTGTTTGTGTAAGTGTGTGAAGACGTCTTGAATGCTGTTAAAAGGATTAGCAGTCTGTGTGTTGTGCAATGAGGGGCAGTTTTGTCCAAATGCAGTGATTGACATATATATAGTTATCTAGATATCTACCTCTACAGTACTTCAAATAACACAACGAATGTCGTTAATACGACTTCTGTTGTTAAGATGACTTTTAAGGAAATTTGAAATAAATTAATTCGATTAAACGTATGGCTCTTTTTCTCAGGCCGAGTGACAGGTAAAAAACACTGTGCATACGACAGACTAAAAGTCCTACATTGCGTGGGCTTTAGTTCATGTCAATTCATCTCTGTCCTGAAACCGCAGCTTAGGGACGACAGTGAGGACGTTTGTCATTTGATAAATAACACTGTGGTGCAATTGTGACCCAGCGAAAGGAACCTGCAACGCACCAACTACAGAAGAAAACGTTGAACATTTTAAATGCATTGCCATATACAAATAAAATGGGTTATTGACACCAGCAACCGTGACACCAGGGTTGTGTGAGAGCAAAACTCACGTTTACACTGGATAGCAAACAAAGAAAACGCTGGACAACTTGTAATGAGATACAGGCGACCACGTTATTTTGTTATCATAAATCGAATGTACTTTTAACGATCACTAATTAAGTGTCATCAACCTCATCCACTAGTCCTCAGTGAAATGGGTTGCATTCTGTTCCCAACAGAAACAGACAGGGACCAGAAGTTGGCCCAATACAGTGTCGGGTCACTGCTACCCGCTTTGGACTGAACTACTGGGCTAAAAATGAACCATCAAGTCTGTCATTTTCCCAGCCGGCCCCGTTTGTCAGTTATTAGTTCCCATAATGCGAAGGGCATCAGTCAACACATTCTGTAATTCATGCAGATATAAAACGGTTCTGCTTCAACCAGCAAATCCCTATTTCTGCCAGGGGAAGGAAGTTGACAAATGATCCAAGCAGATTTTTATGTTACTTTATTGATGCGGCGTGTTGGATGGAAACAAGTTTCCACAGCAATACCCCAGAGGTGAGAACGCCTTCAATGGAGCTGAGGAAGCTGCCTGAGCAAGCTGAGGTAAAACTGCTCATAAAATCCCAGCGCCTGCAAAAAAAACGACCCCTAAGATCGTAACAGTGGGATTGGGCCTGTCAGACGGGCTGTTCTTTCACTGTAGCCCTAGTGAGCTCCACTCTCTAAATGTACATTCTGACAGAGCTCCTAGGAACGGTTCTCCAGCGGTGCAGATCAAAGACCGGCATTCCCTCGTCCAATCCGAAGCCGAGCTATTAGAGTGTCACTTCCTGAAACTACTGACGGTGTTTAGAAAGGAACCCGGGCTCCAGGTGACCCCTGGCAGCTCGCGAGTCAGCTGACACTGAAGTACTTCACTGGAGGATTCCAAGTGACACGGAGTAATGAGCGTGACATTTTACCTTTTTCCTCTGAGGGGCGACAGAGAAAGTGAGACAGAATGAGAATGTGGGGGGAAACGGAGAACGCCTCGTGAAAGACTAAACAATTCATTAATTATACATTAATTAAAGCCATTTGTCTTCGGCGGGCACACACTTGTGTGAAATATTTAAAGGTATAAATCACAGAAATATAATCAATTCGGAGGCTGTTGTATAAATAACACGCAGACCCATATTTCCACATGTTTTCCCAGCACGCACGGCGGGAGATCACTTCTGAATGCCGCTCGTGTTCCTCAGCGTATCGTGAACAGCGAGCGTTTAAGTAAGCGTTACGTATGCACAGTACAAGGCCTCTTCCTTCTTCGTAGGTATCCAGAAAGCTGCCTTCGCCCGGTTCAATGTTTCCTGTCACCTCGCCCATAATGACCTGATCCCCTAACAAACGAGCGCTCGACATTAGGAATCACGCCCGTGACTGTACCGTAATAATCTGCAGCGTAATGAGGCGTGACGACACGCAGCACGCCCAGTGTAACCGTTGTGTTATCCCTGACCCGCGCGGAGGTTGTTTAGCGAGAGGTCAACCACCTCGCGCTCTCCTGCTCTCCGCTTCGCCGAAGATCTACAAACCAGCTCGGAGCCAAGGGTCGATGGCATAAACTAAATCCAATAGGAATATTGTTTTCATCGATTTTCCTCCCAGCCTTGGAATAATACATGCATTTTACAGGACGGCGGGAGCCAACGCGGCCCCGAGCCGGACTCGGGTGAATGAGGGAACACCGGACGTGATCGATGGTAATGGGAAAGTAATGTGTGTTTATATCGCGGTGGCTGCGCGTTGGGGGGCACGTTTGCTATGGGAGATGTAGTTTGTACAGTGGAGGTGTAGTCCATAAGTCACGGCGAAGATGGCTATTGTCTGCGTTAATGTTTCCGTCGCCGTTCGGAGTTGTGCCGTGGTCTTCTGCGCGGGGATCGATGTGACACTCTGCCTCGCCGAGATGCGTCTTTACGAGAACAACCTTGGCGTCTGTCTTACAGGAATGAGCACACAAAGATGTAGCTGCTCTACGCCCGCGTTGTGCGGATTTTACGTTTCTATTTTCAGTAATTGTCCTGTTTTTACGTCCTTTGATTGGTTTCACCTGTATTTAGTTTAGTCTTCACCTGTACCCGCCTCTCATTATGTCCATATTTCAGTTCCTCCTGCCCTGATGTTTCTGTACAGTCATTGTTTTATGTGACGTTCCTGTCCGTGTCCCACAACCTCCAGATAAAGACGTGACATGGACACTCCATATGCATCCTCCCTCACAATAACAGGTCTAGAAACAGCCACCATAGGAACAGCCGCAGTTTCATCCAAATCCTTCTCTCCACCTTGCTGTAAACTGCAATCTCATATCCTCCCTTTAACTCCCACACGTTTCTTCCTTAAATTAGCATATATACCAGAACCTTTACCCCCCGCTGTTTATATTAACCACGTAGTGGGCGTTAATATGTATCAGTACGCTAGCTGTGTATGTGAGGAACCACGATTAGGGAAAGTCGTCTGCGCCAAATCAGCCTTAATGATAAATGCCAGAGGAGCTGCCGCATTCCTACGTTTTCAGCAGGTCAACTAATATATGTTAATGAGTCTATATCTTAGTGTCCGGTAGGTCGTCCTACATGTCAGCCCGACGAGTTTTTACTGTACACATGTACTCTGAGTCAATGTCCATGTAGCCGACGACAAACTGCATTTATTACGGCGGCAAAATAGAGCTGATGAAAGCTATTAGCATAGTAACGTTCTAACCAATTGGAAGGAGCTGTGAACTCTCTGGTGTGTCCGAGTGAACTGGGCGTTCGGCTTAGTTTACACAAGATAGCGGTGGGTTGTTTACGGAGGGAGGTCCGTCGGGAGTCCCCGACCCCCCTGGAGAACCGGATGCCTCGTGAAGGTTCAGCAGGGATCTGGAGTGGTACACAGCTACCAGGCGCCATGTCTCCGTGCCACCCTTGCCAACCGTGCCACCCCATCACTCTGGCCCGCGGTGGCACACGATATAACGATCGCCGGGGACCAATCTGCACCGGCGCCATTCCGGTGTCACTCGTCTGGGCCCTAATGAGCTCCCAAGGGCTGTAAAATACGGTAAGCCTAACGGAGGAGATTGGAAGGTGGGGGGGGGGGGGTGGTTGGGGGTGCAATTAAGTATGGAGAAAGAGAATCGTGGTATCAAACACCTTCCTCGCGGTTCGGGAGAAGGGCTCAGAGTTCTTTTGTTTCTCTGAGGGATGAGCGGATAATGAGGAGAGCCTCAGTCCCACCTTACTCGCTTTCCCTTTGCTTTCTCCACTTTTTCGGGTTTCTCTCTCTGGGCGCTATCTATACGTAAAGTTACCTTTTCTACTCTTTCGTTCCCCATAGTTCTACGGTTCTCGCCCTACTGCAGCAAGAGACACACCAGATGTGTACAGACTCCAGGGCTGGCTAATCTATGGGCCACACATGGGTACCGGGAACAGTGCTCTCAGATAACCTGATTGCCTTTGTGACGGCACAATGGGATATATATATATATACTGTATAAACTGACATATAATGGATACACAGTGCACACAGAGAGAGTGAAGCAGGGATGCAGACAGGATGTAGAGAGAGAAAGTAGAGGAGAGAGAAAGAGGGGAGAGAGAGAGGTAGAAAAAGAGGATGTAAAGATAGCGAGAGGGCAGGGGAGAGAGAGACAGGGTAGGGGAGAGGATGTGGAGCGATAGAAGGAAGGGGAGAGAGGGGGAGACAAATAGGATGTAGAAAGAGAGGATGTAGACAGAGAGAGATTAGGGGAGAGAGGGGGAGAGAAATAGGATGTAGAAATAGAGGATGTAGAGCGAAGATAGGTGAGAGTAGACGTAGAGAGTATTCTGAAAGTGAGATAAACACCCAATTGAAACTCTGCACGCAGAATTTGGCTAAAGTATCCCCAGATAACAAATCAAACCCCCGAAAGAACGCATGCATAAAAGAATTACAAGTATACCCAGTAATTATCCCAACAGAGCTATTACATTACACCCACATGAAGAGAGGACATTCTCAAATCGTCCATAACAACGTCTTACCCAACAGACCACACAATGCTCCAGGAAAAACCGTTATACCCAGACAAACCAGAGAAAGGAGACACCCTGATGTTCTGAATACCTGAACGTTGGGCCACATTAAAAGCATACATTTACATCAGATCATACAAAAACTACAAGAGTTGGAAAAAAATCAAACATTGATAACCCGCGGCATCTGTTAGGCGAAATATAGCAACGTGCAATCGCAGTATGATTTGTGACCTGTTGTCATCAGAGAATGGAGAACAGTGTAGCACAAATGAGAAAAGAAAGAGACAGAACAGAGAAAGGAAGGAGGAGGTAAAGAGATAAAGGAAGAAAGGAAGGGTAGACGTGACGAAGGAGGAGGTAAAGAAATGAAAGGAGAAAGGAAGGATCCGCTGATTGAAGAACACTGTGAAGAAAGACCTGGAAGAAGACTGAGGTGAAGAAGTGGAAGAAGAGGTGCCCTGGTGCGGAGAAACAGGAAACCGGGCAGAACGCACCATGAATGGATCCAAAATAAAGGATTTACTGGGGCTGGTGTAAAAGTCCAACCTCACAGCACGAAGCTCCTTAAGGTTGGACTGGTATTATGGTTAAGGATCTACGAGTTACAGCTCATGTCAGATCCATGTTGTAATCTTATTCTGGACTCTTTTCACCCGCAAGCTTAGATAAGTAGCTAACTATTAAAGCTGCTGCCTAACTGGCTACACCAGCTGGGAGCTAATTAAATGATGACCATAAGTTAAAGAGAATAACCCTGCCCATTGAAATTAAGATAACTGTTTTAGGAAAGTGACGTGGTCATTAGCTACCATTAGTTCCTGGATGTGGTTAAAGCGTTGCCAGAAGAAATGTATTACTTCTGGCAACGGAGATAGAAGAGAACGTCTCTTTTCTTTGGTGCAGCGTGGAAGGAGTTGTAAGGGCTTCGAAAAAACGTGCCCTCCGAGTCAGAGGGTGAGAAACAGGTCACTGTCCCGACCCGAATTGCGACAATTACGGCGCTGACCCGGAACGAGAGACTGAAAGGGGAAGAGAGAGAACGAGCGACACAAAGATGAAAAAGGAGGAGAAAAGAGGAAAACCGAGGCCCTTGTGCAAGAGCGTGATCCTTCAAGATCAAAGCCTCGCCACGACCCGGAGGAAAGTAGTCCCCTGGAACCAGCGCGGGGTTCTTGTTCTTTGTATTAGGGCGAGGCGGCTGTGAACGGGGAACGTGTCCGCGCTATACCCGACTGTGTCAAAAGGCTCCAGAACGAGTTTGGTGCCGGAACCTTAATTGGCACATTGCACCGAGCACACAGACACACACACATATGTCGACAGGTATGAATGCATGAAAGCCCACAGACATGCACGTACGTGTACACACACACACACACACAGTTGGCTTCAGGATAAACCAGGATACATGGGATTAAAGGTACACCTCTGAATAACCCCCTCTGCCATCCTATTCTGACATGTCAGACATCAAAAACGTGAATGTCGCTATCTTCACAGACACGGCTCCACGTCGGAAACCCGGGCGCCCGGGGGACGAGGGGGAACGAGGGGACAGAGGAAGCGGGACGCGCGGCTGACACGGATGTAAGGGCGCCACGTTATTCACCTTCAACCCACCGTGAAACGCTGCGCCGCCAGAAAAAGCTGGGAGAAGGTTACGCTGATTAGCTGCTGGAGAATTTATCCGAGAGAGTAGGAGAGCTGTGGGAAACGAACGCCTGCAGCAAAGTTACGAAAAAACAGGATAGAGATGGTTACCGTGTGTGTGTGTCGTGTGTGTGTGTGAATGACTGATAGGGAAGACGGGATAGAGATAGTGTT
Organism: Dallia pectoralis; assembly: GCA_029465975.1. NCBI lineage: Eukaryota > Metazoa > Chordata > Actinopteri > Esociformes > Umbridae > Dallia > Dallia pectoralis. The sequence goes on from CM055739.1 coordinate 13,145,079, forward strand.
TGCGGGAGAGACAGAGTGAGAGGAAGAGACAGAACTGGAGCGAGCGGAAGAAAGACTGGCGCCTTCCACGGCTGTGATTAAAACGTTCCTTCCTCTCCGCTGCTTAACTTGGGGAATTCTGAAACCCCATCTCCCCTGGGCACCATTAAGAGTGACGGAAGTCTTTCCGAACTTTGCAACGTGTGTACGATCGAACCAACAGAGAAACCCACGTCGAGGGAGATTTGTATCAGCTGACACGCGCTTGGTCGCGTTAAGTCTCTGTCGTTACTCATTGCAGCGGGGCGGCTGCTGTGTTTTGTTCTAATGCCGCGCTGTTGCATATAACATGCTGCGTTACATATCGGACTGTTAAGTCGTGTTAAGTCGTGTTTAGTCGGGTTAAGCCGGGTTAAGTCACTGTCGTTTGTCATTCCAGTGTGGCCACTGCTGTGTTTTGTGCTAATGCTGCGTTGATTTATATAACGTGCTACGTTACATATTGGTTGTGTTAAGTCGTGTTAAGTCGTGTGAAGTCGTTATTCCAGGGTAGCGGCTGCTTTGTTTTGTGCTAATGCCGCGTTAATTCATATAACGTGCAACGTTACATATTGGTCGTGTTAAGTTGTATTAAGTCACTGTCGTTAGTCATTCCAGTGTGGTCACTGCTGTGTTTGTGCTAATGCCGCGTTAATTCATATAACGTGCAACGTTACATATTGGTCGTGTTAAGTTGTATTAAGTCACTGTCGTTAGTCATTCCAGTGTGGTCACTGCTGTGTTTGTGCTAATGCCGCGTTAATTCATATAACGTGCAACGTTACATATTGGTCGTGTTAAGTCGTGTTAAGTCATGTTAAGTTGCTGTCGTCAATCATTCCAGTGTGGCGGTTGCTGTGTTTTGTGCTAATGCCGCGTTGATTCATATAACATGCTGTGTTAAATATTGGTCGTGTTAAGTTGTGTTAAGTCGTGTTAAGTCATGTTAAGTCATGTTAAGTCGTTAGTCATTCCAGTGTGGCGGTTGCTGTGTTTTGTGCTAATGCCGCGTTAACTCGCACAACATGCTGCGTTACTTATCGCCTGCGCGCTAGCGTTTTGACGATAAACAAACACTGCCTTAATTCACACTGGAAAAATATTGCCAGCAAGTCCCACTATACTATATTTGGATCCAATATGAGGCGGCGAAAGTATTCGTGAACATCTCTACTACTTAAGGGGAAATGCCCCACACACTGTCACACTGTCACACTCCATGAACAGAACAGATACCCATGAAGGGAAAACTGTTTGCTTGGCCCTTCATCTGGGCGGGATGAAAAGACGAGCGCCATTGTTTGTTGTCGTCAAGAGATTTTTCGAGCAACAAAAATGAAAGAGTGGTAGATTGACAGACAGGAAGGTTTTTCTTACACGTGTTTAGAGAGCAGGCAGACAGTTCTCCTAACAAATAAACCACTTGACAGTGACGGAGGGTTTGTCTGATTCACTAACAGACGTGGCACACACCACAACACACGCACGCACCTAAACGGCAGCGCGGGCACACACACACACACCTTATTCATGCGCACTAGAACACACATACTGTGCTGGCAGTGTCTTCAAAGAGTAGGACGCATCTGACAGCATCATTAGCCATTGTTTCTTCTCTCCTTTCCTGTCTGTCACTCCAGCTGTCTCTCTCTCTCTCCGCACCTGTCTCTCTCTCTCTCTCCACACATGTCTCTCTCTCCACAACTGTCTCTCTCTCCACACCTGTCTCCCTCTCTCTCTCTCCACACCTGTCTCTTTCTCTCTCTCCACAACTGTCTCTCTCTCTCTCCACACCTGTCTCTCTCTCTCCTCAGCTGTCTCTCTCTCCACACCTGTCTCTCTCTCTCTCCACACCTGTCTCTCTCTCTCTCTCTCCTCAACTGTCTCTCTCTCTCTCTCTCCACACCTGTCTCTCTCTCTCCACACCTGTCTCTCTCTCTCCACACCTGTCTCTCTCTCTCTCCACACCTGTCTCTCTCTCTCTCCAAACCTGTCTCTCTCTCTCTCCTCAACTGTCTCTCTCTCCACACCTGTCTCTCTCTCTCTCTCCACAACTGTCTCTCTCTCCACACCTGTCTCTCTCTCTCTCTCTCTCTCCACAACTGTCTGTCTCTCCACACCTGTCTCTCTCTCTCTCTCTCCTCAACTGTCTCTCTCTCCACACCTGTCTCTCTCTCTCTCCACACCTGTCTCTCTCTCTCTCTCCACAACTGTCTCTCTCTCCAGGCCTGTCTTTCTCTCCTCTTGTCGCTTTTTTGCAAGCTGTCTCTCTCTCTCCACTTGTCTCTCTCCCAACCTTTCTCTCTCTCTATATACTATGTCCTAGTGGCGAACCAGGTGAAGGGGTCGTAGAGAATCTGCAAAAAGACACTAAACACTAAACAACGAGCTACAGTCAAAATCATTAATACACACATGCAACCACAGACGCAACCACACACACAAGCGCACACACACACAATACAGATAGCGAGATAGATATTTTTCGAGGACCAAATGCCTCATTACCATTTTAATAATAGAAGATCAAGTTAAAGATTTTTCTCTGTGTTGAATGTCGGATCAAATACAATACGGAGTGACACCAAACGAACAGAGAGAAGTTGACATGGCCCATCCCCAACTGGTATTCTGCATGCAGGCAGCGTTTGTCACGTATGTGATCTCTCCCGATAACGTAACCTGGACTGAATACGTGTTTTGGGGCTGAGCAACATCCAGTGGTGTTCCACTGAAGGTGTGAACGTAGCAACACCAGACGCAACACCTCCGTTCGCCTCGCTCTGATTCTGTGTTGAGACCCGTGTTAAATCCTGACTGGGGCCGCTACTGGAGAGCTATTTACAACTCACGAAAAAGAAAAGAGGACCCGACAGAGAGAAAGAATGAAGGAGAAGGAAGAAGAGCACAACCGGGGGACCGACAGATTAGAGTAGAAACAGAAATTGGGGTGAGGAGTGAAAGAGCTGACAGGAAGAGACAGAGAAAAGAGGAGCCAATCACTTAAGAAAGATTTGTGACCCGCTGCCATGAGAGAAGGTAAACCCGTGGAGCAGTAACAAGACTGATCAACAATATTTATTATCTCATTATAGGTTTTCTCTTGGCGTTAATACTTTAACTGCGTACACATTATTGTAACACTGTATGTAGTAAATAATAATTTTAATAACTTTTTAATATCAAATATTTATCGTGATTGAAATGATTTCGACCAATGCTGGCTTTACATTTTTGTTCATTTCACTTTCGTTTACTATATATCTAAGAACGTGAGGGTGATGTATAAACGTTTTGGGTCCCTTCAAAATGTCCCAGTTTTTTTAAGAAAAGCTCAATTTTGGTCCGATAAAATAACGTACACTTGATTAGAAATGCAGTGCAGACATGTTTTAAATGACTATTGTAGGTGAAAATGGCAGAATTTGAATGGGATATCTACATAGGCGCATAGGGACCCATTATCAGCAACCATCACTCCTGTGTTCCAATGGCACGTTGTGTTTGCTAATCCAAATGTATAATTGTAAAAGGCTATCTGATCATTAGAAAACCCATTTTGTAATTTCGTTAGAACAGCTGAAAAATGTTATGCCGATTAAAGCAGCGTTGAATGTTGCCCTCTTCAGACCAGTTTGGTATCTGGAGCATCAGCAACTGTCGGTTCAATTACTGCCTCGAAACAAAGCACTTTCTTTTGAAATTTGTTACTCTATTCATGTCTGAGAAACGAGGGCTATTCTGTGAGAGAAACTGTCAAGAAACGGAAGATCTTGTTCGCCGCTGTGTACTACTCTCTTTACAGATCAGCGCAAACTAGCTCGAACCAGAATAGGAAGAGGAGCATGAGGCTCTATGCGCAACTGAGCAAGAGGACAACCACCATAGAGTGTCTAGTTTGAGAAACAGATACCTCACAGGTCCTCATCATTAAAAAGCACCCCCAAAAAACACCATTATTAAATGCAATTTAATTCAGAGAGAGAGAGGGACAGAGTGCAAGAAATCCTTCCGAGATGAGAACACCGTCCTTAATCGTTTCACGGGTTGGTCAAGATTTCATTCGTTATCCGTGTAGTTCCGCGGACGTGGCGCTGACGGTTATCGGGAAAGTTCGTGCAGGAACCCGAGACCCGATAACCCAATTATAAGGAGCTGGTGGCTCTACGTGAGGAACTCACTGACCACTGATAACCAGCTTGACATGTAGACCACACCGCGGTAGGAAGGCTAGTAAGACCTATACATCGTAACCAAACGCCTGCAGCGTTACATGACCCCCCCCCCAGGCTAGGACCACACCTTTACATCCAACCACTCACATATACACACACACACACTCACACGCACACACTCTTCAGCAAACACATCACTGCAAACCCACTCTCCATTCTCACGCACACTTACACACACACACACACACACACAGACCAGACCGCCGAGGCACTCATGTCAACTGGCAGGTGCACATTCATGAATATTTAAGACTTCATTCTGCCTGTGTTCTATATCTGTCACCCTCAGAGCCTTGAGAGCTGGGAGGGCAGGGGGCAGGGGGCTTGTGGGAGGAAGGGAGATAGGTTCTCGGGGTGAAAGACTTCCTGGGTGTGTATGTGTGTGTGTCTGTGTCTGATGACCTCAAGTGAAAAGCTCTTCCTCCCCCATTTAATTTCAGCGCGTGTGGCCCCGTGTTTTCTCTGTGAGGAAAGGAGGTCAGTGGAGTGGGCTCAACAGGGGAGAGTATCACCTTGGACCGGGAACAATCCTCGCCGTGCGTTTGCGCACGTGTCGTACCGTGCGTGCACTCGCGCGTGTCTGTTAGTGCACTCGCGGCTGTGTGCCCGAGAGCTCAGCCGACACGTCAACACCCCGCCCGCCCGCCCGCCTTTAGTCGTGCCTGAGAAATAAGCCGGCGTGCCGAGAAAGAACGGCAGCGGAGGAGCGTGTCTGAGCAACACGACGCATGACATTCAGCGCCTATTCATGCTGAGGTGAAAAGCGTGGCGACGCCACGTGTGTCTGTACCATTATAGCACATTCTCACCTGGGCTGGCAGCGGGGAGAGGATTAACCACACAGTAGCTGGCACACCAGAGAGATCTCACTTTCCAACACAATGCATGATGGGCGAAGGCGGTCTCCGAGCCCAACTGCTATTCGAGGGCACTAGCACGCACGCACACGACACACACTTCGCTTTTCCACAGGTACCTGCAGTTATTCCACGGGTACCTGCAGTTATTCCACGGGTACCTGCAGTTATTCCACGGGTACCTGCAGTTATTCCACGGGTACCTGCAGTTATTCCACGGGTACCTGCAGTTATTCCACGGGTACCTGCAGTTATTCCACGGGTACCTGCAGTTAGCACGGAAGCAGAAAGCTATGTTTGTTCTCCTGCGGGTTTAAGATTTTGGATTGTTGATGTCAGCCGTGTGCGATGATCCCATTGCTGTGTGTGTGTGTGTGTGTGTGTGTGTGTGTGTGTGGGGTTGGGGTGTTCTGTGTGTGTGTGTGGTGTTCTGTGTGTCTTTGACCTTATCTCAGGTTCGCGAGACTTCACGCCAACCCTGACGCAACGGCGCCCGTTCGTGATCCGAGAGCTTCCCGTTGTGAAGCGTAATGAGCGTGCAGCGAACCACGACATCAACTCGAGGAAGCTACGCGACGCCTTGCACGGAGCCTCGCGTTACATTGCAATCTATAAACACTTAGCAGCTAACACAAACGTGCTGCTCTGTCACCCCCGAATGGAGAAATCCTTCCGGCAGTGGTACACTCCTGTGCACCTGAGAATGCCATTTTCTCTTCTTTGCAGCGAGACAAGGGCCAATACAATAACACACACTGTTAAAATATCATAGAATGCACACACACACACATTCTGTCTCTCTTACACACACACACACACACACACACACATACTGTCTCTCTCACACACACACGCACACACACACACACAGTCTCTCTCACACACATGCACACTGTCAAACACACACACACACACACACAGACAGTCTCTCTCACACACACACTTACACACACACACACACGCACACACACACACACGCACACACACACTGTCAAACACACACACACGTATTTCCCATTCATCCCCAACCCCCCCTGAGCAGCAAAGCTAGCTGTGCGGAGAGACCGCGTGGCACACCACGGCTCCGCTTATTACTCTGTGATTATGCTAATTCAGAGGAGTGTGTGTGTGTGTGTGGAATCAAACAGCTCATTGAAAATGAGTGAGTCGTAAGTGTCCATGCAGCCCTGTATCTGCCAAGGAAGATTAGAAAACCTGTTCCTCTGTCTTGCACAGAGATCACATTCTCTATAGTTGGCCGCGGTCGAGAGTCAAACTGGATGTCTTTGAAGGACAGCTGTCACGTCCTATCAATGGGTTATCAGATCCCTCCCCTCATTACATATGCATAGGGGGAAGAGAGAGGGGATATAGGTCCAACTCCTGCGGCTTCAGCTGCCATATGAATTAGGGGGAGCAATTAGGGCTCTCTGGGACAGAAAGACCAATACTTTCAGACTGCCGTCCCTGGGATTGGATCCAGCAACGTACCGGTCAATGCTCGGATTCTCTTGGGTTCAGATCGAGCTACTACATTCGTGTTTACACAGGGGGAACAACTTTGATCTCATAAAATAACTGGCTACATTGATCATCAACTGGTGTGGCCGTTGGTATTTTCAGATCACACTTCTGATCAGCCCGTCAGAGATCCAACTATGTAAAATTGCCCAGGGCATCGCACCTCCTCTACCGGCTTGTCGTCTTCCCAGGGTGCATTCTGGTTCCATCACTTCCCCAAGTGAAAGGTGCACAGTAACACGGTCGTCCGCGTGATGTAAAAGATCACAAAACTCAAATCAATTGACCTACTTCCACTGACCCAAGGTCCGGTGTGTGGCTTGGCCGTCCACAGCAGACAGGGAGCAGTCTACAGCCTCGCTGTTTCAGAGCCGTCTGGCCCGATCATCCGGCTGGCGTTCAGGTCTTTACTCCTGCCCATGTTTCCTGCATTTAACACGTTGACCATGAGAACTGATTGTTCGCTTACCATCTAATCTACCCAGACCTTCTCATGCACCCTTGTTAGGAGATTATCAACGGTATTTGCTTCACTGTTTATAATGTTCTGGCTCATCAGGGTACTGAGGTCTAAATTACTTCCAACCCAATACTGTGTTGCAAAGGACAGGTTAGTTTAACAATAAAATATAGTTGTTGTCCCTAAAAACTTCAACTCCAGCACTAAAAAGACCCCTGTCTCCCCTTCTCACTCTCTCCCCCTCTCCCTCACCTTCTCCCCCTCCCTCCCCTTCTCTCTCTCCCCCTCTATCTCTCCCTCCTCCTCTCTCTCTCGCTCTCCCCCCCCCCCTCTCTCACCTCCTCAACTACTGCAACCGTTTGGCATTAACGCTAATCTCAAGAGATTCTAACTCTCCCTCACCTCAGCCTAAACTTCCAGATAACTTGATCAGTACAATAATGAGTAATGCTGTTCCAGCTGCCAGGAGTGTGAGCTGTTCCTTATGGTTCAGATGAACTGCAGCAGCGTGGGTTTGGGTCCCGCCTACTGCTCCTTCAGCACAATCTCTTACATCCTTCCCAGTCTCCCTGAATAAAGCAGTTCTCTGCATGTTTATTTTTATGTCTGTTGCTTATGAATTGTCATTTGTGAAAGGTTTACTTTCACCACGCGCTATTAGTCTAAATCAAATGGATATGCATCTAGATTTTGGGTTATCACGTTTTCCTTGTTTCATTGTGGTGCAAAATGAAGTTCAATAATACACATTTTAGAGAACAGGTTGTTAGCTAGCAAACTGGACTATACCTGTGTTTATTTCAAACCTAACCAAATTCATATGTTGTTGGTCACGTTCTAATTTGTTTTACTGTAATTAGGTATTATATGTTATGTAAAATACTATCCTTATCACAATCATCACTATTATCACTACCATCACTATTATCACTACCATCACTATCATCATCACTATCATCATCACTATCATCATCACTATCATCATTACCTTCACAATCATCACTATTATCACTACCATCACTATCATCATCACTATCATCATCACTATCATCACTACCATCACCACCTAGGGGTGGGCGATATGGGAAAAATATCATATCACGATTTTTTCAGGAAAAATCACGATTCACGATTTTATCACGATTCTTTTTCATGTTGCTTTTTAAGACTATTTTGCTAATTACTGAGCTGCAATACAAGCAAATTATATCTCCATTTAAAGAATATAGCGTTACAAGGTAACAAAACATAAAAGGGAAAAAAAAATTAAAGTAGCATATTTTAATCACGTGTATCTTTAAAGGAAGTGCAATGGTGCAAAGAAGCACCTTCATTCTCATCCGCAGCTTCACCATCCATTCACTGTGTAACCTGCCATCCATCTACAGCATCAGATGATCTACTGTGTTATCATCCTGAATTAAATGAATTGTGAATTATGCAGTAAAACATTTTACTAAAATAGTATGTAGCCTATTTATTGTCTTATGTAGCCATACAATACAAAATTAAAACCATGATTTTAAAATGCACAGGCTATGATATTTAAATTTCTAAAGATCGAATAAATTAAAATCAATCAAACTGTATGTCCTATTTTGATGTAATAAATGCTAAAACATTTTAGATCACAAGCGACGCGCAATCAAATGATTTGCGCATGATTGGCCGTATATATTGCAACACAGACTGTTGAAATAAAAACATTAGGCTACAGTGTATAATTTGATCATTTACATTTGTAAAATGTATTATAGTAATTACAGCCCAGTAACTAAGGCACTATAGACAATGAAACACGTATTTTACAACACAGTTTGTATATTGGTCACGGTCGGGTATATTCTGCTGTTACCCGGTAGATACATTAATCAATTTCGTTTTATATTTTCGTTCTGTTTATTTAGTAAAACATATATTTCTTTATAAACGTAGGCCTACCTCTTTTTTCTAGTTCATTCAAATTCAACCAAGCCAATCAATCTATTATCTATGTATATCTCGCAGCTTTTGTCTGCCTGAGCAGGACACGCATACTAACCGGTTGCACTGCGCAGAGTGTTCATTAGTGATGTTATGAGTGCACATGAGACCGCAGCAAATTAATCGGTTACATATATCCAGTTTCATATAGATCGGACCAAAACGCGTCAAGTTTCATGTAGACCAGACCAAAACGCGTCAAGTTTCATGTCGACCAGACCAAAACGCATCCAGTTTTATATAGACCAGACCAAAACGGATCCAGTTTCATATGGACCAGACCAAAACGGTGTCCAATATAGATCGGACCAAAACGAGATCAGACCAAAACGCATCCAGTTTCTGAAAACGGGACAAGGTAAAATGCACGTATTCAGGAAAAGTCATGGAAGAACGAGGCTGTAGCTTTTCAACATTATATATTTATTTTAATTACTAACTGCAACGCCTGCGGGCATGGGCTGTTGGCGCTTCTAGTGTTAACACGCTGACATCTAGCGCACCGCGCATTGCATGTTGTTACGTAGCTGAAAAAACGCCATAGATCTGCATCTAATTGAACGTGCACTGGAGCGCGATTCTACGATATTTCCGAAAAAGTGAATCGTGGAGACATTTTAATCGTCCACGATTAAATATCGTCATATCGCACACCCCTATCACCACCATCATCACTTTCATCACTATCATCACTATCATCACCATCGTCATCACTACCATCACCACTGTCATCACCACCATCATCACTGTCATCACCACCATCATCACCATCATCACTATCATCACCCCCATCACCACTGGCATCACCACCATCATTACCTTCAACACCACCATCAACATCATCAACATGATCATCACTGTCAGCACTGCCATCACTACCATCACTATAATCGCTATCATCATACAAAATGTAATCAGCTTTGATATATATCTTTATTAAGGCACAGTTTTAAACTCACTTGTGTCTGAAATGCACACTGGAGCAAGATGCATTGGGAACCTGTTCACATTTGTTATTTAGCAGGTAACGGCAAAATGTATTTTTTGGGAGAAAATGTCCAATTACTCTTCCTATTTTGGAATAGGGAAAGCAATTTCTAAACAGCAGTTGAATTCATGCATATATTTTGGGAAACATTGCTGTCAAAGCACACAGTACGAAACAGAACTGTTTTTAACACATTTAGGATGATTGAGTGGTCTAAAAATAAAACTGTACGATGCTCATATGATTTTTCACGGGACAAAGAAAGCACGTTCGAATTAATAGAACATGCCAAAACACAGTAGACCCATTTTTACCTCATAACCAGAAAATCCAACCGCCATGCTTCCACCATGTGAGATTGTGTTGGGATAAACCATGTACCAAGCCCATACCAGCAGCTAATAGCTTATTTGTCCATTAACGTCACAGTACAGTGTATCAATTAGGCAATAAAGGAATGCGGGGGGGTGTTATATCTCCAATATAGCACGGTTATTAAAAGCTTTTTTAAGAATGTCAGAGTACGAAATCCCTGGATACATACAGTCATTAGCTATTGTATACTGACCATTATTTAAATGTTTCCACAATAATGGTCACCAACAAATACAGTTCATCCGGTTTGCTGTGTGATTAATTATCCACATTCAGGGCTAAAATCAGCCAATTTATAATGCAGAATTATCTTGGCAGATAAAAGTGGTCAAGTAGTGTGGACAAAAGATGGCTGTTCTAATTCAATAGCTGATAAGTGAACCACATTGTATATAGTGCTTCACAGCATGGCAGATAAAACCAATTGCTCCTGTGCATTTCATTGGATAAGAGCGTAAACGCATTAACGTTTTTTAAAATGTTTTCTCCCGTTGTAGTTCTCCGTCTCGAAATCACCCTAAGGGTGAGTTATGTGTTTGGGGAGAAGCTGGAGGAAGGAGAAGATGAGAAAGAAGAGAAAGACAACGCCATGGGAAAACCCCTCCCCTTGACACGAAACACGTTATCTTTAAGCAGCACTGACCGCCAATAAGACTTGAGCGAAGCCTCGGCTCTTGTCAGGGTGGTGTGATTGGCGCTCCGCATTGGCAGAACATAAAACGCCAGCGTGCGGAATGGGACATGAAACTGAGATATTTCGACACACCGAGCGGCACTATCTCCTTCGCACACGGTGCCCGGTCCATTAATGAGGCGGTGCAAGGTGAGATTTAAAACAGGGATTTAGCTTGACGCACAGTCCCGGAGAACACACACACACTCACACACTCACACAGATCTGCATCAATGACCTCCTTAAATGGTGGCTACAGGTTAAGTGACAATTTGTATGCTTTTCCCTTCACCGTTTGATTTCTTCCGGCCACACTCGTCAGAGGCAACCATACTTAATTTGTAGCTGACAGGGACCTCACCTATTTATTCTTCAATCCGGATCTACATTCAGCATATTCGCTTTGTGCCTCAACAAAAGGCCCTAATGTCCTACCCAATGAAAAAAAAAACACACAACGCCTTTTAATGTGCCATCAGAGGCGAAGCTTTTTAGCCGTCGCTGTGGCGTTAGCTACACGGCTGAGAAGACCACTTCCCTAAAACCTAGACCACGAAGTCTTTTAACGAACGCGTCGTGAATAATTCCGAGTCGCCTTCCGTCCGCTGGCGTGCCACGGATACGCGGTGTATTCACCGAATCAATATCCGCGAGGGGTTCGTCCGCGGCGCTTCGGAGAAACACAGCCGACGGCCATCAAAAGTTAATGAGCTATTTAGCCCACGCTGTTAGCGCCGCCGCCGAGCAGAGCGCCGCTCGTCTGTGGACGAGTCCTAAAGCACACATGCATTATAAAACCCCCCTGTCGCGGCTGAGCCTCCGAACGTGGGCGCGCGGAGAGAGGCGAGGGCCAACAGGGCGAGAGGAGGACACGGCTATTCGTTTATAAACGCCTCGTTATTATTCAGGGTGTTAGCAACGGGATAACAACACCACGACGTTCCCCCCGTCTTTGTGCCATCTTCGGCTCAAACTCTAAGCCCGCCCTCGCGTGTGTCGTCTGCGTTTTCATCTTCTTCATCTCCGGGCCTCGTCTCCGAGACATGGCTCTTCTTCCGGCCCAACCCCCAGCCTCATCTTTATCCTTATTCCCTGTAACGTATTTAGAGTGATGACCCCCCCGCCCCGCCCGCCCCCCAACCGGTAGCCCCCTTTCCCCGAGCCAGACTGAGGGCACTTATGGTTGTGGGCCAGGGCCCAGATCAATACATGTCTGGCAGAGTGCCCGGCATCCCAGCTGCTCACTAGCCACCAGACCTGATGTTAGCCAACAGGCCAATGAGAGGGACACCAGGGGGGTCAGTGTTTTCAGGTAGGAAGAGAGACATGTCCTCTGTCATTACAAAGAGGATGCACAGAGTTGATTGTTTAGGCCAGAGGAACATCGATTGTGTTCGGGATTAGTTCACAGAGGAGCTATCTGCTTTGTTTCGCGTGTAATCTGTATCGACAATCTCAGTCCTCGCTACGAGTGGGGTTGCCTGACTTTTTTTATTGGAAGTGTAAGTTGAACAGTGTTAGTAAAACGGAGTGGTGTCGGATTTTAACCTATTCAACACTGGCATATGTGTCCCAGGGGTCAGCGGGGTCGAAGGGCACAGCAGGGTTGCAGGGCAAAGCGGGGTCGAAGGGCACAGCAGGGTTGCAGGGCACAGCGGGGTCAGAGGGCACAGCGGGGTCAGAGGGCTCAGCGGCGGTAGAGCCCACAGGTGACTACCTATACGTGTCCATCTGTCTGTTGGCCACAACAACATCAACAGCAGAACGTGGACATTTACTGGACGTACCACAGTAAACCCAGAGGTATAAGATATGTCTGTTATAACCCAAGAAACCCGGAGACCTGGCTAGTGTCAAATCTGTCCTACGTCCGTCCAGATACAGCATCCTGATCCAGAAACGGGATGCGGCTTATAATGTGAGGATACATATTCCCCTGGGGGTTGATACATTTGTCGATGGGGGCAACTCAAGTCTCACCGGCTGTGCAGATATTTCCTGGCAAGAGCAGGATGATGGAGTGAAGCCACTGATCTCTCCGTCTGAGGGCACCAGGTACATCCCACCATCTGGTACATCCCACCACCAGGTACATCCCACCATCTGGTACATCCCACCACCTGGTACATCCCACCACCTGGTACATCCCACCACCAGGTACATCCCACCACCAGGTACATCCCACCACCAGGTACATCCCACCACCTGGTACATCCCACCACCAGGTACATCCCACCATCAGGTACATCCCACCATCAGGTACATCCCACCACCAGGTACATCCCACCACCAGGTACATCCCACCATCAGGTACATCCCACCACCTGGTACATCCCACCACCTGGTACATCCCACCACCAGGTACATCACACCACCTGGTACATCCCACCATTAGGTACATCAGACCACCTGGTACATCCCACCACCTGGTACATCCCACCACCTGGTACATCACACCTACTGGTACATCTCACCACCAGGTACATCCCACCACCTGGTACATCACACCACCTGGTACATCCCACCACCAGGTACATCCCACCACCAGGTACATCCCACCACCAGGTACATCCCACCACCAGGTACATCCCACCACCAGGTACATCCCACCACCTGGTACATCCCACCACCTGGTACATCCCACCACCAGGTACATCCCACCACCTGGTACATCCCACCACCAGGTACATCCCACCACCTGGTACATCAGACCACCTGGTACATCCCACCACCAGGTACATCCCACCACCAGGTACATCCCACCACCAGGTACATCCCACCACCAGGTACATCCCACCACCTGGTACATCCCACCACCTGGTACATCCCACCACCAGGTACATCCCACCACCAGGTACATCCCACCACCAGGTACATCCCACCATCTGGTACATCCCACCACCAGGTACATCCCACCACCTGGTACATCCCACCACCTGGTACATCAGACCACCAGGTACATCCCACCACCAGGTACATCCCACCACCAGGTACATCCCACCACCTGGTACATCAGACCACCAGGTACATCCCACCATCAGGTACATCCCACCACCTGGTACATCACACCACCTGCTACATCACACCATTAGGTACATCCCACCACCAGGTACATCACACCACCTGGTACATCCCACCATTAGGTACATCACACCACCTGGTACATCCCACCAGCTGGTACATCCCACCACCTGGTACATCCCACCACCTGGTACATCACACCACCTGGTACATCACACCATTAGGTACATCCCACCACCAGGTACATCCCACCACCTGGTACATCACACCACCTGGTACATCCCACCACCAGGTACATCCCACCACCTGGTACATCTCACCACCTGGTACATCCCACCACCAGGTACATCCCACCACCTGGTACATCCCACCACCTGGTACATCCCACCACCTGGTACATCCCACCACCTGGTACATCCCACCACCTGGTACATCACACCATTAGGTACATCCCACCACCTGGTACATCACACCATTAGGTACATCCCACCACCTGGTACATCCCACCACCTGGTACATCCCACCACCTGGTACATCCCACCACCTGGTACATCACACCATTAGGTACATCACACCACCTGGTACATCACACCATTAGGTACATCCCACCACCTGGTACATCCCATCACCAGGTACATCCCACCTACTGGTACATCTCACCACCTGGTACATCCCATCACCAGGTACATCCCACCTACTGGTACATCCCATGACCAGGTACATCCCACCTACTGGTACATCTCACCACCTGGTACATCTCACCACCTAGTACATCCCACCACCTGGTACATCTCACCACCTGGTACATCCCACCTACTGGTACATCTCACCACCTGGTACATCCCACCTACTGGTACATCCCACCACCTGGTACATCACACCTACTGGTACATCCCACCACCTGGTACATCACACCTACTGGTACATCTCACCACCTGGTACATCCCACCACCTGGTACATCACACCTACTGGTACATCTCACCACCTGGTACATCCCACCACCTGGTACATCACACCTACTGGTACATCTCACCACCTAGTACATCCCACCACCTGGTACATCACACCTACTGGTACATCTCACCACCTGGTACATCCCACCACCTGGTACATCACACCTACTGGTACATCTCACCACCTAGTACATCCCACCACCAGGTACATCACACCTACTGGTACATCTCACCACCTGGTACATCCCACCACCTGGTACATCACACCTACTGGTACATCTCACCACCTAGTACATCCCACCACCTGGTACATCCCACCTACTGGTACATCTCACCACCTGGTACATCCCACCACCTGGTACATCACACCTACTGGTACATCTCACCACCTGGTACATCCCACCACCTGGTACATCACACCTACTGGTACATCTCACCACCTAGTACATCCCACCACCTGGTACATCACACCTACTGGTACATCTCACCACCTGGTACATCCCACCACCTGGTACATCACACCTACTGGTACATCTCACCACCTAGTACATCCCACCACCAGGTACATCACACCTACTGGTACATCTCACCACCTGGTACATCCCACCACCTGGTACATCACACCTACTGGTACATCTCACCACCTAGTACATCCCACCACCTGGTACATCCCACCTACTGGTACATCTCACCACCTGGTACATCCCACCTACTGGTACATCCCACCACCTGGTACATCACACCTACTGGTACATCCCACCACCTGGTACATCACACCTACTGGTACATCTCACCACCTGGTACATCCCACCACCAGGTACATCACACCTACTGGTACATCTCACCACCTGGTACATCCCACCACCTGGTACATCACACCTACTGGTACATCTCACCACCTGGTACATCCCACCACCTGGTACATCACACCTACTGGTACATCTCACCACCTAGTACATCCCACCACCTGGTACATCACACCTACTGGTACATCTCACCACCTGGTACATCCCACCTACTGGTACATCTCACCACCTAGTACATCCCACCACCAGGTACATCACACCTACTGGTACATCTCACCACCTGGTACATCCCACCACCTGGTACATCACACCTACTGGTACATCTCACCACCTAGTACATCCCACCACCTGGTACATCCCACCTACTGGTACATCTCACCACCTGGTACATCACACCATTAGGTACATCCCACCACCAGGTACATCCCACCACCTGGTACATCACACCACCTGGTACATCCCACCACCAGGTACATCCCACCACCTGGTACATCTCACCACCTGGTACATCCCACCACCAGGTACATCCCACCACCTGGTACATCCCACCAGCTGGTACATCCCACCACCTGGTACATCCCACCACCTGGTACATCACACCATTAGGTACATCCCACCACCTGGTACATCACACCATTAGGTACATCCCACCACCTGGTACATCCCACCACCTGGTACATCCCACCACCTGGTACATCCCACCACCTGGTACATCACACCATTAGGTACATCACACCACCTGGTACATCACACCATTAGGTACATCCCACCACCTGGTACATCCCATCACCAGGTACATCCCACCTACTGGTACATCTCACCACCTGGTACATCCCATCACCAGGTACATCCCACCTACTGGTACATCCCATCACCAGGTACATCCCACCTACTGGTACATCTCACCACCTGGTACATCTCACCACCTAGTACATCCCACCACCTGGTACATCTCACCACCTGGTACATCCCACCTACTGGTACATCTCACCACCTGGTACATCCCACCTACTGGTACATCCCACCACCTGGTACATCACACCTACTGGTACATCCCACCACCTGGTACATCACACCTACTGGTACATCTCACCACCTGGTACATCCCACCACCTGGTACATCACACCTACTGGTACATCTCACCACCTGGTACATCCCACCACCTGGTACATCACACCTACTGGTACATCTCACCACCTAGTACATCCCACCACCTGGTACATCACACCTACTGGTACATCTCACCACCTGGTACATCCCACCACCTGGTACATCACACCTACTGGTACATCTGACCAACTAGTACATCCCACCACCAGGTACATCACACCTACTGGTACATCTCACCACCTGGTACATCCCACCACCTGGTACATCACACCTACTGGTACATCTCACCACCTAGTACATCCCACCACCTGGTACATCCCACCTACTGGTACATCTCACCACCTGGTACATCCCACCACCTGGTACATCACACCTACTGGTACATCTCACCACCTGGTACATCCCACCACCTGGTACATCACACCTACTGGTACATCTCACCACCTGGTACATCCCACCACCAGGTACATCACACCTACTGGTACATCTCACCACCTGGTACATCCCACCACCTGGTACATCACACCTACTGGTACATCTCACCACCTGGTACATCCCACCACCTGGTACATCACACCTACTGGTACATCTCACCACCTAGTACATCCCACCACCTGGTACATCACACCTACTGGTACATCTCACCACCTGGTACATCCCACCACCTGGTACATCACACCTACTGGTACATCTCACCACCTAGTACATCCCACCACCAGGTACATCACACCTACTGGTACATCTCACCACCTGGTACATCCCACCACCTGGTACATCACACCTACTGGTACATCTCACCACCTAGTACATCCCACCACCTGGTACATCCCACCTACTGGTACATCTCACCACCTGGTACATCTCACCACCTGGTACATCCCACCACCAGGGAGGATCCCACAGTCATTGATGAAGAGTCTCTGCACGACGAAGGCAACACAGGTTGAATTATTAATCCCACCGCTGTGTTTCTCCCTTACGCCAGCACCGAGTCCAAAATGGAATCCTATTCCCTTTAGTGCACTTGGTTCCCCATTAGCCTACTGCCCATTGGTCACCCAGAGGGCTTTGCTCCAAAGTCAGGCACCATAAAGGGCATTTGGGGCTGTAGCTTTATAGTGAGTCGTTACAACCCGGTAACAGGAAGAATGAAACATTGTGAACGTTTGGATTCCTTCCTAGCAGTGCTAGCTGTGTATTGTCTTAAAGTGTTGGTCATATACATTTCATTGTTAACTGAGTATTGTATAAATATCCTTATAAAAAAGAATAAGCATGTGTGTGTCTGTGTTTTTTATTTAAACTATCTGAATTCAAATCCTTACTCAAAACCCACTTATTCTCTAAGTGTTATTTGTAAGTTTGTATTTAACTGTTGTTGTCCTTCTGTGTATTTTTTTGGTGGTAATGTTTGTTATTATTGCTTACTGTTTTATGTCCTGAATTGTAAAGCGTCCTTGAGCCCTGGAAAGGCGCTATATAAATAAAACATATTATTATTTATTATTATTAAAACTATATTACCTGTGAAGAACAGA
This sequence comes from Dallia pectoralis, assembly GCA_029465975.1. Classification (NCBI taxonomy): domain Eukaryota; kingdom Metazoa; phylum Chordata; class Actinopteri; order Esociformes; family Umbridae; genus Dallia; species Dallia pectoralis. Next base: position 13,163,619 of record CM055739.1, read on the forward strand.
CTTGTAAATTATGACTAGTGAGGACAATTCCCTGGGGTTAAGGTTGGGGTTCTATTAAGGTTCTGGGTTAAGGTTAGGCATTAAGGGTTAGGTTTAAGGTTAGGTTTAGGAGTTCAGGTTAGGTTTAGATTTTCAGTTTTTCTGTATTTTTGGGGTTGAGAATAGGGTAAAGCATACGGGTAAGTAGAATAGAAAATATGATGTTTAGTAGAAATACGTAATGCAGAAATGAATATAAAAAACATTCCATCCATCTGTGTGTGTATGTATGAGCACGCTCAAATTTTATTTTTTAATACCCATTCACTTGTTTGCGTGTCTGCTTGCATTCATGAGAATGTGTTGTCTACAAGTCCCAGAGGCCTCATGTAAACAACAGTAGATCACCTGTGGAGAGGCAGGCCGGCTAGACGGCAGTCTGTGGTCTGTACCAGCCAGAGTCAGTCTGTTAAACACACACACACACATGCAGCAGTCTGTGGTCCGTACCAGCCAGAGTCAGTCTGTTAAACACACACACACGCATGCAGCAGTCTGTGGTCCGTACCAGCCAGAGTCAGTCTGTTAAACACACACACACGCATGCAGCAGTCTGTGGTCCGTACCAGCCAGAGTCAGTCTGTTGAACACACACACACGCATGCAGCAATCTGTGGTCCGTACCAGCCAGAGTCAGTCTGTTAAACACACACACACCCATGCAGCAGTCTGTGGTCCGTACCAGCCAGAGTCAGTCTGTTAAACACACACACACCCATGCAGCAGTCTGTGGTCCGTACCAGCCAGAGTCAGTCTGTTGAACACACACACGCATGCAGCAGTCTGTGGTCTGTACCAGCCAGAGTCAGTCTGTTAAACACACACACATGCAGCCCCAGGTGTCCGTATTATATCAGTACAACAAGGCCGCCCTAGCAACCGTCACCGGAAGACTCAGATGGGAGAGAGATGGGAGCTTGGTCGCGCGGGAGAGTAGCACGTGGGGAAGTGCATGCGTGTAGACGTGTTAGAACAAGACTTAAAAGGAAACACGGTGTGTCAGACGCACTAGAAAAAGCTCCCGCAGATTCGGCTCCATTTGGTACCGAACAAACTGTGTAAAGGCGAACAGCCGTGTGTCACGTGCTCCCAAAAACAGCCAGACAAAAGCTGTAGTTATACTGTTAGTCTGCGGTTATACTGTTAGTCTGCGGTTATACTGTTAGTCTGCGGTTATACTGTAAGTCTGCAGTTATACTGTTAGTCTGCGGTTATGCTGTTAGTCTGCGGTTATACTGTTAGTATACAGTTATACTGTTGGTCTGCGTTTATACTGTTAGTCTGCGGTTATACTGTTAGTCTGCGGTTATACTGTTAGTCTGTGGTTATACTGTAAGTCTGCAGTTATACTGTTAGTCTGCGGTTATGCTGTTAGTCTGCGGTTATACTGTTAGTATACAGTTATACTGTTGGTCTGCGTTTATACTGTTAGTCTGCGGTTATACTGTTAGTCTGCGGTTATACTGTTAGTCTGCAGTTATACTGTTGGTCTGCAGTTATACTCTTGGTCTGCAGTTATACGGTTAGTCTGCAGTTATACGGTTGGTCTGCAGTTATACGGTTGGTCTGCAGTTATAAGGTTGGTCTGCAGTTATACTGTTGGTCTGTGGTTACACTGTTAGTCTGCGGTTATACTGTTGGTCTGCGGTTATACTGTTAGTCTGCAGTTATACTGTTAGTCTGCGGTTATACTGTTAGTCTGCGGTTATACTGTTAGTCTGCGGTTATACTGTTAGTCTGCGGTTATACTCTTGGTCTGCAGTTATACGGTTGGTCTGCAGTTATACGGTTGGTCTGCAGTTATAAGGTTGGTCTGCAGTTATACTGTTGGTCTGCAGTTATACTGTTAGTCTGCGGTTATACTGTTAGTCTGCGGTTATACTGTTAGTCTATCTCCAGCTTTAAGTCTGTTTAGACTACGACTGTCCTGATGACAAATGTACATGGGACTTCGTTTAGGAAAGGGTCTGTTGCTGGTTATAGTAGTTAAATAGGTTTCTGATTACGTTTATACATGGATCAGGACCAGACATCCTATCTCATCGTCAAATACCGTCGGATGTATTACATGGAGAATTGTTAGCTCAGGGAGGTGTTTTTACATTACAGGCTATTGTAATGTAAAAACAAT
>CM055739.1:13168288-13260788 GCA_029465975.1 Dallia pectoralis
GTTCTTTTATTTCGACAGATACTGTGTCAAAAGTAACAGAACATTTCAATTATGGACACAGGAGGAATGTGTCACAAAACACAGTGCATGGCACCCTGCTGTTTATGGGAGGAATGTGTCACAACACACAGTGCATGGCACCCTGCTGTGTATGGGAGGAATATGTGACAACACACAGTGCATGGCACCCTGCTGTGTATGGGAGGAATGTGTCACAACATACAGTGCATCACATCCTGCTGTGTATGGGAGGAATGTGTGACAACACACAGTGCATCACATCCTGCTGTGTATGGGAGGAATGTGTGACAACACACAGTGCATCACATCCTGCTGTGTATGGGAGGAATGTGTGACAACACACAGTGCATGGCACCCAGCTGTGTATGGGAGGAATGTGTCCCAACACACAGTGCATGGCACCCTGCTGTGTGTGGGTGAATGTGTCACAACACACAGTGCATGGCACCCTGCTGTATATGGCACCCAGCTGTGTATGGCAGGAATGTGTCACAAAACACAGTGCATGACACCCTGCTGTTTGTGGCAGGAATGTGTCACAAAACACAGTGCATGACACCCTGCTGTTTGTGGGAGGAATGTGTCACAACACACAGTGCATGGCACCCTGCTGTTTGTGGAAGGAATGTGTCAGAACACACAGTGCATGGCACCCGTACCGGTCAGAGGGCCCATAATGAACGTTGTCCACCTTTGAAAGCGTCTCTGATGGGCAGGCGAGAGTCAGAACAGGACCTGCTAGCAGTGGGCGAGAAGATCATCTGGTCAGAGTAATCTTGTTTTTTTTCCATCACCTGGACGTTGTGCAGTATATCTGTGGAGGTGATGGCACCAGGATGCACAGATACCACAGGACATCATCAGGGGTCTGCTGGTAATGTCTTGGTGTTAGATACCACAGGACACCTTCAGGGATCTGCTGGTAATGTCTTGGTGTCAGATACCACAGGACACCTTCAGGGGTCTGCTGGTAATGTCTTGGTGCCAGATAGCACAGGACACCTTCAGGGATCTGCTGGTAATGTCTCGGTGCCAGATACCACAGGACACCTTCAGGGGTCTGCTGGTAATGCCTTGGTGTCAGATACCACAGGACACCTTCAGGGGTCTGCTAGTAATGTCTTGGTACCAGATACCACAGGACACCTTCAGGGGTCTGCTGGTAATGTCTTGGTACCAGATACCACAGGACACCTTCAGGGGGCTGCTGTAATGTCTGCTGTAATCCATTTCATCCACCCACCCTGTTGAATCTAATCCATTTCTCCCACCAATCCCGTTTAATCTAATCCATTTCACCCACCAACCCCGTTTAATCTAATCCATTTCACCCACCCAGCCTGACTAATCCATTTCACCCACCCACCCCGTTTAATATAATCCATTTCACCCACCCACCCCGTTTAATCCATTTCACCCACCAACCCCATTTAATCTAATACATTTCACCCACCCACCCAGTTTAATCCATTTCACCCACCCACCCCGTTTAATCAATTTCTCCCACCAACCCCGTTTAATCCATTTCACCCACCCACCCCGTTTAATCTAATCCATTTCACCCACCCACCCCGTTTAATCTAATCCATTTCACCCACCCACCCCGTTTAATCTAATTAATTTCACCCACCCAGCCTGACTAATCTAATTAATTTCACCCACCCAGCCTGACTAATCCATTTCACCCACCCACCCCGTTTAATCTAATCCATTTCACCCACCCACCCCGTTTAATCCATTTCACCCACCCACCCCGTTTAATCGAATCAATTTCACCCACCCACCCGTTTAATCTAATCCATTTCACCCACCCACCCCGTTTAATCTAATCCATTTCACCCACCCACCCCGTTTAATCTAATCCATTTCACCCACCCACCCCGTTTAATATAATCCATTTCACCCACCCACCCCGTTTAATCTAATCCATTTCACCCACCCACCCCGTTTAATATAATCCATTTCACCCACCCACCCCGTTTAATCTAATCCATTTCACCCACCCACCCCGTTTAATCAATTTCACCCACCCACCAAAATAAAAATATGTAAAGATTGTAACTGTGAGAAGCACAAACCAGAATTGAACAGTCTCTACACCAGTAGCAGTGCATTTGAGGCATATTTCAGTTTTCGATTTACACTTTCAAATAAATAAACCCCAGAAAATGTTTAAAACAAACATATATATTCCAGAAACTCCCATATCCAAGTCCAGAATAATATTCCGGCGTCATACCAGTTTGAAATTAGAATTGTAAATATTTGTATCTGTGTGTGAAAGCGTTAAATAAACCCCCTACTGTACATGATCAGTTGCTTAGTGAAACATTCCGGTCCCTCTGAGTCGTGGAATACAGACGTGCCGTACAGCGTACAGCAGAATACAATTATCAATGACTTATTGCCACACTCCGTATGTTTACCGACGGGCTATGAAAAATTATCATCCCTCTCTTTCTCGCTCCCTCTCATTTGTGTCAGTCTTTACTGACCTTACCTTCACACACACACACACACACAAACACACACACACGAACACAATCAGAAATGACTGGACGATAACCGGAGCCCCATTTGTCTCGCTGATGAGACAATTATTTTAGGGGAAGCTAAATTAAAGCGCTATGGTGGCTCAGCTGGGACATTTGAACATGCTCCGGGGTTTTATCAAATGGACGATGGCGCCGAGATTTCTGAGGAAATTAGATTATTTTTTTTCTTTGCATAATGAGACTGCATTCATGTTAAGGTTTTTGTCCAATCAGATGCCCCGTCCACAACATCGTGTACTATTTACACCAGATCTGTGTGGGCCCTGATCAAGTGTGCAGCGGGAAAATATCAATCAACTGGGCATTTGGGACAGAGCCGGTTGAGATGAAGCGAGAGCATTGACAGAAACATTACAAACATTAAAAAGAAAAAAAGGAGAAAACCGACTTATAGACATAGAAATATGCAATTAGCGAAGGCAAATGGCATTTCTTGTCTCTACTCACCTCTTGTTCTAACAACCTCCCCTATTCACATTCAGAGTGAAGCCTCAAAGAGCATCCACCAAGAGAGTTTGATTAAAATAGAAATAATCAATTGCTGGTCTCTGTGTGTCGTAAGAGAGCACATGCCCTTAGCGTTGGCGTCCTCACCCAGTCCAGTTGAAACCAGATATCTAGAGACCGATTGGAGGGTTCTTCTATTTCTACTGAGTTCTGGCACACGTCAAGTGCATTTTGGATTGAGTGAGGAGAATTAAATGCCCCCTCTGAAATGTAAGAGTGTGTGTCTGAGGAGCATGTGCGTAGGGAGGAGCATGAGCGTAGGGAGGAGCATGTGCGTAGGGAGGAGCATGTGTGTAGGGAGGAGCATGTGCGTAGGGAGGAGCATGTGCGTAGGGAGGAGCATGTGCGTAGGGAGGAGCATGTGCGTAGGGAGGAGCATGTGCGTAGGGAGGAGCATGTGCAGAGGGAGGAGCATGTGCGTAGGGAGGAGCATGTGCGTAAAGAGGAGCATGTGCATAAAAAGGAGCATGTGCGTAAAGCGGAGCATGTGCGTAAAGAGGAGCATGTGCGTAAAGAAGAGCATGTGTGGAGGGAGGAGCATGTGCGTAAAGAGGAGCATGTGCGTAAAGAGGAGCATGTGCGAAGGGAGGAGCATATGTGGAGGGAGGAGCATGTGCGTAGGAAGGAGCATGTGCGTAGGGAGGAGCATGTGCGTAGGGAGGAGCATATGTGGAGGGAGGAGCATGTGTTTAAGGAGGAGCATGTGCGTAGGAGCATGTGCGTAGGGAGGAGCATGTGTGTAGGGAGGAGCATGTGCGTAGGGAGGAGCATGTGCGTAGGGAGGAGCATGTGCGTAGGGAGGAGCATGTGCGTAGGGAGGAGCATATGTTGAGGGAGGAGCATGTGTTTAAGGAGGAGCATGTGCGTAGGGAGGAGCATGTGCGGAGGGAGGATCATGTGTGGAGCCCTTGTTCTCTCGCTCTATCTCCCTCTCCATCCCCCCATTTATTTCCCCTTTCTGTCTCCCCCTCCCCCTGTCTTCCACTCCTCTCTCTCCATTTCCCCTCCCTCCCAGTTAGCTAGGTACAGTATTACCTCCCTAATAGCCGTTGTGCAGCTTTCAGCTAACAGTACCATGGGGACCCATGGACATGCAATCACATTTAGAGACATTGAAACAGCCTGCTGGATGTGAGAGGACACGTTGTGTCCCACTGAGAACACCCTGTCAGCCAATGGATGAAGGCGTAACAACGCCACTTCCTGGATGACAGGTCCGAATCGATGAATAATTCAAAGCAGACAGCTGCTGGTATTCTGTTTGTCTAAAGACAAGTGGACCTGCTGTGAGGACCAAGGGAGATGCCACATACCATTCCACTTCCCCAAATCTAACGTACAGGTCATGTGGCACACACACACACACACACACACACAAACACACACACACACACACAAACACACACACAAACACACACACACAAACACACACAAACACACACACACACAAACACACACACACACACAAACACACACACACACACACACAAACACAAACACACACACACACACAAACACACACACACAAACACACACACAAACACACACAAACACAATCACACACAGTCACAGACACACACACACATAAACATTAACATCCAGAGCAGGTCCATTACTCTCTGTCTGTTCTTTTGGGCCCAGCAATAATTAGTCTAGTCCCAGAGGCCTCTGCTCAGGTAAAGTACAGGGAAGAGATCCTCCTGAATGAACAGCCGTGGCCTATTTTAAAGTAACTGCCCTATGTTTGGAGACTCCTTTGAAAAAAAGTGCCTATAATTACTTAGAATACAAGCAAAATAGCTATTCCTCCAATCTGTTGCAATATGCTAAAATGCTTATTTTCACTCTCTGGAATGGTGTGGGTATATCCTTATATTAGGATGGTGTGGGTATATCCATATATTAGGATGGTGTGGGTATATCTATATATTAGGATGGTGTGGGTATATCCATACATTAGGATGGTGTGGGTATATCCATACATTAGGATGGTGTGGGTATATCCTTATATTAGGATGGTGTGGGTATATCTATATATTAGGATGGTGTGGGTATATCCATATACTAGGATGGTGTGGGTATATCCTTATATTAGGATGGTGTGGGTATATCCTTATATTAGGATGGTGTGGGTATATCCTTATATTAGGATGATGTGGGTATATCCATATATTAGGATGGTGTGGGTATATCCTTATATTAGGATGGTGTGGGTATATCCTTATATTAGGATGGTGTGGGTATATCCTTATATTAGGATGGTGTGGGTATATCCATATATTAGGATGGTGTGGGTATATCCTTATATTAGGATGGTGTGGGTATATCCTTACATTATGATTTGTAGGAGTTGACTGCTGATTGGTCAGCAGCTCATCTTTATCTAGACCGCTATTGACCAATCAAGAGCACACATCATTCTTACGAGCGTAAATTCATAGTTGATGGCAATTGCTAACGGTGCTGATTGAAAAGCAATTTGTAGGTGATTTTTCATTACTTTAAAGGGCACTCTGCAGTTGCTTCCATAATTTCTGGACTGCTGAATAAATTAAATGTACCAATTTAAAAATATCTGTTTAATACTTCATGCTGGTATCAACTAGGGCAGTCTATCAGAACCAAAAATATAAGCCTGTTTCATTCAAAAACATGAAAAAACAAATCACACGGATGCCTTGGCATCGAATTGTGACTGAATCTGTGGGTTGATTAAAATATGCAGTAAAACATTTTAGCGTACTTGTACAAAAAACACTGAAAATATATGCACTCAGTATTGCAAAACTGCACCGGATTAGATGTCTGCTAAACGACCTAAATGTGAAACGTAAACGTAACACTAACTGAATTTCGTAAATGTGTCTGCGACCTGTACCCACATTGGAGATCTCTAAGGGAGGACAAATAGAATAACCATATTATAGTGCCTCAACCTGCAGAGCGAATCCCTCCTCCTGAGGTCACGGGGTGGAAGGATACGTCTGCCCCTGGTGGCGGGGTGGCAGTGGCGAGGCGGCAGTAGCGAGGCGGCAGTGGCGACACTGCGCGCTGCCTGCTGCAGCTGATCCGTTCTCTGCCGCTGTAATCGGCGTAAGTCATCCTTGATTAACCCCCGCAGAACGAGTCTAATTACTTGAAATTAGCCGGGGCACAATGGAGCCGCTCTCCATGCAGATACAAAGTGGATGGGGTGGAGAGGGGTGGAGGACAGAAGCCCGACCAGCCGTCGTGTACAATACCTGGCTCTATCTCCTCCTCTGCCCAGCGCCCCTCTCCTCCAGACTGGCTCGCTATCGAGCTGGTGCAGGGGGCAGAGAGGCCGGGCTGAAGAGGCCCATTTACCATACGGAGGACACCATAATTGCCCTAGTCTATCATCAACGCCCGTGTTTCCATTATTTCAGCTTGATGATAGGGTCTGTCCGCCTGCCAACTCCTGCAAACAAGGCGCACGTCCCGATTACCACACTACTACCGGCAAACGGCACTCCTTTCAATGTGCAACTTGAGGGAGCCCGATATGAAACTAGTGCACTAGGTAGGGACCAGGGGTCGATTTAGGGCACATACAGAGTTTGCCAGGGAGGCAGACGAGTCGTTTTAGGCTCAGGACGGTAGAGCGGGCGACGTATTCATGCTCAGGGAGGACAAATTGAAATAGGGATGTTGTAATGTGCAGAAAGTGCGCCGTCAAATCCAAACTGTCTTCATAACGGCGTGGCTATTAGCCTCGTAATAAAGACCGCAGGAGACGAGGCTGTTATGTAGAGTGTCTACGCGGGGGGAAAGCATCTGGTATTACACCCCATTACCTAGGGAAAAGAGTTTTGTTTGAAACCCTCTGACCTGGCTCTCGAGGCTAAATCAATAATTGAATCGGGTTAGTTTGTTGTAGAACATGTTAGCCTTCAAAGGACCCACTGTGCTGTACATTTGAGATAGTGTTTCATTCCAATTGGGTCCTTTGACATTTACCTGTTCCCAGACATTCTACACATTAGACAAATATAATGGAGGACGAAATGTACGTGGTCGCTATAGCAAGGAATGTCAAAGGGTTTGCGTTTCAGGCTACGGAATACCTTGTGTCAATTAATAAGTTGATTGAATGACTGTCATGTGATTTTGTCGATGTGTGTTTCGAGGGATAGCGGGATAGAAAGTGCTCAGTACGACGGTGCAATGAGAAAAGTGCTACCGTCCAACATGTCTTTCAGCGGTAACATTTTTGCCCCGGCCATGGCCTCAACTCATTCCACTATAGTCAATGTTGGCCAGAGGTGTTGGGAAAGAGATTTCACGGTGTGGTGCATTAATCGATAGTCATCAGTGGTTTTATCTGAATGGCTAACTTCTGCACGGTAGAGATTTCAGACTTAGGTGTGGTGTGGGTGTATACGATCATCGCGCGTGGAGAGACCATTTTCCAATCAACCGTTTCCGTTAGAGTCAGTGAGTCCCTCTCTCCAGCTTTTTCTATCTCCCACCAGTCAATTTATTCAGGTTCTTTGAGCCTCACAATATTACTGAATATTAGTGAAGTGGTGTTAAAGTCACTGGTAATAATAGTTACACCATTCACACGAAAATAGTGCATATACAGTAGGTGCATAAGCAAAAAAAAAAACAAGTGAGAGGACAGACGGAAAGACAGAAAGAATCTGCGGCAGCCGGAACTGGCAGTCTGAGAATGTGAGAATTGCGAAAGGAGACACTTCTTTTCCCGCAAAAACTATTTTCCCGCCCACCTTTGATGTGGCAAAGCCCCTTGAAAGAAAACGGGGGCGCTCGGATATTTGGAACAACAAACGCAAAGATGAAAGGAGATCACCATACCCCATCACCTTTTGACCTATATCAAGCCACAGATCCCAGATCAGGTGGCGGGGGTGATTCCTCTTTCTACCCCCCGGAGGATCTCTCTCTCATTCTCTCTCTGTCTGTCTTCTTCTTATAGGTAAATAATGTACAGAGGACACTGGTTCAATTAATTGTAATTGTATTGCAGCATGTGATGTGGTCGAGTTTATGATTTCGTTTTTTTTTTCTCACATGTTGGGGTCAAAGCAGGACACCCAGATAGCAGTGGCTTGTCGGCAACCAGGAGAGCGGACATCTGGGAGGCATTGCGTCAGGGCGGCAAATGTTCTTCACCAATTCCATTGCAAACTGAACGTTTTGAAACAACAGGGCTTTACTGACGGATCCAGGTAGGTGGCCGCCCAGGTTTCCTCATGATTAGTTCAGCAGAGGATGAAATGCTTGGCATCAGAATCAATGTGGGAATACGTCCAATATGTGAACAGTTCCACCACCGACATTACAAATGTCGTACAAAAACGGTGCCGTGTGTCGACCAAGTCATGACTCATTTTCCTATTCAGTTACAAGGTCTATGGACCGTCTATCATGACGGGTGTATCATGAAACGTCTCTCTGGGATTCTACGGCACCCTTTATCCGTGATATTACCGTTACCATTTCATCAACGCCACAGTCGCACTTAACAGATAAATGGGGAATGATGAAGAGTAAATAGTTCATACATACTGGATCAGTTCTCTCCATCCAAATTCACAAATTCATACCATGCGCATCGCCAGAGTCAAAAATAAATGGTGACATCTCAAAAGCTTCGCTCACAGCGCGTAAACTGAACCGCTTTCCAGGAAAGGGCTTTCTCTCCTTCTGCACGGCAACTCTGCTCATTGATGCAGGAGGTGTGTCGTCAATATTGGACCATTCACTGTGAGTGAGCAAATCTCTCCCGACACAGACAGCTGGGACGGCCACCCGGGTATCCACCGGGATTAAGAGAGGTAGGTACACACATATACAGATGCAACGCTACCGCGTCCCAGACGAGCCCCCTGTTCACCACACGGTGAACTACATTTGAGAACTAGCTTACAGGGCTCAGGTCAAAAGTAGTGGACTCGAAACTGTGTGCTATATAGGGAGTAGGAGGCTTTTAGGAACGCGGGCTGAGATGATCAGGGGAAATCGAAAGAGATCAGGTTGGAGAGGAACATGAATAGTAAACAGCTAGACAAGACTCAGTAAATATTCAAAGGAATCGTTTATTTCCACCAACTTAGAATGCACCGCAATTACACACATCCTGACTTTCAAATTAGAGTATTTATCACTGATTCATTTTTTAAGTGTGAAAATCCCTCCAAATCACATTCAACCAATTTTGATTCAGTCAAATCACATCTGGTAGAAAATTGCATTTTTTCCACAAACCATTTAATTCAAACTGTTTGGTGCAACCATATTTAAAATCCTGTGATTACTGCTACAAAAACACACAATCATCAGCATCCGACATTAAATGCAATTGGGTAGCAGGCTGTTTGACGGCTATGGACTATGTATTGGACAATGAACTGGACTATGTACTGTATGTACTGGACTATGTACTGTATGTACTGGACTATGTACTGTATGTATTGGAATATGCATTGGACGATGTACTGGACTTTGTATTGGACTATGTACTGTATGTATTGGACTATGTATTGGATTGTGTACAGGACTATGTACTGTATGAATTGGACTATGTATTGGACTATGTACTGGACTACGAACTTCATGTATTGGACTATGTATTGGACTATGTACTGGACTATGTACTGGACTATGTACTGTATGTATTGGACTATGTAGTGGACTATGTATTGGACTATGTATTGGACTATGTACTGGACTATGTACTGTATTTATTGTACTATGTACTGGACGATATACTGTATGTGTTGGAGTATGTGTCCTTGTGACCATGTGCATGCACTTCCCCTGTGTTCCTGGAGCGGTTCTAGATACTGATATAAATGGGTTCTTCTCTGTAGGATGCTCAGGGTCTTCTTTTCTCTGTCTGTGAAGGTCAATACCTGACAGCTGCTTGGTTGTGAACGGTTGCCATGGCTCCCAACTGGCTGGCCTAGTTTATTTGACCTATTGGCTTCTCTTTTATGCCCACTCACCACATTGAAGCTGCAATCAAAAACACACAGCTCGATTCACGCGCGTGCAAAACCAATTGGGAAGCCCGGCACACACACACACACACGCACACGCACACGCATGAGCATTGTGTGTGTCACGCGCATATTTGCTGTGATAAGCATGGGTTTTTGACAGCACAGAAACAAAAGTACCACACAGATATACACATCAAAACACACACACACACACTCTCGCCATCAAAAACCCTGCTTCATTTTTGACAAGATAATACATGGCATTCAGCTTCTATGAATACCGTACAAGCTTTATTCATGCTCCGAAACCAAACGGCTATCAAAGTCTCCTGGTTCTCATCACACCTTGTCATTTTCGTGTCATCGAGCATAAGACAAACTCATGAATGCCATTAGAAAATTGCCCATTGGGAATTCACAGCCGTGACATGATACAGTGGCTTTGGAAAGTATTCAGTCCCCTTCGCTTTCTCCACGTTCGACCGGAGAAAGTGATTATATGTGCTTTCTTGCAATCAATCCTCGCACAATGGCTATTAAAGACAAAGAAGCAAAAACACGTTTTTTACATTTAACTTCCGATTGATCGAATTGGAAAACTGAAATATCTTGTGTACATAAGTATTCAGACCCTTCATTCAGTTTGCTGCAGAAGGGCCTTGGCAGCAGTCTTGTGTCTATTTGGTACGGCCTCTACCAGCTCGATACACCAGGTTTAGACAAACGTTTTTCACATTTCCCCGGGCGGATTCTCAAGCTGCGTCAGATTGGATGGGGAGCGTCAATGAAAAGCAATCTCCAGGTCTTCCCACAGATGTTCGATACGATGTTAAAGTCTAGGCTTTAGCTGGGCCACTCAAGGGCATATAGAGACGGGTTCCAAGACGTGTTCCATGCCAAAGGGTATGAATACTCACGACATGCAATGTTTCCGTTAATCGTTTCCAACAACTGGCACGGATAACAATATAATAATATAATAGTGCATATATTTAATGATTATAGATGTTGTCTATATTACACAACAAATTGTTAAACATCCACTGCATGAGAACCCATTACTGAAGCTATAGTAACAATCTGCCTCGTTGTCATTCAGGACAAGGTCTGGGCTTGATGACTGACTGGTACCTTTAGCAACGGTCATTACATTTGTTTACTGTTATTCAACAGTCGAACTGAATGAAGATATATTCTAAATGTTCGTGATTATTTACGAATATCAGTAAAATCTGAGCATCCATCTTTCAATCCTAGAAACTCTAAGGATGGAGAGCGTCAGGTCATGGCTTGAGCGAAGAGAAGTGGACTGACAATGGAATATGATGGTTAAATAATGAATGGCATTTGGGAATATTGCTGGGAATTCTTAATCAAATTCCATTTTTTTGTTCTGAGAAAGAGTGTATTTTCTTATTCTATCAAGTATTTAATTTTTTGTTTATCTTAAAGATGATTTTAGGATATATGCCTTGCAAGAACATTCATTGGATGTTTTCCCATACAAAAATGACGGGATGGAATAGTGGCGAACTGCTTTAAAAAGTCGCTCTGTCTAGACTCTCCCTCATTCATTATTAATTACCTGGACTGTCACGTTCTCTTGCATAATTCAAGAAGTGTGTCAACGTTTTTACTTTACAATTTAGACATGTACATTGTTGACCATATCAGATATAATATGTCTTTAATCTGAGTAAAATATATATATTTTTAAATCTGCATTTATTTAAAGTTTTACTTTTTATATTTTATCAATGTTAATACAATGTGTTATATCCCCGGTCAACAACATTAAGGCAAATTCAGCCAGTAGGAGAGTTTACTTCACACGACGTCACAAAGGGTAGCAGGATTACGTGTTAATAGAAAGATTCAGTATAAGTGGGCAAAAAAGACACCCAAGTAAAGTGAAAACAATAAATACAGTGCTTCAATGATGTACACGTCAAATGCAATAAATACCTGGCTGAAAATGATAATATTCTGAGGGAACACAGATTTGAACAATGCATATATACTAATTATAGTTTTATCAGAACCAAGACAGCAACGAATAATAGAATTCTATTAGTTTGTGCTTTGCTTTTTGCTAAATAAAAAAATGTATATATAACTTGTTATATTTTTGTAGAACAAATGGTAGCACAGAACTTGAATAATTTTTTTATTTCCACTTGTACATTTGTGTGAGGCTCAGACCTTCTGGTTGGTTGAAACCAGCCAAAGGATTTACTGTAGTTGTCTCCAGTCATAGTGGGGCACATAGGGGTCAGTATCATGGAGAACACCTTGACCCAGACTGACGTGCCCGAACCCAGACAATGCTAGAAAGAGTTTGTGTCACGCTGTCATTCCCTCCCTCTCCCACACTCACTGGGTTTCCATTTGTTTTAAACAGCTGGTCTCTCTGCCTTTGTCTAAGTTCTGTTTCCGCTGTGTCTCCTGGCACAGGAAAGGCCAGCGCAGCACTAACTATCACCCAGCTGAGAGGGCACTTATTCTGTCTCTCTCTCTCTGTCTCCCTCCCACTCTCTGGTTCTCCCTTTAAATGACTGTGGATGGAGACTGAACCCCACGAAAAACATGGTACTGTTCATGAACTATTTTCTCAGTATGTCGCTCCCAATCTTTCTGCTGCCTCTTTCGCTTCTGCTTCGTCGCTCAGATGAATAACGAAGTATAGCAGTGAGGATCTGTCTGGCATCCAGCAAGCTCCAGGAGCACGGAGTGCGGAGGCGGCAAAACTGAGTTTCCAAAGGGCCGTGTTCACACATTTTATTAAATGAAGTCTTGGCTCGAAATTGAAAACTGCCAGTGCCTGGTTTAGTTATGTGCACACAAATACACAGGCCAACCAGACCCAGTATAACATAAAGTCACAGAACAGTACCTGTTCCCAAGCGATGAAGAATCTCTTCAGCAATAAATCTCCATTGAAATCACTGTGTATTGCAGAAATAGCTTGAATCACATGGTCGGAAACTGGCCAATAGTGTGCAACCATGCCAACGCATACTCTGTTGGCATTTAGTACACTTCCTTTACCATTATCTGTATTTACATTTACAAGGATGTACCCACCACTGCAAATGTGATATATTTAAGAAATGAGACACAACAGGGTGTGATATATGCACAATAGACCATGGCTAAGAGCTGATCTTAGACACAAGGCATCGCATCAGCACCTGGAAACAGCACCTACAGCTGTGGTATATCGGCAATATTTCACAGCCCAATAACAGTAAAAATCATCTTAATATCAAATGGTCTCAAAAATCATGAATTAGAACCAACCGATTAATTGTTACATCTTTTTTCATGTTAGCAGTCAAGAGCTCGTCACAAGTAGGCGTCAAGCGCCTTGCTTAAGGGCACACTGAGCGATAATTCACCTTGTCAACTCGGGTTTACTGACCCAACTCTTTAACCACTGGCCCATCTGCCTAGCTAACAGACATGAAAGTCCAGATCACGCTGATGAACGCTTATTCTGTTGAAATACCTGAGTGAGTGACCTCCTGCCCATTGACACCGTCTTAGTAAAGGCCAAGGGGATCTGTCATTGTACACTCCCTGCCCCACTAAAGTCGACAGAAATTGTTACGATCCATCTCCCTCAGTAAATGCGTGGCCTATGCATCGAGAATGTGATTAGCAGCCCTGCTGCCTCATATTCCAATTATGGATCGCAATTGTTCAATTATTTATACTGTAAATCACTATCTGCCAGGTAAAAGCAATGTCAGCATGAGAATCCAGAAGTGTATGTGGAGGATAATGGTGGACGGGTGGGTGTTTTTATAATCTATGATAGGCATGCACACCGGGGAGTCTCAATGGGTGAGTAAAGCTTTTATGCTAGAATAGCAGCTTGTGTCAGCTTGAAATGTACTAGTAGGCTACCCAACATGGGCTGGGATGATATGGTGATACAATGTGTGTGTGCATGCGTAATGGTGTGTGTGTGTGCATGCGTAATGGTGTGTGTGTGTGCATGCGTAACGGTGTGTACGTTTATGTGTTTGTGTGTGCGTAATGATGTGTGTGTGTGTGTGGGTGTGTGTGTGCGCATGCGTAATGGTGTGTACGTTCATGTGTTTGTGTGTGCGTAATGGTGTGTGTGTGTGCATGCGTAACGGTGTGTACGTTCATGTGTTTGTGTGTGCGTAATGGTGTGTGTGTGTGGGTGTGTGTGTGCACATGCGTAATGGTGTGCGTGTTTATGTGTGTGTGTGCATGCGCAATGGTGTGTGTGTGGTGTAATGGTGTGTGTGTGCATGCGTAATGGTGTGCGTGTTTGTGTGTGTGTGCGTGTGTAATGGTGTGCGTGTTTATGTGTGTGTGTGTGTGTGTGTGTGCATGCGCAATGGTGTGTGTGTGGTGTAATGGTGTGTGTGTGCATGCGTAATGGTGTGCGTGTTTGTGTGTGTGTGCGTGCGTAATGGTGTGCGTGTTTATGTGTCTGTGTGTGTGTGTGCATGCGCAATGGTGTGTGTGTGGTGTAATGGTGTGTGTGTGTGCATGCGTAATGGTGTGCGTGTTTGTGTGTGTGCATGCGTAGTGGTGTGTGTGTATGTGTGTGTATGCGTAATGGTGTGTATGTGTAGGTGTAATGGTGTGTGCGTTTATGTGTGTGTGTGTGTATGCGTAATGGTGTTTATGTGTAGGTGTAATGGTGTGTGTGTGTGTGTGTGTGTATGCGTAATGGTGTGTGTTTGTGTGTGTGTGTGTATGTGTGTGTATGCGTAATGGTGTGTATGTGTAGGTGTAATGGTGTGTGCGTTTATGTGTGTGTGTGTGTATGCGTAATGGTGTTTATGTGTAGGTGTAATGGTGTGTGTGTGTGTGTGTGTATGCGTAATGGTGTGTGTTTGTGTGTGTGTGTGTATTGGTGTGTGCATGCGTAATAGTGTGTGTTGGTGTGTGTGTGTGTGTATTTGTGTGTGTGTATGTGTGTATTTGTGTGTCTGTACATGGGTAATGGTGTGTGTTTGTGTATGTGTGTGTGTATGTATGCGTAATAGTGTGTGTGCGTGTGTGTTTGTGTGTGTGTTTGTGTGTCTGTACATGGGTAATGGTGTGTGTTTGTGTATGTGTGTGTGTAGGTGTAATGGTGTGTGTGTGTGTGTGTGTAATGGTGTGTGTTTGTGTATGTGTGTGTAGGTGTAATGGTGTGTGTTTGTGTATGTGTGTGTGTGTGTGTGTGTGTGTGTGTGTGTGTGTGTGTGTGTGTGTGTGTGTGTGTGTGTGTGTGTGTGGATGATAGTGCCCCTTATCCCCGATATGTCAACCGATAGGGTCATCACAAGTGCTTGTTAAATATTTACGTTATGCTATGCAGAGATAAAAAAAGAGAGTGTGTGTGTGTTGTTTTTTCCTGGTTGTAGTGGTGGCTTGACCCCTAATTTACAGATCGAACATGTGTTTGCATATGATATATCGTTTGTATTTCTATCATCTTATCAGGAATTATTCTCTGGCTGTTCCGACAGGAAGAAATAGAGAAATATGAAGACAAGTTAGTTAGAGAGTAGAGGAGAAAAATGATATGTGTGTCTATGTATGTGTGTGGTGCGTGTGTGTGTGTCTGTGTGTGTGTGAGAGTGAGACAGAGAGAGAGAGAGAGAGAGAGAGAGAGAGCATGTCCTGTTTATGCGTTTTTTGTGTCTGTGAGAAAAAGTTTGTGTGTGTGTGAACAAGATTTTTGTGTGTCATCCGGTGTCTGGGAGAAAGAAAAGACAGTGTCAAATGGATAAATGTCAGTTGGTGCTTCATCAGCCCGCATCCTCCTCTCCCTCCCCAAATGCCATGTGTAAATCGCCCATCCAGGGCCGTCAGCCAGCCTCCCGGAACACCCTAATGAGATTACAGCTCTGCTTCATACCACTGTGTGTATGTGTATGTGTATGTGTATGTGTATGTGTATGTGTGTGTGTGTGTGTGTGTGTGTGTGTGTGTGTGTGTGTGTGTGTGTGTGTGTGTGTGTTTGTGTGAGTGAAGGTACCTCATAGACTGACACAAATCCCCACCAATAATATATGTTACTAACACATAACAAAACCTGGTGACAATGAATTTTGAAGGGTCCCTGCAAGTCCTCCATGTCTATATATTGTGGCTTTATGGTGACCTTATTAGGGCAGCCTCAGTCTCAGCAACAAGAGGTCGATATTCTTGTCTATAAAGGCATCAAGTTCTGTGAGTGAAAAGTTAACATATGGACTATTTGTTCTGGAAAATGTTGTGTGCACCTACTAGCACTGGTAAGTGTTTGCCAAAAGAGTTAGCTTGTTTTTAGAAGGATATGAAGACAACAGCAATTATGTTCATATTCAGACATTATTTATCCAAGCCTGGTTGGATTGTTCTGGATCATTCATACCAAGCCTGGTTAGATTGTTCTGCATCATTCATACCAAGCCTGGTTAGATTGTTCTGCATCATTCATACCAAGCCTGGTTGGATTGTTCTGGATCAATCATACCAAGCCTGGTTAGATTGCTCTGGATCATTCATACTCTCCAAGCCTGGTTGGATTGTTCTGGATCATTCATACTCTCCAAGCCTGGTTGGATTGTTCTGGATCATTCATACTCTCCAAGCCTGGTTGGATTGTTCTGGATCATTCATACTCTACAAGCCTGGTTAGATTGTTCTGGATCATTCATACTCTCCAAGCCTGGTTAGATTGTACAGTCCTTCAGGTCTGCATTTTTTTCCCGAAATTCTTTCGGCTACAACGTTGGTCCCATTTCAGTCAGTGGCTAATGGCAAAGGATAATACTGAATGTGGGTTAACTGCCTAACTGAGAGAGTGCTCAACGTGGGAATATGTTTGCATCCTGAGATCTTGCAAAAATAAATAGTAGTTGAGTAACCTTCCCATGTCTATATAGCCTCCCACAAATAGCTCACCTTTCAAACCCATATATGGTTTGAGTGACAGTAACAGGGAGCGTATTGGGGTCCATTGTTTTACATAACTCCTCCTCTATAGAACCTAAACCCTATCACATTTCGCCATGGGTGTGTTCATCAACCTCATTTACCATATTCGGCCCAGCATGAAGTTGATGGAAAACATTGGCACGCCTTTCCACTCGCGACGCCCCTCCCCATTTGGCTCCTGGTGCGCGCGGTGTACTACCTTCCTGGCGGACTGTTTTCCTGCTGAAGCCGAGCGCAGGGGGAAAGCATCGTGGGGATGAGCAAGATAACTACCTGCCAATACGGATACACATGGAGCCTTTATCGTCTCTGCAAGTTCGCACCTCACAACAAGTCTAAATTATTAAGTCAGAGTACCGTGCATATCGTATAGAACGCATATTTCCTTATTTCAGTTGTTTTTATGCTTCCATGCACAACATTTCTATCATAGGAGTGCAGTGACCATGGATTTGGACATTTGATTACGCACAGAGGGATTTCTTTCCTTGCGTGGCACGGTCTTCTTCCTGCGCTAGACACACCACACAAAGCATCACCATGGACGTGTTGGCGAATCACGGGATTTTCCAGGAACTCCAGCTTGTGCACGACACCGGCTACTTCTCCGCGATGCCTTCGCTGGAGGACAACTGGCAGCAGGTGAGCATGTAGTCTCGGCTACTGTCGGCTAACTGTAGCTGCGGTGCTTGTGGCGGTTCGGCGATAATGCCGCAGACGTAAGCGCCAATCAGATGCATTCAGATGGTGTCAACTTTCCCCCACTGTCTCGCATCTTGAGTTCAGAGAGAGACAGCGAGAGAGAGATACTGGGAGAGGGACCAGAGGGAGATTTAGACGGTGATATAGGTTGAGTAGTCTCCATGTAAGAGTAACTCATCTTGATTTACGAGTGCAATATGAAAACGAAACCGCTGCGCTATTGCAATTACATTTTACAACAAGGCTGTTAAAATGTGACTGATATAGTATTTTACGAATATTTGTAATCATGTTATTAACTTTCAACGAAAATGTGAGAGTTATAATGTTGCAATGAAAAGCTGGCTACACACAGACCGGTGCGCATGGTCTAAGCTGTCAAACGCAAAGATAAGGAAGCAGTCATAATTTAGACAGGAAAGATGCAGATCTTTAAATAAGTCAAACATGGCTTTGTAGTTAAATAATACATATCCTACCGTCGGATTGCTCGGAGTTCAATGCATAATATATTAACGCGCACCGCATGCTTCAGTACGAGATATAGAAGAATTATCTTAAATATTATCTGTGTGTGTGTGTGTGTGCGTGTGGGGGGGTCATACTGTCAAGCTTGTCGGGTTTTTGGAGGTAATATGTTGTATTTGCACAAGCTGATTTGTAAAATGTGAGTCACGCCGGCAAGCACTATTGGATCCACATGGTGATCCTGGCACTGCTCGGCTTTCCATATAAGCCTGCAGGCTGCAGCTGAAATTGAACACTGATCATGTGTCTTGGGAAGTACCGTTTTTCTCTAAGGGATATTTTTTCTCCATCTGTGCATCTGAGTCTTAACGTTGCTGGATTTGCGCGGTACGCGTAAGGACATTTAAACACGTGGTTGTTGCTATATGCCGCATGCGTGCATTCCACCAGCACAGGATTTACATGGAGAAGGTTGATGGCAGTTCTCCCCAACAGCAGCCCAGAGCTGCATGAAACAGCAGATCGTGTATATGTAACGCGGTTAGGCCACTTTAGTCAGCGAGGAAACCATGGAGTCCTTCTGGTGTGTCCGTGCGTAAATGACTGGGTTGTGCTCGATCGTTGGTTCACGACACGCTCTAGAATGTCTGGTCGCGCTTTCTTAATTGGCTTCCCGCTGTCAGACGCTGCAACATCCAGACTTAACTGCAGATCAATGGCCAGGCACACACTAGATATTACGGCCAGGCACACACTAGATATTACCGCAGGTGATATACAGTGTGTTGTGGTCATTGAGAAACGTACCATTACAGCATCATGGATATGCCCTGACTTGGATAGATAACAACACGCATTAATAAGGCAAAGTGAAAGGCAAATCTAGTGACATGGACCATGTTTCAAACCTGTTACATTAAGACTACTAGACAGTTTGTTACCATAGAGACGGACACATTTGTTGGTTGGCATTTTGTATTTAGTACCTACACATTAAGAAAAAACTTTCAAGATGGTTCTTTGATGTTCCTGTGGGGAATCCTTTGAAAATAATATTTTTGTTTTCCTGGGCTAAGTCATTTTGGCTCCAAGTTGTCCCGTATGGGTTCTATGCAGAACCACGAAAAATAGATATCTAATAGAACCAATAAAAGTGAATTAACAGAATAATGCAGTGATGGATAAGCCTTGTGTGTTCGTCAAAACATCTCTGGCAGCAACATTTCCTCGTGTACAAGGAGTGAATCACATCAGCTGACAGGCCTAGACAAGGTGAGAGTAACGGACCATAGATAAACCTACCATACAGGATTCAGCCCCTGCACACGGTCCAAGAGCGCATTGTCTGTATTGTCACAAGACTGACTGACCGGCTGACATTTGTTGAGCATGTAGTTATTTCCTGCATGCCCAGCTGGTTTGTAGACCCATCACTGTTCACCTCTGTCGGACCTCGTGGCATTATTGTAATACTACACTAACAAAACAAACACTGTTAACATTGACCTACAGAAGATGTTGGCATTGACCTACAGAGGTTGTTGACATTGACCTACAGAAGCTGTTGACATTTACCTACAGAGGTTGTTGACATTGGCCTACAGAATCTGTTTGCATTGACCTACAGAAGCTGTTGACATTGACCTAAATAGGCTGTTGACATTAACCTACATTCGGTGTTGACATTGACCTACATAGGCTGTTGACATTGACCTACAAAGGCTGTTGACTTTAACCTACATTCGGTGTTGACATTGACCTACAGAGGCTGTTGACATTGACTGACAGAAGCTGTTGACAATGACCAGAGGCTGTTGATGTTGACCTACTGAGGCTGTTGACATTGACCTACTGAGGTTGTTGACATTGACCTACATAGGCTGTTGACATTGACCTACAGAGGTTGTTGACATTGACCTACTGAGGCTGTTGACATTGACCTACAGAGGCTGTTGACATTGACATACAGAGGTTGTTGAAATTGACCTACAGAGGTTGTTGACATTGACAATACAGAGGTTGTTGAAATTGACCTACAGAGGTTGATCATATTGACCTAGAGGTTGTTGACATTGACTTACAGAAGTTGTTGATATTGACCTACAGAGGTTGTTGATATTGACCTACAGAGGTTGTTGACATTATTCCTCAGTGTGAACTCTGGGTGTCTATAAGTAAACAATATAGGCCAAATATCACTGAAGTGTATTAGACATTAGCTACATTGGATGGAGAGAAAGATTTTGTATGAGGAGCTGAGTATGTGTTTGTGTATTTGTGAGTATGTCTGTTTGTGTGTGTCTATGTTTTTCACTCTGTCTATGTGTGTGTCAATGTTTGTCACTATGTCTATGTTTGTGTCTATGTTTGTGTGTGTCTAAGTTTGTGTCTATGTTTATGTTTCTGTGTGTCCTCGTTTGTGTGTCTATGTTTGTGTGTGTTTATGTTTGTGTGTGTGTTTATATGTTTATGTCAATACTGTATGTCTATGTGTGTGTGTGTCTGTGCCTGTGTCTGTCTGTGGTTGCTTGTGTTTGTGCGCCAGATGTGTGTGAAACTACAGCAGCCTGGCAGGCAGCGGTGGAGCATGATAAGATGAGATGCCCAGAGGAGAAAAGGAGAAAGGAGGAAAGACGAGAGGAGAGGGAAATGGAGGGGAGGAGAAGAGAGCAGGACAGTGAGGTGAAGTGCCAAGCATGCATATATTCTCTACTGCAGGGTTTCACATTTCACAGTCCACTGGGCCCAGCCTACAGGAACAGAGTCAGTGAGACAAAAACATGGAGAGCTGGAGTCAAAGGAAAGCATGATATCCTGACGAGTGAAGAGACATACTTTTTTCGGTGGGGGGGGGGTCTCTTTTGGCTGACCAGGGAAATTTGCCCCAGAATATTTCTACCGCTCTGTTAACTATGACCCGGTCTTCAGCCAACTGGCTCTCTGTGTGTGTGTCTGAGAGAAAGTGTCTTATGTAATCCTCTGTAGGGCTCAGCTGCT
Source organism: Dallia pectoralis (assembly GCA_029465975.1). Lineage (NCBI taxonomy): Eukaryota > Metazoa > Chordata > Actinopteri > Esociformes > Umbridae > Dallia > Dallia pectoralis. The sequence goes on from CM055739.1 coordinate 13,189,482, forward strand.
TTCTCACACCTTCACCGTAACACGGAGAGCAGAGTATGAGAGACCCCCTCCTCCCCACATCGCTCATATGGAATAGAGGACGGTCCCCTATAAGATTGCCCCAGTCTGCAGACTGCAGTAATAGAGTTCTTGTATAGGAGGACGTACACACGACTGCTTCCTGTCTAGGTTAGTTATGTGGACATGATCTCCCAGGGCCAGAAGAATGCTGTCTATCCAGTAGGCTTCAGTAACTCGCGGGTGGCTGCTGTCGGGAGATGTAGAGGATCCAGCCAAGTGGAATTTTATGGCCGCCTCAAATGGGTGATGTTAAAATATATAGTTATTATTATATATAGATAGTGATTTTACAGTTCCTAACAAAGGCTGTAGAGCTCTAAAAAAGCATTATGGATAGATGAGGAAGAGATTACAAGGTACCAGAGTGATGTGATGAGGAAAGAGAAAAATTGTTCTCAGCATTACACCTCATCTGGGAAATCTGACTTGTATGCCATGTATAGCTATTACTGAAACTGGCTCACTTGTCTTCATTGATGTTATAACTGCTGTGTGCTTAAGTACAGGCAAATGACCCCAAACATATGGCCAAGGCAACTAGGTTGTTTTTCAGAGCCAAGAGGTGGATGATTCATCGGAACTAAATACTAGCGTGAGGCTAGTAACGGGCTTCAATTTGATATTTTATTCATAACAATTCTGTACCAATGTTTTTGGTGCCATGAGATAGAAGCACTATGTATATATAGTAACCCCTAAATGGGGAAACCAATCCATACCTGGTTGTGATGGTTCTATCATAGTGTGAAACCAATAGAAGATAACATCTGCATCGTTCTAAAAATAATAGATATCAACACATTCTCACCACCATTCCTGTGAATCTTTGACACGGCCATGACCAGGATATGATCTCGGGTTGCAACGATGCAACGCCGTTGTGGTGTATACCCCTATCCGTTTCCCCGGCGAGGAAACACCGGAACTATCGCCGGACGTGCAAAAACGTCTAAGACAAATCGCTCAATCATCACTTGACATAATAGGGACGTCTGACATCTCGAACAAACGTGCACAGGTCGAGAGGTTGGAGCGCGACGCTTCGTTCCAGTCTCAAAGATAACGATCATGTTGATGGATTCAGGACGAAGAGGAGGAAGAGGAGCGGGAACTGACACGACCCATGACTCAGGTTGATGAAAAGGAGCATTGTGTGCGCCTGGTTGAACGTCAACTCCGAGGAATGTTTTCTCGGGAAACTCTATATTACAATCAAACGACCGGTTCGCAGAAAAACAGCAGAACTGAATTTAAGAGAAACGTTGCTGAGGCGACATCGGCCTGTTGTGGTGCTCTACGTCCTGCGTGTGTGTCGCTTTCTGTGGCGCGAATGCAAATATGTATCTCTAATAAAGTGCTATACTCTGTTCTCCAGGCTTTACAGCCAGACCGTACACTGACATGACAATTAATTGATATAGAGTTAGCTAACACAGACCCGGTCCAGAGAGCTAATTGAAATCGTCTAACATTTAACAATGGTGTTCAGAGTGCAATTAAATCCACATGCAGTGACTGACAGTGAGGATGTCCAATTGAATTTCCGGGGCAGAAAAATAACATGCATAACAGCCTTTTGAAAATGCTGTTGTTAAAAGCAGGTCATCGTTATTCAACTGGCACTCGAACACTGCTCTAAATCATTACATCTCTTTGCCAAGATGTGTTTGTGTGTGTGTGTCTATGCGTGTCTGTTTGCGGAGTGTGTCAAGGTCACCCCCTGACACCCCGGAACACATTTTTTAAGTGATCGGACCGCGGCGCACTCAGCCGGGCCTCTTAGAGTATGGGGGGGCGCTCGTCGTTCAACAAGTGAGCCGATGATTGCGAGTCACGGCTGGGTGATGCATCGAAGACGGGCCCCGGCGGAGAAGTGAAGCCCTGATGAAGGAGAGAGGCTGGCGAGGGGAGGAGACGAGAGGCACTCATTTGTCTGGTCTGTCTCGTTCCGGGAGGAGTGACAGTCACGTCGGTGGCACCCATGTGGAGAGCCGACGAGTGTGTGTGTGTGTGGGGGGGGGCTGACAAGGGGGCGAGCGAGCACATCTTTATGTATGGGTTCTGTCATCTCCGCGCTGGACGAGCACCACATCCGCCGTATCTGGCAACCCGGGGGGATTTGATTAACAGTGAGGAGAAGGAGTCATTCATTTAATATCACACCAGACTCACACATGGCCGGGCAATGACTTTCACCTTATTTGAGCGGAGACGGAAAGCTGCTACATTGCTTCAGAGTGATCCGACATGCCTCGTCGCAATTCATCCTGGCACGGCAAACGCCGAAAGAAAGAGCGAGAGGAAAGGCCCAGACATATTTGCGGTGTCCTTAAAATTGTGCATTTGGGCATTGCTTCCACCCCTCCCTCGTTCTGTCCATCTTTCTCCTCGTCTGGCTGTCTGTCTTTTTCTGTCTGTCTGCCAGAATGGCCGTTTGTCTCACCCACTCTGCATCAAGGAGCAGACGGAAGAGAACCCCAGGATAGTCGCAGGAGCGCAATAAGACTCTTCATACATCGCCTTTATGTATAAAACCACCGGATAGCAATGAAACAAATCAACGGATACATCAGAGAAGGTCTGTCGTTGCTCTTTCTGGCACTCCACTCGTTGACCCCGGAGACACATCAACGGAACGTCCACAGGAGTCCGAGTACGCGGATCAAGCGCCGACCGTCTTTGATGACAAAAAAATCAACCACGTTTCTCGCTAGCAACACCTGTTGCTAGGCAGCCGGCACAGAGCACCAGGCGGGCGGGATTAGGCTCATTTGTTTGTTTAGTTGTCGGGCTAATCCCAGCTACCCATGGGACAACCCGGGCTGGAGAATACGGAGTCATCTGTTCCCCGAGCTGATGTTGGTCTTCTTTCAGAGAGAGACAGAGAGAGAGAGAGGCACAAGCTGTCAAATTAAAATGTTCTGATTTTGTATTCCATTCCTCACCTTTCTGGTCAAGTGCATTGGAAAATCTAAAGCCTGTCCTCTGAAAATCCTTCCCAAATGGTCCCCGAGAGGCAGGGAATAGAGAAGGGGGACGCAAGGATTTGAAAACTAGTACCTTTTTAGACATAGCCAGGAAGTCTGACAGAACATGAGTTCTCTACCGTGACGTTGAAGTAGAGGTCGTAGGAAGTGCGCTTTATTACAGAAAAGGGTCCCATTGTTGGCGTTTCCAGAGACGAAAAAGTCCTTAATGGGGCGTGGAAGGAGACACAAGAAGTGACAAGGACAATTTGTGAAGTGTAAACACTGAAGGTTGTGTTTGTCATTTGGCACTCATCAATCCCTGGCCTAAACAGCCTTATGTTGACAGCAGCAAGGACAGGAGTACGGCAGCCTCAGAGGGACAAATAAACTAGAGGACTGGCATGGATGAAAACACAACCAGAATCAACAATGTATTTATTTACCTAGCATGGGCCCAGATCCGTTTAAGGTCTTTGCCAAATCCGTATATTCATTCCATTAGTAAAAGTGTGCCATTGTCAGGCTGTCATTGTAAATAACTATTTCTTCTGAATTCACTTGTATGGTTAAAAAAATTATCCCATAAATCGAATCATGCTCTCGGGGGTGTGAAAAATATTGTTTTCTTTTATGTCGTTTGAATTAAATTTGGAATTCAGTTGAGGAGAATTATGAAATCATGTTCACAAAAACACAGTTAGCACATGACATTTGTTGAGCAATTTCCCCATGTGAAATGAAACGTTGAGTACACAGCGAAGCATTGCAATGCCGACAGGGGTACAGGAGGTCAGTTCCATTTATTAGAGAAGTGTGACATTGCCTTGTTAGGTATGTCCCAATCTGTCATGTGGTATCCAGTGTAGTCGTGGCATACATTTTTTTAATTATATGATGCTGCTAAAGTTCTGTTAGTTTGCAGTTACCAAAAAAGTATACGATTTAGGGTTATAGTTAAGGATTTTGGGTTAGGATCAGGGTTAGTGTAAAGGTTAAGTTAAGGTTAGGTTAAGATGAGAGAAGAGAATATTCTTTATTATGGGAAAGTGTGTGTGTGCCTTCAGCTGTGTGGCCCAATATGCAAACCCAGCAGTATTTCCATATGGTCTGAGTAATCGTTTCCTCCACTCCAACACGACCTGGCCCCTTTCCAGTCAGCGAGTGTGTGTCAGGACCTCAGCGTAATGTCCTCTCCTCATCCCTCTCAGCTATATTCCAACGACGGAGGAAGGCCAGAACTATAGGCAGTGACTGCTGGACTTAACTAGCTCAAACGGCCAAAACTAGAACTAGGTTAAAAATGATCGTTCTCGTCGCGGTTCACAGAGAAAAAAAACCCAGACACTGTAAAACGGTAACAAAAGCGCCGATAGGCTGCGGCGAATACAGGAGAGGAGAGTGGGTTTGTTAAAGTGAAAGTAGGCCGGTAAATGTTAAAGTCTTCAGACCATCTCCTGTGATTTAATGAGCCGTGGGGAGAGCCATTTCTCAATGTCCGCTTCTGACACCCACGGTTTGGTACGGTACCGCTGGTCCGTTGTACCCGTACGCCTTCCATGGGATGACCTTTAACCTCTTTATCTTATTCACTGTCGTCTTCTCACACCGGTCTGAGCGAATCGATGACAAATCTATGACGTTCGTTCGTTCCATGTTTTCCGTGGCCCCCACTCTCCCCGAAACACTGCCTCCGTGTACGCCTTCCTAGATTGGCCGTAAACATCTGGTTGTAAGTAAATCGAAGTCAAACAAATGACTCCGGTCTAACGGCGGCCGCCTCAGACAGTTTCAACCCGGGAAAAGTTATTTGGGTCGCTAGCTATTTTAGTCCTGGTGATGTTTCCGGGAATACCTCAGGGAGAAGGCTGTGTTTTATAAGAGAGCCCATCAATAATGTTGGACTGTGTGTGTGTGTGTGTACGTGTGTGTGCACTTAGGTGTGAGAGAGAGCTTTTCATGGGGGGGGGGCAATAGGAGAGGAAGATTGAACGACTGCATGTATGTGTGTGTTTGAGTGTGTGCACAGGCACACTTGCCTGTATGTTAATCATGTACGAGTGTACTTTATTAACCTATATTTGCTTCTATGTACAGTACCATAATGTGCGCTGGTCCAAACCGGCTGTGACCACACTCTCTATTAGATACAGTTGGCCAGGCGGAATTTGTGCATCTAAATCACTGCTTCTCTGAATTATTTAATCTTGACCTGCTGCAAACACGCTGCAACTCAACTGCAGGTGGCTGTTTTACTTTGAAACAGGCCGCAATACCTTAAACTAGCAGGCAATTATGGGAAGCCTTTGTTTATGTAATGCTCCCTGAAGCATCTGACTGATCTCTCTTGGTGAGAGCATGTACGTTGCTCCTAACAAGAGGTAAACAAACACAGGTAAAACTAGCTGAGATATGGGTTTTGGAAAGGGGAGTTGGAAAAGGTTTCCTTTGGGATGAGACATTGGATTAACATGTGAGGCAATGTGCTGCCTGACTGAAGTGGACACAAACTGTATTGTAAGAAACGATCCCTCTACTATGAAATAGCATATTAAACTATTTTGCGAACAAATACATTGAGCAAGCATTTGAATATTACAACACGTTTCATTCAGTACCAGTCAAACATTTGGGTAAATGTGTGGGCATGTGTGTGACTGTTGCTGTGCTTCATTGCATACATTTCTTTAAAATAGTTAGTGGAGTATTTCACGAATCAATCAAAAACACTCTTACAAAATGCCTGCCATGCCTAGACCAATCAAACACAGGCTTACAAAATGCCTGGCATGCCTAGACCAATCAAACACTGGCTTATTAAATGTCTGGCATGCCTAGACCAATCAAACACTGGCTTATTAAATGCCTGCAAAGCCTAGACCAATCAAACACGGGCTTACAAAATGCCTGCAATGCCTAGACCAATCAAACACAGGCTTATAAAATGCCTGCGATGCCTAGACCAATCAAACACAGACTTACAAAAATGTCTGGCATGCCTAGACCAATCAAACACAGGCCTACAAAATGCCTGCAATGCCTAGACCAATCAAACACGGTCTTACAAAATGCCTGCCATGCCTAGACCAATCAAACACAGGCTTACAAAATGCCTGCAATGCCTAGACCAATCAAACACAGGCTTACAAAATGCCTGCAATGCCTAGACCAATCAAACACGGGCTTACAAAATGCCTGGCATGCCTAGACCAATCAAACACAGGCTTACCGAACAGAGGTGTCAATATGTGAAATGAGTCTTGGGCAGATGACGGTTGAAGTGAATACACAAAACATTCGGATCTGTACATTTGGTATGTTTTCACTATTAGAAACCAAAAATCAGTTTTTCTACACTAAGTACCTTTTATACTGGACAGAATAAGAACTTGGCTCAAACTCATTCCTTGTTTCCATACCGCTGTTCATGACGTTTTGATTGCTTGCAGTTAGCTTTTTACAGAACTGGGCAGTGGGCACGTTTTGTTATTGTATCCACTGCAAATTCCCACTCTGTGAATTTTCCACTGACTATAGGTCAAGTGTCTTGTTTAGATTAGCCAAAGAAACAGAACGTGTGTTTACAGACTACAGTATCATAGCTTTTGAGTCACACTATGTCCTGCGTCTATCTGACAAACAGCTCAGTCTCACACGCACGCACGCACACGCACACGCACACACACACACACACACACACACACACACACACACACACACACACACACACACACACACACACAAAGGCCAATGCGGCCAAACAACTGCAGTTATAGTGCATACTTCAATTTCCACTTGTTAAAAAGGGGTCAATTCTAGAGATGGAATTACTATTGAAAGTGCTCGCTCTCTGTTCTGGCGTTTAACTGAGAAGCAAAACTAATGGCAGAGAGGGTTGAACGAGTTCAGCCGGCATCGCGTGCTTCCCTCCCTCCACAGCTCAGCGCTCGATCGCCACTGAACACCAAACAACATCCTATTCCATTCTATCTATAGGAGAGGAGACGGCTGCAGTGGAGGCAGAGGCGTCTTTCCTTCGGTGTTTATGCCGCTCGGCTAATCTGTGCTCCTCAGGTGTGTTCTGAAAGCGTTCCTGGTGAATGACGACAGGGAGGAAACGACAAAGTGCCCTCCTTTTTCAGGCTTACACTGTAATGACTTAAATCTGCCGAGGGAATTTGCACTCACGCGGCCATGTAAAACAATTTTGACCTCATAAACATTAACCCCGACTCAAGTCCCTAGTAGGACTTGCTTTCTGTCCATTTCCCCACTTGACCCCTGGATAGCCTCGGCAGGGGCATATCTCGATATCCTAATCTGTGGTTGGCCCGTGACTTTGGCTCTGAAACAGCATTACACGACACCTTTCAGAAAACACTTGCTGGATATCTGCAGACATCATCTCCTAATCCAACCCATCTACCGTCTACGAGGGTGTCTGAGGGTGGCTTGTCATTTAACCGTGGCAAATCAAGCGAAACTGTGCGGCGGACAGAAAGGAACCCTAATACTCCTTATCTGCACCTAGCCAGTGTGCTACACTTGCCAGTTCTCCATTCTGGACAACGTGACTTGGGTGCCCATTCTGCATCAGCACAAAAGCCTTTTGAGTGGCAACTGTATGAAGAGGAAGCCGACTCTTTCCGGTTGGCTGTTCTCTTCATCTCGCCCCTCTCTTTCTCTGTTATTTTTGCCGCCCCCCGCCACCACCTCATCTCCCCCCAGCTGTTGCAGCCCTTTTGTTTCGCTGCGATTTCCAGCCGAGTGCCATTCCATCCGCCCTGTACGCGGTAATGAAGATTAGCCGGCCCGTGGCGGCTAACAATGGGGTCCCCACATCCGCAGCACAGACGACCCCAGATCCCCACCACAAGCAGCTAACCCCCGTGTAAAACGCTCATCTCCCACCCAACACATATTCGACCCTGCTTCGGTCCTCTCGGCGAAGGGGAGGGCCTGATACTCTCCGGGCCGGTTTAGTGTTTGAATGGGAACTGCCGTATCCCGATCAGATTAGTGCGGATTTGGCAGCTGAGGGGTGGCGGGTCGCTGCACCGATAAACAGCAGTCAACCAAAGCCAGTTAAAGAGAGCCGGGGATCGTATCCCCTCTGAGCCCCACTAACATCAGTCTAGTCATTGGGATTATGCGTTGGGCTTGGCAGGCCTGCTCACTACTTCCATTCCCCTGGTCTTGCCATCTCCTGTCTTCCTGCCACCCTCTGGTCGGAACCTTTTCCTCCTCCTCTTTCGTCTCGCCCGTCCTCTACATCCTCGATGTGTCGCCGGTGCACACACTTTATTTCGCAGAACGCATTCGTTGCAACTCAGCAATTCGGTCGCCTTGCGTTTTCTTTTCTTCTTGAAGAATTCCTCGTCTTCAGTCGGCCCGTCCGTCCGATCGCGCGACAGTTGTGTCAGATCGCGCGACAGTTGTGCGCTGAGGGCACGTATTGGGTTCTGTTGCATTACGCACCGCTGTTTTGATTTGTGTTGAATTGTTACCCTGGCCTAACTGTGTGGCGCGTTGTTGCAGTCTAAGCAACACGGGGGGCTGTGTCCCAAACCGCGCACTCTTCTCTTTGTAGTGCTCGTCTCCTGACCAGGACCCGGTCGTGCCATTTAGGATGCAGGCCAAGTCTGCAGGCGGTTGAAATTGGCTGCCATGTTGGGTCATTGGCTGAAGAAGGATGTGTCGGGTTGCAGTGGCGAGTAGCTAACCGTGTGGCGGGGGGGAAGCAATGGGAAATGTCTTTCTGCTCCATTTTGCAAAGGTCTCCAGGTCTGCGATCCTTCTTGCACCCTGTGAGCGGTGGCCTTTCCCCCCGGAGGAGAGAGGGACCGCTGATGTGTTTCGCCCCTCCGTGACTCATTGTCTTAGCTTATAGATTTTCCGGTGGGGTCGGCCGTATGGGTGCTCCACTGCGAGGATACAGTCACAGTCGGTGACCTCCAAAGTGGCCAGAGAATGTAGCTGGCCCAAATGGTCTAGTCGGATGCTTGACCTCAGCCATTTCCTTGATTGAAGCTTTCCTTTACTCAATCTCAATGCCGACTACGCTTTATCGTCAGCAGTGTGTGTGTGTGTGTGTGTGCGATATCCCGGGCCCATGTGGATCTCCCTGTAAGCTCCTCTGTGCAGACGTGTGATTTCTTGATTAGCACTGAGGTAGCTACAGGCCCTATTTCGACTGCAGGTTTCCGGGAGAAGCCTGAAATTGACTGGCTAATTGCATCGATGTTTAATGTTATTGACTATCCTGGACGTGTTGGATGAGCGGATGGGTTTGAACAGTTAGCTGATATGTGTCTTTCAGAGGAAGACAAGCTTTGGTTGGGGGGGTGTTGAGATTATGCTGTGGGTGTAATTCTGTCTGATAAGGGCCTTTGTGTAATTAAGTCTATTGCACTGTTATCTACACTGAAGGTACAGTATGTGACTGGGGCAGTATGTGAGTGGGGCAGTATGTGAGTGGTGCAGTATGTGAGTGAGGCAGTATATGACTGGGGCAGTATGTGAGTGAGGCAGTGTGTGAGTGGGGCAGTATGTGAGTGGGGCAGTATGTGAGTGGGGCAGTATGTGAGTGGGGCAGTATGTTAGTGAGGCAGTATGTGAGTGGGGCAGTATGTGACTGAGGCAGTATGTGACTGAGGCAGTATGTGAGTGGGGCAGTATGTGACTGAGACAGTATGTGAGTGGGGCAGTATGTGAGTGGGGCAGTATGTGACTGAGGCAGTATGTGAGTGGGGCAGTATGTGACTGAGGCAGTATGTGAGTGGGGCAGTATGTGAGTGTGGCAGTATGTGACTGAGACAGTATGTGAGTGAGGCAGTATGTGAGTGAGGCAGTATGTGAGTGAGGCAGTGTTGCCTGAAGGAAGAGCCCTATTAGTCAGTGAGTGGATTACTTTCTTCTGACGGGATGATGGCACCAAGACCTTCATCTTCCCATACGTCTCTGCACAGCTCGGTCGCACTGATCTCCAACGTTGCTTAATTGGAGATGAAAGCTGTTCTATGTTGCTGAGGCTAACCTCTACCCTCCGCTGTGAGATATAAATCTGGCTAGACCTGGTATGGTCGTGTAGTTTAAAAAGGTTAATGGACAAGCGTTCTTGCATTCAGATCCGCGGCTGGAAGAAAATGGAGTAATATCTTTCTCGCCCGAACAGTCTAGTCAATCACACATGTGTTGCTGCTGTTAGCCACTCTCTGGTACTGTACAGTTTCTCAGATCCTCGTCTGGCTGAGATCAGCGCAGGTTCAGGCAAGAGTATGGTGGTGGTGGGGGGTTCTAAGTATTGCTCACCGAAGCCATAAATTACCCTCTCTGTGAGCGGTGAGGGCCACTGCTGATGAGATCACGCACCAACGCATCATTTCCCATTGATTTGGGGTTGTGACAGTGCAAACACACACACACAGACACACACACAGACACACACAGACATGTGCGCACACGCACAAACACACAAAGTATGAGGAGGTAGCCGGCCAAACTACTAGAGTCAGGCTGTTGGACAATGGTCATTTGGGTAGTGTCACCTCAGAGTGATCGGCTGGCTCACGGGGGATCAATAGCTTGCTGACTGGGCCTGAGTGAATCCCAAAAGGCAGCACATTGAAATACGATAACCCATACTGGCCCGGTACCGCTGAGCGAACGAACGCGCACAAAGTACAGGGCTGACTGTAAACAAATCGGTTGCATGGAATTAAAAGCTGGAGAGAGTCTGAGTGTGTGTCTGTTTAAATGTAAGCTCCTGGTGATACCCCGAGTCCACGGTGAGGTGACAACACGATGCAAAAGCATGCCTCTCACTGGTGGACGCGACCTCTCACTAGGCATCTGACCCGACAAATGACCCACTTCTTGAAGTATTCACAGAGCTGATACCGCTATCCGTTCCACTGTCTATGGCCAGACGCCAGATGCAACAAGATGAAATCATCACAACGTTCACAGCCCTTATCCACCTCACCTTGAGGGACACTTCAGTTCTGGCCTTCTGCAAGGGTTCTGTTGAACCCTTTGTTCGTTTCATAAGCCAACCTCCTTTTTTAACGAGCCTCCGGTGCAGCTAACGGCGGGTGGTGGGTGGCAGCTTTCGCTAGTGATTCAATGCTAACGGCATGCTGTTTGCTAGGCTGAGTGTTAGCGTAGGCTTGAGCAAGAATAGCGTGGGCTTTCCTGGTACGATGCCATGTAGTTGCAGTAGGAGCCCTAGTTGGGCCCACAAGGTCGGGAATGAAAGATGGCGAACAGGTACCGCATGTCCAGAGAGAGAGAGAGCGCATTAGAGCCACAGAGATAAACTGGTTACAGTTGTGTTACAGCGCAAGACAATAAGGCAGATGCTCTACATTGTCTACAACGTAGATAGGGTATATGTAGAATATACACATAGAAAGAAACAACATTGTTATCCTACTCATCAGTGCCTGTTCATGAAGTCTATGGTGTTGCACGCTGGTATTTCTGCATGTGACACACGACTCACTGTGTTGTGCAATCTAGTGCCACATGCCTAGCTTGGTGTGAGAAGGAAAAGCTTTTATAAGGGGGAGAGATTAGACAATACCAGCTACCCCACAACGGGTTTGCTGGATGTGTGTGGTGTGTGGGAATGTGTGCATGCAGGTGTTATTTCAATAATAAGCGTTGGAGTGTGTGTCGAGAGCGCGCGTGTGTGTGTGTTTGCGTAACAATTATCTGCTTTGTGTGAAACGGCAGTCGGAGATGTAATTATAGTTTGTGCAAAGGTGTCTGTGGTGTGTGTCATTGTAATGATCACCTGCATTGGTTTTAGCCTCTGGGCCCCCTCCTATGTGTGTGTGTGCGTGTGCGTGTGTGTGTGTGCGTGTTTGGGTAAAGCACCTCCTAGGCCTTTTGTTCTCCAGCATTTTTACGCTATACACTATTTTACTAAATTGTTTCATTTAGATGAACGAGACTTATTGCCATGTTTGCTTTGTGATAAAATATATATTGTCACTCCTGTCACCTTCCAGGGTAACGTGAGCCACTTTCTTGACAGATAGTCACTGCGATTACATAGGTCAAAGGGCAATGTCTCGCTCAATGTGTTTTGGAGCGAAGTGAGTGGCGATGTACGATCGCTGCTTCCTAGTCCTTTCCACTCAATGCACAACCAAAATGAGAAAAAAAATGTCTGAAATTCTAATATCACGGGTAAAAGCACATGTTCGACAGAACGCTCCATGTTAGTTAGTGAGTTTGTAATGCTTCAGGGTCAGGTGTCTGCCAACAGCATGTGTGGTCAAGGCACAACTGGCACTCATTAATCTATTTGGATACGTCTCTACCAGGCTGGCATCTGTCCTCAGCAATTTTTGCCCATTCTTCTTGGCAAAATGCTCATGCTATGTCAAGTTGGATAAGGACCTTTAGTGAAACGCAAATTTCAGCTCTTTCCACATATCCACAACTAGATTGAGGGCCAGGCTTCGACTAGTCCATTCAAATACATTAACAGACTAGTCCCAAAGCCACTGTTGTCAAGCTTAAAGATGAATCTTTACCCCAGTTTTAGGCCCTGTTTGCTCTAAATCATGGATTCCTTCAAAAAGCTCTTTGTGTTTTGCTCCATTCAATCATATTTTCCTTCCCTCAATCAGGAACCGTCTCCCTGCCGCAGAGAAACATCTCCAAGTCTTTATGCTGCCCCCAACGTCTTTTATAGAATATGATCGTTTTCTTAGGATGATGTGGTGTGTGAGGCTTGTGCCAAACATAGTGGCCAAGAACCTATGTTAGACAATTGTTATTCCACTTGGTCGTTGGGTGGCCTTCCTGACTAGTCCCAGTGCTTTCAGGATACTAATGCATACAGGAAACGTTCTGACAGACATTTAGTTATGATGGACTCCATTCAACGTGTTATGTGACAATTGGTACCTCCACAGTTAATTTGGGTGTCAAAGCAAAGAGGGTAAATATTTGTGCAATTAATCATGTTCTTTCTTAAATTTTTATCAGTTAGTCAGTGGCACATACTCTCAATTAAATACATTTGAATTTCATTTTGCAACAAAATCAAATGGGGACAGGTCCACTGTCTGAATAATTTTCAGAGCCACTGTGTCAATGTTATTAACATAAAATTATTGTTGTAGTCTAAATAGGCTCTTGGTTAGTAGCACATAGCTTAGCACTGCCAAATGACTAGTGAACAAAATGTAAGAAAGCCAGGTTTAGGCTGTGGCCACGGGTTTCAACGTGTCATCGCTGTAGTGGTTTCCCCGTACAGTTGTAGAAACATAATTTGATCACAATGTTGCAGGAACCAAAACATGTGTAGTGTTGGAAGGACTTTTTTAAATTCCACTTTTTTTCTTTTATAAAAGATGCCTGCCACTACAACCATACCCATTAAATATAATCTAAACCTACACTACTACAATTCACATTTACCGTCACAGCAGTATTATTTTTCCGTGCTAAGTGGCTGGATTGGACGGATATGTCTCCGCTTGTGGAGTAGGTCAGTGGATAACATTGCCTTAATTCCCTGCTTTAAATCTAAAAGACCTGAAGACATGTTTGCGTGGAGCCCGATTCATGTTGACTTTGTAGATCATTGTCAGTCTATGAGCACGTAAGTGGGCTGTTATCTTCTCTTTATCTGGGCCCGTTGTGAGAAATAAGCCTCAGAGGGATGCCGGTGCTTTTAAATCAGGCAAAGGGAAGAAAGCCACACACGTATTGCTGCATGAATATGCAATAAACACAAACACATTTGCGTGTGTAATTTGTGTGTGTACACGTGCACCCACTGGGGTTGCAGATCTACACTTAATGGAGCACACACACGCGTACATTAAGATAAAGATACACACATACACACACACTGAGGTTGCAGATCTGCACTTAATAGAGCACACACACACATACATTAAGATAAAGATACACACATACTGAGGTTGCAGATCTACACTTAATGGAGCACACACACACGTACATTAAGATTAGGACACACATACACACACACACACTGAGGTTGCAGATCTACACTTAATGGAGCGCACACACGCGTACATTAAGATACACAGCCACACACACATAGCACACACCGCACACGCTTACACACAAACAGCAGAAGGAAAATGCTGAACAACTGCCCTTTTCTTGAAAAATATTCCTTTAATGTCACCACCCTGAGGGGCTAAGGAGAAGCAGAACAGGCAGTTATGGCTGATGGGGGAGAGAAAATGAGAAGGGGGAAAGGTGAGATAAGACTGAGCACACTCTGCTGTCTCTCCCACCCCTCCTTCGCACGTCTCATATTCTCCCCTCAAACTCATTTATGGAGCCCACCCCCTCCCAACACACTCCCTGAACACGTTTCCTGCCTCCCCGTTCTCGAGCCCCTCTGCCTAAAGTGTGCGCCGTTCACTTACGTACCATCGCAGCGAAAACAAATTACTCAGAAACAGATGTATACGGCAAACCAACCGCAACTAAGGGAAAATATATATATATAAATTGTATTTGAAAAGAAAACGCTTTTCATAATTTCATGACATTCATATGCTACCACATAGCGTCTTCACTCGTTTTTTGAATTAAACACTTTTTTTCGTAAATTCCTGTTCGTCTTTTTGGACCAAATTACAAGCATACGTATTTTACAATAATACACTTCTATATTTTATAGAGGAGAGGGAGTGGTCATGAGATGTGTTTAAAAAAAAGCAGTAGGTCTGAATCGAACCCATTTGGTAATTGGTAGCATTACTTATATATTAATACACCTGCTATATGAAACACAGTGGATGTTGAAACCTTCGCTTCTGGGGGGGTTAGGGTACAAACTGGGGGTCCGCTTCTGGGGGTTTAGAGTACAAACTGGGGGTCCACTTCTAGGGGGATTTAGGGTACAAACTGGGGGTCCGCTTCTGGGGGGTTTAGGGTACAAACTGGGGGTCCACTTCTAGGGGGATTTAGGGTACAAACGGGGGTCCCCTTCTGGGGGGTTTAGGGTACAAACGGGGTCCCCTTCTGGGGGTGTTAGGGTACCAACTGGGGGTCTGCTTCGGGGGGGTTTAGGGTACAAACTGGGGGTCCCCTTCTGGGGGGTTTAGGGTACAAACTGGGGGTCCCCTTCTGGGGGGTTTAGGGTACAAACAGCGGATCCCCTTCTGGGGGGGTTAGGGTACAAACGGGGGGTCCGCCTCTGGGGGGGGCAGCGAATGGAATCGCCCGACCAGTTCACCCCCTCAACAGTAGCTGAACACGCTGACCAGCGGGCTTCTACATTCACTTTGAGCCAACTGAGGCGTCAGAGTGAAGTCAGTACAGGGCTGCTCACATCCCCCAGGTGTGTGTTAAGAGACCGGGCCGTTCGGACCGCGTGTAAGCCTGCTAGGGGAATAACGTTACGCTAAATGTCACAGGCACCGGATTGGATTTACCCCCGACTGTGAGAGCCGAGTCAGGTCCTCTCTCCCTCCCCTTATCCTTCACACACCTCCCTGGGTTTGTCTCCGCCTCCATCCCCCCCAACGCCGTCTTGCTTCCCGCTCCATTCATCCTTTTTCCATATCATTTTGGACCTCTCCCTATCTAACTAAGCCTGGGAGGTGGGGTGTAAAGCAAAAGCTTGAAATTCATCTTGATAACTGAAATGTCCATATGATGAACAATACATGTACAGATTGCCACTCACAGTTTGAAGGGTTTCAGGCCAACGGCATGAAGTTGGTGATCATTCTGTCTTTGAATTTGGTTTTAGGATGTAATTTACAGTTCTCTTAGCATAATTTCGCAGACACCTAAATTGCATTTCTCGTAAATTCAGTCAATCCCAATTACACTTCACAATGACCATCGTAATCAAGGGAACAGTAAAACCATGAAAAAGGTTATTATTTAAAACCGTCTTAAATTCCTCACTATGGCAAATGACAAAGATAATTCCTTCGCATTTCTCTTTTGACATTCTTGTAGGTGGGTTTTCATTTATGTCAACATGCAAATTGGTCCAACAGTCCATTTCTTTCTCTCCCTAAATCCCTTTATTCCTGGAAATATCACCCAGCTGCAGATTTAAAAAAAAACGGAGTTTAACCGGTTTTATTTTTAGAGTGCACAACACAAATAAATGACAGAGAGTAGTTCTGTGAACTAGACGTCAGGCCGACGCTATCTGAAACCCCTTCGCCTCTATAATGGAGCTATCTGTCATTCTCCATTCACTCAGATGAAATGGCTAGTACTAAGGGCACGGTGGAGCTGTTTTCCCCAATCCCTGCTGTCAAACTGCTTTAGCCACTACATGCCAACACAATACAAAGCTATCAGAAACCGAGAGAGAGGGGCACAAACACAATGTCTTTATTTGTTTGGTGCAGAGAGCTCAGAGCTGGGTCTAAACGTTGGCCCATTGCTACAACACACAAACACTGTCCCCTGTGCTAATGAGCTAGGCCAGGGTTCATATATAACTGTGAAGAGCCTGTACAGGGCGCTACTGTACGAGTATTCCCTTACTTTAGAATGTGGCCCTGAAGACTGATGGCTTAATGCATCTGCCTTCTCTTCTATCTGTGCTCGCTGAAAGTGCAAGTGTGGCTTATCTGCGCTCCATAAAGACCGAGCTAAGCCCCATGCATGTTTACGTGTGTGAGAAAGAGTAGGGAAGAAGGCGACCGGGTACGCGGGTCCTTTCTTCACCCCAGCCATTGTGATCAATCAGCGCGTAATCAGCCATCTCTGCAGGGCTGCCCGGCCGGGTCACGTGGATCTGGTGGTGACGCGGAGCTGATTCTGCTAGCCACTATCCACAGTGGACCGGGGGGGGTTCTAAAAATACAATCGCCGTGTCAGGGCTTCTCAACATATGGCTCTGGCTGGGACTTATGTGAGTTATCACCGGTTTATTAAAAGTGAATGACGCAAAATAAAGTCCAAATGCCAAAGGTGTGGCGGTATATTCAATCTCACGAGTCTGCAGCGTACCAATTCAGTGTAGTATGTGCTTCAGTGAAACGTGGATGAACACTGGTTGTGTCTGTGTGCTGATTAACCCCATCCTGGTCGTTCTCCTACTTAGACGTGCCTGGAGTTGGAACGCTATCTCCAGACGGAGCCCAGGAGGCTGTCCGACCTCTTCGACGAGGAGCTCAACTGCCTGCTTACCCCCAACTACGCAAAGGAGGACAGTGAAGAGGAGCTACTGGACCCCCTCCTCCCCAGCCTCCCGGACCCCCCAAGCCCACCCCTGCCGCCCTTGCCCTGCCCCTCCCAAAAGCACCCCCCTGGGGCCTCGAAGTTGGCCAAACTTGGCATTGTTGAAGGGGCGGGGTTGGCATCTGGAGGGGGAGGGGTCCACCCTGCCCAGCATAGCGCGGTCACCTCCCTGACACCGCCCTCGTCCCCAGAACTGGGCCGCCACCTTGTCAAGCCCCACCCCCACCACACTCTGACGGCGTCTGCAGACGGCACGCTCACACTCAAACTGGTGGCAAGGAAGGTGGGGATAAGTGCGGCCAGGTTGGTGGCGACCCACACGCTGCCCCTGCCCGCACGTTGTGACGCCGCAGGGGGGCACAGTGACGGGGAGCAGGGGGGCCCGTGTGTGATCGGCGTGGGAGATATCCCTGAGAACAAGAAGAGGGTCCATCGCTGCCAGTTTAATGGCTGCAGGAAGGTTTACACCAAGAGCTCGCATCTCAAGGCACACCAAAGGACGCACACAGGTAAGATCCATCATCAATAGTCAATTATGGATATGTTCTTTAAATAGCATTAACTTTCTGTCAGATACTTTCTTAAGCATAAAAACAACCAAACCAAATAAACAAACATAGTATTGCAATGGGAATATTCCAAACTGGTATATTTTTTTGCCACGCTTGCTTAATTAATTCAATATGTAAAAGGAAACTAATATTATCGAAATATTGCTCACTTTTGCTAAGGAGAAATCACTTATCTGAATTTTTTTTTTGTGACAAGACTCTCTGAGTCAGTTACAAGTAGTGTAAGCACTCGGAAGGACTTTATTAATGTAGACCAAAACATTTTAAGTACCACTAGTACTACATGCATAATGTATTAGCAACTAAGATATCCCTCTTGTACCCATATTCCATGTTCCTTTCACCACAAGTTCTCGATAATCACACCAGCTGTCGGTTCAAGCCTTTTCAGTTACCGGAGACAAATGTACAAATGCACAAAGACGTCTGTCCTCCTGCTCCTTTTCTACATTCCATAGTACTCTAGTACCTAGTGCTTAAATTGAGACGTAGCCCACTTGTATCTAAGGGCCGGTTTCATGGACACAGCTAACGCCTAGCCTAGAACCAAAAAAATAATCAAGGTCAAATCAAGGTCAATGAGTACTGTCAGCTGAATATTAAGAGTGCCAGGCACCCAAAGGGCGTACTTGAGTCTGTGCACACTGCCTGTGCCAACAGTATACTCCAAGGTTGCCTCACTACTTCCTCAGCAGATTTCCAGAGAAGGAAATGGCCATAATTCTTCCTCTCTTCGATCTCAATCCCGAACCACTCAGCCCGCTGTCAGGAAACTGTCCACAGAGTGACTAACTGGCCCATGATTGATAGATTGACCTGGATAAACTGTGGTTTCCCCAGATATATATTTTTGCTGCACCGTAAGTTTTTCTATATATATATATATATATATATGTATGCTTATATAGGCTAAGGCTGTGTTACGGTCCAAATACCTGGGACCCGGTGGGAATTAAATATGTTAGCGTTCCTCGTCCGACATATTTGAAGCAACCGTATTCTCCCCATGTCAGCATTACTGATACAGGTTATCTGGTCCAATTCCACACAGCAATAGATCAGACATGCATTTTACTGTTATGCTAAGCTGGTCATTGGAACGCATTTATAGAGCCATAGTTGAAACAGCTGTTTTCCCCTCCGACATACAGCGCCAACAGTGTCAGGGTGAAACAGTGGAGGTAGGAAATACAGACAGGGCCATGGGGCTCTACGCTGGTGCCATCCCTAACGATGACTTTAGAGATGTCATTACTCAAATCCCTGCTTTCTTCACTTGTTCTTTCCATAAATTACTGACAGAGAAGAGATTAAGATTTGAGCTGGAATTAAGCAGATTTTGTGGAAATTACACGGCCCTGCAAAGTTTTATGAATGGCCTTCTGAAGGTAGATAAGGAAATGTACAATTAGAATTTTCCGGGAGCGGGGAAGTAAATTGTCTCATTTCTACTTCTCTCTCTCTCGTCCATCTCTCTCACACACACACAGACACACATAGACACACGAGCACAAGGGTTGCACAACTAATCAAATTCAGGGCAACATCGCAATATTGATATATGTAGCATCCTCATTGCAGGAGATCAATATGGCAGGCAGTATTTGGAAAATCCTGTTCTTATCGTTTTATCCGGTTGTAGACCCTCTCCCTGTACTCTTGTAGCCGCTTCACTCAGCAAGCCCCGCCCCCGCCAATCAAGCAGACCAGTTATTTGTTGCTGTAAGATTTACTATATATATATATATAAAGTGTATCAAGTCATACACGAAAATAAAAATGAAAACTTATTTCGTTTTTTGTCGCTGAACACAAAAAGTCAAAGCGAAAAATGTAATCTGCATATTGTTGTAAATTAATTACCGAAAATATAAGAGAGGAAATAATTGATCGCATAAGCATTCACTTCCTTGACAATTACACACCCGAACGAGCTGTGGTGCAACCGAATTAGCAAAGCCGGTTCATTGGTAATTGGCCTCTGCAACGCATCAGTTGATGTCGGATCGTTCTTATCACCCTTGCCTCCACCTGTTTGGTTCCGTGTTTCCTTTGTGGTCGGATCGTTACTGCGTCTTTCGCTCGTTGCCTCTAGGGATTGCTGTTAACGATATTATGGTAATGTTATCGTTGGTCAGGCCCTTTGCCGTGACACTCCAGATTGAGCAGAGATGCGTCCTATGTCCTTTGATCATCCTTGAGAAGTCTGAAGACCTCGATTGAATTCACTTGATTGGATGTGATTTAGATGGCCCACCCCTGTCTAAATCAGGTTACACAGATATATAAAGAAAGTAACAAGCCATAGAACGTCCAGAAAACACTCCTCCTAGATCTTAGGGAATTGTGTTGAGACACAGATCTGGAGCAGGTGTGCCTACACACAAAAATAGCTGAAGCCTTTAAAGGTCCCAGGAGCACCGTGGGCTTCATTAGTGTGAAATGGAAGAAGATTGGAGCGACCAAGACCCTACCTACAGCTGGCCGGCAAAGTAAGAAACCAGACAGGAAAAACCTTGGTCAGAGAAGTGACCAATAATCCAGTGACCACTCTAAGTGAGCTTAACAGAACCTGGCATCTCAACTGGACTCCATCAATCACGTCTTTATGTTAGAGTGGCTAGACGGAACCCATTACTAAGTAAAAAGCATATACCATGTCACCTGAAAGACACGGAGAGGATGAGGAAAAAGATTCTCACGCGTGATTAGACCAACGTTTCACTCTTTTCACCTGGCAAAGACCATCCCCACAGTGGTGGTGATGGGAGCATCCTGCTATGGGAGAACTGGGAGACTGGTCAGGGTAGAGGGAGGGATGAACAGAGCAAAATACAGAGAGGTAAGTGAAGAAAACCTTATCCAGAGCTCACAGAACCTGAGGTTGAGGCTAAGATTGATCTTTTAGCACAACAGCAGCCCAAATCACAAATCAAAGCCCTGGAGTGATTTTCTGACAAAACTGTGAATGTCATTGAGTGGCCCAGCCAAGGCCCGGACTTGATGTTGAACTTGTGTGAACATCTGTCGATAAATCTGAAACTAGCCGTTCACAGACACTCCCTATCCAGAGAGCTTGAGAAGATCTGCCAAACTCAGGTTTGTCATCATTGGATATTGAATGTAATTTGAATGCAAAAAATATATACAATTATTAAATAAATTTAGTCCAGAACACAAAGTCTGCAAAAAGCGAACAGGTCTGAATACTTTCAGAAGGGACTTTAAATCTATAGAAGACTCTAAATCTATTGAAGGGACTCTAAATCTATTGAAGGGACTCTAAATCTATTGAAGGGACTCTATATCTATTGAAGGGACTCTAAATCTATTGAAGGGACTCTAAATCTATTGAATGCAATGATTCCAACAGTTCTTCCAAGGACTTTAGATGGTAGGTTGTATACAGTATGTTGCAAGTAAAATCACAAAAGCAGAAATAAATAAACCTCAATTTGCTTGGCCAAGCGTGAAGCCTCTCGCACATACATTTCCGTTGTGTATATATATGCAATACTTGGTTTGAGAAGTTAAACGGTAAAACTGACGGGGTGAGTAGTGCTGGCCTGTAAAGTGCTTTCCCTGTGCCTCGATAATGACTTTGGAGACCACGGTACCCCGGTCCGTCTCCGGCTAATGGAGGAAATGCAATTAACGGCAACTCTGGCACCTTCAAGTCTGGATCATGTTTGTGTATGCGTGCTATACTGCATGGATATGTCCATATGTGCTTGTGTCTCTGTGTGTAGTTAGGCAACCGGAGCCTGTCAATGGTCAGTGAAGGAGTCTACAGTTAAGGTGGTTATCTGCTGTGCTCTGGTCTGGTCTGGCCTTTCCCCTCCCACCGCACCCCCAGCACCGGGCATGTACAGCATTACAGAGGTGGTTGCTACGCAACTGCATCCTCTGCCAGCGTGAGTGGTAATTGGCTGGTGGCATGGCGGCGACGTCTGCTCCTGATGCCAGATCCAGCCAGCTGCACTAGCAGCCTCCTCCTCGTGTTTCATTCCTCACATCGTTGCTAGGCGACTGAGTCAGGCATCTGTGCCTCCCGAGACTATAATTGGCCGATGCGAGTGAGCCGGCCCGAAACCTGCCTCTTGTTTTTGGTGCTAGGGAAAGAAAGGCAAGGATTGGAACAGGGTCAGTCTGGACCAGTGTTGGGGGATGGGTCGGATGTGGGAGCATTTGGCGATCCACTACACACCTTAAGACTCCGCTACATGAGCTAGGAAGATAGAATTGGGTTTTCAAAGAGGCTAAGAAAGCTAGCCTTCTTTACTAAAATAGCAAAGGTTTCTACGAACAGGAAAACGTTGATGGTCCTAAAAGACGAAAAACATAAAATAAACTGTGTCTTTTATATACATCAACTCATTGGCTTAAGCTTACCTTTTCCCGTATTCGGCAGCATGTTTGGCGAGATAGCAGGCGAGTCATTATAAAGCACTGTAAACCACAAAATGCGTTCTTCCTCTCTTAATTGCATTCTGAAAGCTGATGAAGCAAGTTTAATGTGGATTTGATGGAGCTCTTAAAGAGAGATAAAACGTGCGACAGCTGCTGTACAAACCCTGCCTCATTAAACCACGCAAACACACCGGGCGTCTCTATGATGTTGTGGACATATCGAAGAATTGTTCTGACTCTGGACATCCGTAAACCTTCAACCAGAGGCTGTGACAGATACATATGAGCCGTTTTGCGTACTAAGTCTTCCAATTTGGAACCGACATTCAGCATAATATGGCACAACCTTTCCAACAATGTACATGGCAGATGAAAATGGAAGGTGTAAATGGAAGATGTAAATAAAAGACGTCAAGGATCAAATTATTGACACCCCAAATTCTAGCAGTGTCCCTAGGGCTCTATCAGCACTGCCGCCATATTATGTGAACACAGCACACAACACCACAGACAAATGATGCATTGGACAACGACGATACGTGAATCTGTTGGTACGGTCCGATTAATCTGGAGACTGTGATTACTCTGTCTCAGTTAGGCTGTATTTGATTTGCTGTCTGCGTTATTCAGTCTAGTTGAGATGATTGGTGGACGTGTGTGCGACATCTCCACTGAGAGGGAGGCAGCTGGCAGCGTGGAAATATAGAGTAACTTCATATCAAGCAATATCACTGGCCTAATTGTCACACACATACACACACACACTCAGGCACGCATCTCCCCTCCCACCAGTATGTCTGCCACTCTCCTCTCCTCCTTTCGATTCTGCCCGTTCAGCAGCATTAGAGACCACTGGGAGACCCTCAGCCACATGCACTGAAACACGCACGCGGCTAAAGACACCTGATGCCACTCTCATCCGCTTCCACACACGCTCAGTTGGAATATGCCTCACCCATCTACTGATCCCCATCTACTTGACTGAACGGAGCAAAAGACCATCTGAATCCTAATTGATTGAATTCTACGTAGTCGTACAGCGTCGTTCCCGTTCGCGGCGAACTCAAATGGTTCCCTTAGTTCACTGAGGTGATGATAATAGACATCCAGTGCACCAACTAAATGGGCGAATGAACAAGCTCGTCTGCTCAGAATTCCTGAGAGGAGCTGGTGTGGTGTTGCTCGGTGTAACCGCGTGTGTGATTGGTGGACGAGTGTTAGAAACAGGTGTGCGTCTGTTTCCGTCCCCAGGGGAGAAGCCCTACAAGTGCTCATGGGAGGGCTGCGAGTGGAGATTCGCCAGGAGCGACGAACTGACGAGACACTACCGGAAACACACGGGCGCGAAGCCCTTCAAGTGTAATCACTGTGACAGGTATGTCAAAACACACTCTGACACACACACACAACCAACAGCCTGTTAAGTGTATTCGCTATGAGGGTGAGGAATAGATGACTTAAGCCCACCCGCTGGCAGGGCAGTAGTACGGTACATTTAAAGTAGTTCAAACAGACACGGTCAGATACGGTAGACAAATACCATACAGTAATGTTGATTAGAGATCACAGAGATTGGAAATGTGCCCGGCATATTGGGAAGACTGAATGTCTAAAAACAGGCCTAAAGAGAGGCATTTACAAGCCTAGAAAGAGCCCCAAGAAGGCCTTAAAATATCAATTTTCAAATTGACTCTGAAAACCCCATCCAGACTCTGGTCTGTCTCCCCTTTAATGTCATCGGTTCAAAGCCCTGAGGGAATGCCTCGATTACCATGACAATGTGGCAGGGTCACCCGGGGCACCAGTGTCACGTCATCTTGTCTCAGCTGGACAGTAAATACAGTATGTTGACGTCCACCCCACACCCCCGACTCTAAACCAGCCCCCCAGGGGACAAACAGCTAATCCTGGGCCCTCTTGTAAAGGAGGGGGGAGGTGGGTTGGCAACAACAGACCTGCGCTGTGCCAGCTGGTGTTGCGCCCCCTGGTCGTGACACCCGCGACCATCTGGTCAGCCCGTAGCCCGTAGCCCCACCCCCACTCCACTCCCCATGCTCTCACCCCTCCGACCTGTGCCTACACACAAATCCAGATCGAGACACGCGCCCCCACACACACAGACACCTCCCGCCCGCACCACAGGTACGACAGGGAGGCGGATGACTGCTAGCTCATCTCGGTGTCTGTCACCTCATCTCCCTTCTCCTTCGAGTCTCCAACCCGGCGAGAGCGGAGGAAGAGACACTGATCCATCCAGACGTACGAGACAGACAGGGACCTGTGTGGGGAAGCCTTCAATTTCGCCCTGTCTCACTGGTGATGCATGTGGGCTGGAGGGATGTTGTCACGTGTGGTTGCACTCTAGATGCGCGCACGACGTAGAAATATAATTACAACGCATACCAACGCCGAGGCACACATGGGCAAGTTGGCAATAGTGTCACAGCTAGTGGATACGAAAGGCGCTTCCAGTCGCACAACACGGGCGTATATGATGCAACGTTTCAAAATAAAATGATTATTGAGACGAATACATCATTCGAACACATTATTTTTATACACTCATATTGGGCATGATGTGAATTCGCGTTCCACCCGATTCGCTTTGCTCCACAGCCTATCTGCGGGTGCAATTTCTTGTGAGCAGATCCAGTTATCCTAATTAAATTCAAATTTTGGAGCAAATGTTGTTTGTCTGTTGTTTTTCCACCAGTGATTTAACAAATCCATCTGCGGCACTCATTTCTATTCATAATGCAGCTGCAGTCATTACTAGCCTTGTTGAAAACTGTTGATTAAAATGTTCATTATGAATTAGTCATACATGTTTATTTGCATGTGCACTGAATTGCCTTGACGCGCTAGCAGCTAACAGCAACACTTACATTATTGAATCAACAAATAGCTCTGCATGCCTCGGCGACAACTGAAAATTGGTCCTTGCTGTTCTGCAGATGTTTCTCGCGATCGGATCACTTGGCGCTTCACATGAAGAGGCATGTCTGATGAGGCGGAGGAAGAGGACCGGACGGAGGAAGGAGAGGGCGAAGACGTGGAGGGCCGGGTCGGAGGTGAACAATGTGACTGTGTTCGTAAGGATAGTGAGAGAGTTGAATCAAACGCTTGGTTTCATCTGACCCAGGGCTGGACCAGCCTTGGATGACACAGGGGAGAATGAAGGGACCAGGCGTGCTTCTGTGTATAGACAAACAAACTGACACTGGTCAATGTTGTTCGCGGAGCAACCATGCGCTGTCCGAACTGAGTACTAGATATCCGATACTGCCGCTGTTCTGCCTCGAGACAATAACACAATCATCAGCCGACTGAGTCACTCGGAAAACAAAACAGTGTGTTGTCTCATTGTCTGTTGCTCTCTCTCTTAGCACGTTGACAGTTGCAAAACGCCACAAGGCGAAGCTGATGCGCAAAACCGAACTCGAACGTGAGACATTCAGATTCCTGTAAATTCCTCGTATTCTCCTGGAGCACTCCTCACTATCTCTACTCGAAGTCCTCCACAGTTGCGCAGCGACACTTTTTAAACGTTGTAAAAAAAAAAAAATGAAGAAAAAGATTCAGTCTTGAACTGGAAAGTCTTGAAATTCACCAAACGTTGGCTTTGACTGCCATATGCACAAGCATCTAAAGACATGTAGCAAAAAAGCTACCGAAGCACAGATGGCAAAGGACATCCTAATTGATGTGTACACGTTTAATTTATTTCTAAATAATCCTTTCCCTTCCTTCCCCTACGTTTTGCTAAGAACAAATCTTTTCAGAGCGCACAAAAGAAACAAGCCTGTGAACGCTGTTGAATGACACCTTGGTCTATGGGGATACAGCAGGACCATATCTGGTAGGAGTTGGACCTCACAGACTTGGTGTGGGATTAGTGCTCTGGTCAAATCCCAGAGGGATTACAGAGGGCAACCCTACCAGTCAAAAGACAAACCTTGAGCCATGGAGAGACAACGTATACAGACAGTGATACTGTCTTACAGCCCGTCACATATCTAAATATGCCCACGTCTCCAGCTCATTTTAATAGGCTGAGATGTTTCTCCGTAAGTTGAGATGTGGGAATTGTGGGAAATGTATTTTGTTGAGGGGTGTATCTTCTTACAGTCCACTTACAATCAAGGTGTTTGGGGATGGAAGGCTCTTTCTAGAGTGAGTAATTGTGAATGTAATGTTGTCTGTCTGTGCATGACATTGGAACCCAGAAAGGACTCGGTCGGTGCGTTTGTTGTGCAGTGGAGCCATGCTGTGTTGGTGGTACTGGTAAGCGAATGCCAGGCAGAGTGTTTCATTCATAGCAGCGTATCAGTCTCCTCTTCGCCATTGTCATAACCATCCATTCTCCTCACCCTCTGTCTAGTCATTTAAATGTGCAATGCATAAACTCGCACGTCACTAGGCAAAAAGAGAGGCCAACATTAGCTCGGGATGAGCTTTTTTGCCAGCCCTTTGCCATCTAGACTTGTTCTTGGTTAGCTGTTAGCATCTTTCAGTGCAGGCCTTTCCACAGCTGCCCACTGACTTGCCTGACATTGGCCAATTGGATAGGGAGGACACAATGACAGCAGGGCCATGGAGGTAATGAATTCTGCTCCCTCAGAGGCGCTGATTAGTGGCGCTCAGCCTTCTAACAGGAAATCCACCACCTCTCTCCCACTCTCTCTCTTTGTCTCCCACTCTCTCTGGTCTTACTGTTGAGAGGTCACACTGCCCAACCGACCAACACAGCGTCCACCCACATTCCCAAATCTGGGTACCCACTTTCCTGCCCCTCATAATATCTAAGGAATAAAAAGGGTCATGTTCTGTAGATAGGAAACAAATCAGATGGACAAAAGCTTCGTCTAGGACTGGGTGATATATTTATAGAATAAGGCAGGATGAGATGTGTATTATGGCTAATGTATCGCTGTTATAGCCTGGTCTTAGGCATGACATAACATAGTTCCTATACACAGTCCACGTTTCTTGGTTGATGTGACATTAGCTTTCAGCATCTACTCCAGCAGGTTTTTTAAGTCTTTTAAGCTATACCCATAATGACATGTTACCACAATGCAAAATAAATGAAATGTTCACAACATGTGCCAGTTTGGTTACTAGACAACACTCAAAAAGAAACAGAGCCTGTTAAAAACACTACACATGCTTAGGGTCGCTCATCAACCATTTACAAAAAATATACAGTCACAATAAACGGTGTCTAGTGATTTTAGATTTGTACGAATTGCCCAGTCCTTCTACCAGAAGAACGTACCTCTGATCTTTTTTATGCTACAACCCAGGCCTCTACAACAATCTAAGTGTGCACAAATAAGGTGCAAGAATGTTGCAGCGATTCCACATGTGGTCTCAATGATTTGTATCAACTACTAGGAAGAGACCCGAGAGGAGCTTTTCACGTTACGTGTATGTCAAACCTTCACCAGATTGACTCTCTCCCAATGTTACTCGTCTCCATCCACGTGTCTGACTGGTTCCGATAAACCAGCATGAAGACCAAACCAACGCACAGACAATGGAAGTAGAGCAACTACATAGTAATTCAACCTATGAGTATTGTATCATCCCATTGGCAGCTTGCTGTGTTTCGATTTGTCTGTATTTCAGATTGAAAATATCAAGACTACCCTGACTTATCCTGTGCAGGTTTTTTACTGTGAACAGTGATCTTTCTGTGCAAATGCTTGCTTCTCACTGAGACATTGATTGTGGCATAATTGTTTTACATGATTTAAAATTCAAAATTTTCACAATGCACCTGAACAGAGGTCCCTTTGGTCAGCTTGCCCAAGTTGTGATAAATCGACGAACAAGCCGATTGTATCTAATTTCTTCAGTTGGTAAAATTTGGCCTTAGCTTTACATTTTCTTTGAACATTTTCAAGTGGGAGCCACACAGGCTCTCTGATTGTTGGGTAGCTAGACACTGCATCTTGATATACGACCTGTAGGACTTGTACTTTCTGTGCCTGAATGGTTCTTTTGACTGGGTGTGTTGGCAGTCACCTTTCACCAAACGTCACCATATTCTCCTTCAGCTTGCTATTCCATACTCTCCCATATACGCTACTGTCTGCGGACTAGTCCCGTACAGACTACGTCATGAACATAGGATGTTACATCACAAACCGGTCGATATAAGATGAGGTACTCTGACAGGTGTCGATGTATCAGCTTTTTCCTGTCTGTGTTCAGAGAAATATTTTATTGAAAAACCCCTTCATTTAATAAACTTGACCGAGAAATGCTATGACAAACTGGCAACCAGTCCTCACTTTATTCACTTTAGTCCTTTTACTTGTCTTTGTGCATCAAAACTAGTTTTGGTTTTACAACCACTTATTTTACTGAATTGTATTGGAAGTAGACGAACATGTATTGTACGCCATGCTTAGTGATTCACCACATAGTGCCACCTGGTCTGAATCTCATATCAAAAACGGATCCTTTTCTCAAGCAGCTTCCGGTCTCTCATATTCCTATCTGCATTCCTCTTTCACTCTCGTCCTAAAAATCATCATATCTCCCCTGTTCTCTTATTGCGCTTCTTTGCTGTACAAAGTGGTTTCAAAGTTATTATTTGTATGATGTTAGTATGACAATGTTCTTTATTATGGAAAAGGGAAATATTTATTTTTGTTACTGGTTTGTTTCCTAATTCTTTTTTAATATTGGTATTGTAATATCTCTATGCAAGAACTGTTCAGTGAATCCTTTTTATTTAAGAATGTAATATGTGTAATAAATGGTAGAATCAGACCGGCTAGTGGGTGTCTTTTTCTCTTGGCTTGTCCCTGTCAATACATTGGGGAATTATTTTATTATAGAAGAAAGGATGCAACTACATCTCTTGTTCCTAGACATGTCTAGACATTTCCTCCTACGTATTCCCCTGTTCATAGCACCATCCTAAAAACAGACAACCGAATTACAATAATAATTGTATAATGTTGCGTATTGCTTCGATATTGACTGCTGTACACCATATGCTAAATACTCACAAGCTCACTTACACAATAGCATTAGTAACTTGATAAGTTCCACAACTGCCAATACAAATTGATTTCTTTATTACAAAAATAAAGGATTTCTTTGTAGGATTTCTATACATACTACACCACTTTTTCCCCAAAAGAATTGTGAACAGATGAGACTGATTTCTATTAAGATTTGTGGAATTTAATCCATAGAACGGATTAAAAATGTTTTACATATATTTAACAAGCACAATTGTTTCTATAATAAATAAAAGTTGGAATGTTTATGACAAGTTGGCCTCCAAGAATAATAATGTTTTATCTTAACTGCTACTCAGCAAAAATTGCTGTCATTATGCCGCTTGCCAATCAACAGTCAATTTGGTAATACAGTCAATTTTTTATTAATTTTATTTCACACTTTACGTAAACACTTTCCCAATCAGATTTCTTTCTAAGGTGACAGAAAAGAAAATTCAGGCCGAAGATTGACCACCCAAACCGAAACACCAAAGCCTGTGTTGTAATAATTGCAACTATTATAAACCAAGGTGGTGACTTATCTGCCATTTCTTCAGCCTTTTGACCGTGACTAACTGATAAAAGGGTAATCAAATAACTAAATGGTTAATTAGGGAGCAATTAACGTGCTGGTAAATGGGTCTATGCAGTGTATTAATTCTGCTTATGTCTGGCAGGGAGCGACTCCCATAAGGTTTTCTCATTTAATGTCCCTAATTGAAATGGGCACCCTCATCAACCAGTCTCCGTGTATCTGTCGGCCTTAATGTGCCTCTATGTGTAATTACAGACAATCACACACAACCCCTCATACCGACTGCCCAGTGCCCCAACACTAGATCAATCTATCGGACATGTTATGAAATTAGAAATGAAACCATTGTTTTTCACTCACCGTCCCTCAAAACCCATGATTGTTTTTGTTTCGGAGCGATGCCACATTAATGTCGTGCAATCCCTAAAGACGAAATAAAAATTATAATGATGACCGCCTATGTTTACTAATAACTTGATTTAGGAGATATCGCAAGAACTCACAAACAAGGCCCCAGGTAAGGACAAAAACCATGCGAAACGGGGAAACATCTGGGAAAATACAGTGGGTTACAGTTGAGAACACATCCAATGTTATGTTTTCTACCAACAAACATATTGCTTTCCTGCCAATCAAAACGAAATGGTCAGGTCCTCAATGACAAACGCAGAAGCTTCACAGAAGTGCTTTTCATCAACCAGGTGTCCCCTGCGGTACTTCTACAGTTTTGGATGGTGTCTGACAGCTTGGGGAAACAAGCTAATACATCCAGGCATGGTAACAAAAAGGTAGATTTAATCTTTAGGTAATTGAATTTGAAGCAAGAAAACATCCAATATCTATACATTTTATGATTCTGTATTCTGGTAAATATGGCTTTCGCACAACACAGTCTGAGGAGATACCACAACACTGTCTGAGGAGATACGACAACACAGTCTGAGGAGATTCCACAACACAGTCTAAGGAGATACCACAGCACTGTCAGAGGAGATACCACAACACTGCCCGAGGAGAGCAGTTTAGAGTCAAAACTAAGATTGGACAACAGGCCAAGCTCAACTAAACACCAGACCAGGAATATTGTAGATGTGGTTTAGATGTGGTAAAAGATGTATATTTTCCATTTTGTTTAATCTATGTGCATGTTTCTCTTTTTCACCCATCTCTTCCTGTGAGGCAGTATAAATTGTGATTATGGGGAAAGATAGCTTGCTAGTATTGAGCTAGCTTCAAGTATTTTATAATTTGCTGGGCGGATTTACTTGTCTGTGACTCATCCTGTCTAGACTGGTCTAGTCAACATCCTTAGATATTTTTTCTGCCATTTTTCTACTTTTTTTGGATATGAAAGTGAGGAAAGAGAGAACATTTTTATCTAAACAAGAAACCCACACTGGGCCCATGCTGGACCAACCGAGGCAACTTGCATTGGAAATGTTGACGTTGATTCAAAACAGGTATCGTAATTATCAGCCAGTAAAAAAAGACATCTTAACATTATGGGCCCCTTATCATCCCCTGGCAGTGAACATTTGGATGCAGTGTTACTCTGTAACTCAAATAAATTCCTAATAATCCGAATGAATGTCGAAGATATGTACGGGCAAGCTGAAGTGCAACTAAAGAAGGCACTAGAACTCAACCAAGACATCCCCGTTAATTCATTGGAACAGCTGACACAAACCCTATTGGCTGTGTAACAACAACAAAAATTCTGAGATGCCAGGTGTCTCGTAGGCTGTTGGCAGCGCCATCGGTTTAGGAGACATTATTGTCACATCTGGCAGTGTTTACCAACCTACCATGTGGGTAGTGGAGTCGAGACTTCCCCTCCGTGTGGCTCTTTCAATGTTATAGCTTCATTACGTCCTTCCACTGGTTTGGAGTTGATTTGCTGGTAGATGAGCAGGGAGCTGGAGCGCTGTAAGACAAATTATTACATTACTGAAAAGGATTACGTGCATAAATGAGCACACAAGGAAATATATTTTGTTAAATACCGGTAAATGCAACAAACAAACAAGAATGTTCCTGGAAATTGCATTGTATTGAGTATCGGTATCCTTCTTAGCATGAAACTTGGTTAGGAGGTTGGTTAGACAGTAAACCCCTTCACCTCACAGCTTTGTATTTTATCACAGACTCCAATAGATTACTTTGTGTCCCGCTCAGGGCACCTGGAGCACTCTAGATATTTCAAATTATTGGGTATATGTCAGCATGGCCCTCTGTAATTAAAGCCTAATCATCCTGGTGAATTCAGAGCATGATCCTCATCAACGTTTCATTAGTATCCACCTGGCTCACCAACAGCTCCTCGCCAGCCTTCCTCAGTCTGCTTCTTTAACACAGAGAACCAGTGCTTTGCTGTGTTCAATCTCGGACCATCCAACACAGTAGAAGGCCAATGGTGCCGTTAAGGAGCACAAAAGGTCTCGTTTGTGAAGAATTTGTACAAACACACACACACACTAGAAAGATTAGTCCTACTGAGAAAAGCTGAATTTGTAAGGGAAGAAATCAAAGGGAACACCTGGGACATGAGAGAGTACTGCGTTTGTGATATGATGGGACACCTGGCATGGCGCTACATGGGGTTGACAGACAGCACATACAGCGTTGCCACCTGGCTGTGCTGTAGGAGCCAGTGGATGTAGACAAGCCAGTGATGCTGCTCTGTGGGTTCGCCTGCCAATATTGTATTATGCAGGACCTTGTCTCCATCTTACCACTTCTCCCGCTTACTCTCTCTCTCTCTTTGCAGTAAAAATAGATCAGCAGACAGGCTAGAAGCTTTCACCGCTTCTTTCTCACGTTATCTCCCACAAGCCCTGCATTGACTCTTTCCCAGGTGTAGCTAGCAGCCGGTGGCTCGTACCTGAATAGATAATCTGTGGACCTTTCTTCTGCTTTCTGGCACTGATTGTAAACATGTTCATGAGCTATACAGAGAAAAGGAGGAAACGATAATAACAAATAGTAGATTTAGGTCTCTAGCATCATCTAAACCACTTTGCAAATTAATGTTTCTATTTTTACTATAAACATTTGGTGTCATGTAGGCTCCCCTTGAAACAATTGCACTCTGCTCAAAAGGCAAGTCTAAATCAACAAGGATCAAAAGATGGGGCATTGAGAAGATCTGGTGTAGTGAATGCTAGAGTTCACACACACACACACACACACTCTCCGGGGAGAGTTGCATAGTGGCGGCACGCCTGAGAGAGACACTCCAGTATTCCACTGCCAGCTCAAGGTCAATCACTGTTTGCGGTGCTTGTCGTATGTGTGTGTGTGAGTAGGCTATAATGATCAATCTATGTTTTTATTTTATTTTTAAAGCTACTGACCCTCCTCATAAAGATCATTGTCATAAATCGTTTTGAAGTGTT
The DNA here is from genome assembly GCA_029465975.1 of Dallia pectoralis. Lineage (NCBI taxonomy): Eukaryota > Metazoa > Chordata > Actinopteri > Esociformes > Umbridae > Dallia > Dallia pectoralis. The sequence continues at coordinate 13,222,656 of CM055739.1, forward strand.
ATTTTCCCTCAGGTTTTGCACCAGCTGCCAAAGCTCAGGGTCAACATAGTGTATTTTAAAACATGGCTCATTCTCTAAATTTGATTTACACAAAATGTCAGTTTTTATCGGTTGTGGAAGTAAGAGGGATATTACAAAGATCACGCACAATAAATGGGCATATTGGGCACAATAAACGAAACTAAAGCTCAATAACATTGGCACGGCACATCACATGCTCACCTCTTTCCACCATCGACTTAACAAATATTAAATAGCTGATCGAATTAAAGGAACAAGAACATACCTTAATTTATTATGTCTTGTATAACAGTTTCCCATGGCTGATTTGTGGCTTGAGTATTCACAAAAATCTACACAGGCTCTGGGACAGTGTTCTGCTGCCCCCAGCTGGTGAGACAAACTGTTTTCCTACTTTTTGGAATCAGATAAAATAGCAGTCAATAATTGGTAGTTAAATTTCCATGTGCCATATCTATGCCCCCTTATAAAACCTACTGAAAATATTTAGTCTATTAGATTTTTGGCAACATTTAAGCTATATTTTAATTGCTCAACACTGATAATTATGCATAAACAAGTCATTAGAGATCTAATTAGGCCAAACGGAATGGTCTTCCACCATTTTTATTGTTGTCGACTGGGTGGCATTGTCCAAACGTAACATCATGAGGTATCAACTAGAATAAGCTTGTTTGTATTTTTGTATACATTAAAACATGTATTTACTCTCAGTGACAGGAAATAAGGTCTTTCTTCCTATTGGGACGAATTGATTAAAAAAATATTGAATATTTTAATACATACACACACACTTTTACTTTGATATTTAAATAGCGACACCAAATACGACTTTCGTTCAAAAAACGACCCCTTACCTTGACCTAAATAACCTAAGACTTATAACTAACCTTAAACCTAACCGGTACTACTTCACCGTATCCTTCTAACCCCACTCTCCAATGTTACGTTTGCCCTAAACCTCACAATTCAACCAAAATAAGAATATTTTTATGTTTAAATAACGCCTTGGTCTATTGTTTTCTGATTCAATCACAGTTGGTGCCGCACAGTCACTCTCGCGCAGTGTTCGCGCATGCGCACTTTGATTCAGGACTTTGTTTCGTACACTTCCGCGAACGTTCGTTTTTACTAGTCGGAACCCTTCGTTTGAATTTCGGATATCGTCGTAAAGACTCGGGTCCTGTCGATAGAGATGATTCTCGTCCTCTCTCGTTCTCGGTGTTGTTGTGTTCGTTCTCGGTGACGCGACGGAGGTGTAGCCTGACGCGGTCTCTTACGTGTCGGTCTGAATAAAAGTGGAGCTCCGAGGACCCGGGAGTGACCGAGCGAGTCTGTGTCGGGTAAGAGGATAAGCATCCGTTACGCGAGAAGGAAATAGACGAACGCTCCGACAATTGTTTTGGAGAAATCGGTCCAAATGTAACAAAGAAATCATGGCGGCGGTTGTGCAGAGGCACACGATGAGTCCGTCTGCAAAGCTAGAATGGTACTGGAAAAAAATGGGAGTGGGACTCGAGTCCCCAACAAGTAAAGCTTACACCCATACCACCAAGTTATCTCCTTGGAATTATAGTGTCAGCAATCCGATTTTTTTTTTAAATCAATGTAACCATACAGCCATCTGTTACTCACTGAGAGATGTATAAACACAGTTAGCTCTCAGTAGCTGAATGTTTGCCCTGGCTGCCAACAACAGTCCGGCATGCAGACATTTCCCTTCCAGAGAGACTAATAGTGTGCAGTAATATAACTAGCCAGCCACTGGATCAGCATGTACAGCGTGGTTCCATTTTGTCAAATATAAAGACCCAATTTGAGTGCCATACTAGCAACATTGGCCAGATTAAAATCAATACATATATGGTGATGACTTTCTGCCTGACTAGCTAGAGTTAGATGGCTAGTCGCTATCTTAACTATCGTCGGTGTATCAATAAGGGAACGAACTTCACAAACTATAATTTGTGTCATGTTGTTAGCCCGTTTTTGTACAATAATACTTGGGTTTCAGCTCCCTATGTTTGCAAGTCAGCAGTGTCTGACGTGCTATCGTTAATTAGCTAACGAGACGTACAGAAGCTAACCTACCTGAAAAAGGCGCCAATCATTGACTGTGTTAGCAAATATAGACATGTAGTTACTGCGGGTTATACCGGAGATTAAACATATACATTGGATTTGACCAAATCACCTCATTGGCACTATATATTGAGGTGTATGTCTTGTCGCGACTGGTTAGCTGGTTAAATGACGGTTAAATGACGTTAGTTTGGTGAATCTAAACACCGAACAACTCTATTACGCACGAGGCGGCTCGAGACATTCGACGTAGGATTCAAAACAGCAGCTGCTATGCGCGCGTGCTCATATTTGAAATCAATGCGCTGTTGGTACAAAGATGCGCGAGACAATACAGGCTCATATTTACATACGATTGTATACTAGTAACTTTTCTTTTAAAATATATATATTTTTTATAGTAAATCAGGGGAGTGGCCTGCATGCATTTTGGTGCGTTATAAAATACAGTTCTGTACCACTAGGGGGGATGAAATGGCACTTTTCTGTGTTTATTTATGGTTTGGCCTGCAATACTTTTATTAAATTATGAAACTCTTATTTGTTCATTTTTACAGCTACCAATCTTATTTTGAACTAATTATGTGAAATATTAACAATGGTTATTGCTTTACTAGAGACACCTGATCAATCACCAAAACAAATAGCAAACTGATTTGACCGAGGTGAAACAGCCACGTGCAGAAACATCATATATAGTGCACAAACCCACACCAATACCAGTATGCAGCGTTTACGAGTACTGCGTTTGTGATACGAGGGGACACCTAGCATGGTGCTACAATGGGGTTGTGCATAAACTCACGCCAATACCAGTATGCAGCATTTACGTTTCTGATGTAAAAATTGACATTTACAGGCTCTTCAGAGTTCCCCACCCTCCTATCCAGCCAACTAAATGACAATGGAAGCAGGCGCAGATACACAGCAGGGTGGTGACACGGCTGTTTCTGAGTCTGAGGCCCAGCAGATCGCCACCCTTGCCCAGGTACGCTCATCAACGTTGCCTGGAACTCAAAATTAAACTTCATTCCCACGTTAAAATTATATCTAGGAGGACCCACTTATATGTCCATCTGTGTGTAGAGTGCCTTCATGTGTCAAAAATAAAACGCAGATTCTTTAAAAAACTATTGCGATTCGTTGTGCGATGGAATTTAATACACTTGGCAGAGTAATATAATTATATCTACTTATTAGTAAGCAAAGTGGCTGTCAGCTTTATTTCTTGTTTCGTATAATCTATAACTATATTATAGATTATAGATTGACAATGTTTGACGTGATAGAACAACCCCTCAGCTGGAGGATCAGCTCTGTTAGAGTGACATGATGAACGGCTTGGTGTGTCGAATGCAGCCCAAGAATCATAAACTATCGCTTTGAGGTTCTTTATATGTGAGCTACTTTCGGCAGGGCATACTGTTGTAAAATGTTCTGATTTACATGGTTATATAGAACATTCTCGTCTGACTTACTTTTGTCCTGTTAATGCTATTTTTATATGCAAATTTTCATGTTTGACTGTTGAACGCGCTGTCGTCTCTTGCTCCTTCTGGCAGAGCGTTGTCTGTTTCGCTATCATCTAGCTAGCTCAAGTATGCCCTAGTCGTAAATTGTTTTGGAGAAGATAAAGTGCAGCTGTTAAGTTTGTAGCTGTCGTCATTTATTGAGCCATGTCATGTTAGTGTCTCTAGGAGAGATGGTAAATTCTGAGGGAGACAGGACGAGACAATAAACTATTCAGGTGGCACAGTATTTCACAGTTGACCTGTATTGGTCTGCCTCTCCTACGCCGACCAATGGAGGGGTTGGGAACAGTGGGTGACCAGGTTGGAAGGAATCCGTAGTCATTTTGCCTGCACATTTCTTTACGCAGGAGTCATGTGGGATCTCAATGCGGTGGTACCATATGACCCTTTCTGCAGCGCATTTGTGCTCCTTGTTGAGATTGTGGGAGCTTATGCTTCTTAGGAATTGGAATGACTCAGCCAATGACCAGTCTTATTGGTGATTGGTTGAGGGCCTTTTATGATTCGTTTAAAGCTCTAGTTTATTTTTTAGAGCACCAGGCCACCTTCCAATCAAACTCTGTATGACACATGGTCGCATCGCCATCAGTAACAAGGCAAGTAGAGAGTTGTCATCTGCAAATGTAAATGTCTTGACAGATGTATTGTAGGAGGTTCAATCTCTGGGGTAGATTCGGTAAAAGTGTGGCGAGAGCACACATTCTTGAGGCACTACAGTGTTGAGCAATACGGTGTCCAAAATTTGGAACCCATCTTTGTGTGTTGTGTCGTTTTGGTCTAGAAGTAGGAAGATCTGTTAACAGATATAACTAACCATGTTTGACTGGGAGGTTGTCTTTCTGTCTTTGGGGTTGTCTGAGCTGTTCTTGGGGTTACACAGAGCTAGAGTCCACAAACAGTATTCCTGCCTACGCCTTAGGGTTTTGGACGATGTAGTGGAGGCCGGCGTTGACGGCGTACTGCGCAGACCCGTCGGCTCTGTAGGCAAACCGCAGCGGGTCAAGGGACGGGTCAGTAAATCGAAGCGTTTTTCACGGGCGCGGTCTTTGATGACGTCTTTTGGCAGCAGGTATCCATGGCTGCGGCACAGGTCTCTTCGAGCGGACCCACGGTTACCCTGGTGCAGCTGCCCAACGGTCAGACGGTGCAGGTGCACGGGGTCATCCAGGCCGCCCAGCCCTCTGTAATCCAGTCGCCACAGGTGCAGACTGTTCAGGTGAGCGATGCCCACCACCTCCACACTAGACGTAGTTCAATGGACAGCAACATGTGAAGGCCTCGACAATACACAACAGGACCCGGGTAAAGTCGCTTTTATTAGTACACCCCCCTTCTTGGCAAAGATGTCCTATTTTTTTGCGATAAATCTGCGATAAAGAACAGATTGAGGCTGGAAAAAATAGTTGATGAGGTGGCGTGGCTTAATCTGACGAAACTTTATCCTAACTTGGGTGGTTGCACAAACGTCTGCATGGTCAAAGTGTTTCATGTGCGGTTAGAGCGGCGAAGTAATGAAGTCTGCATTTATGATTTTATAGGACACCAAAAAAAGATGCATTATGAATCAGAATTTTAAAAACCCACCAGTGGCAGAAATTAAATGTGTGAAAGGTATACTGTAGTGGGGTGTTGAGGAACATTCAAACATGTGCAAAATAATTTAAAACTGGAAATATCACAACAGCGTTTGTTTGGTATTTACATTGTGTTAACATTGTTTTGGTGGTTTTTCACTGTTAGTTTGTGTTTAAACTGCACCGGCTAAATTGGACAACAGGTTACCAAATTAAAGTTACAAGTGGCAGTTGGGGGAATTCTACATTACAAGGATAACCTCCTGCAATTAAAGGTGCAGCTAAAACGTGTGACATTTTGGCTAAAACCCGGATAAAACATTGTGAAATTGATATACCAATATATATATTCCTTGTTACTAAGAGAATATGTGTTATTGGATCATGTGTGTAATTCACTGATACAAATTTGTACCATCTGAAGTGCTTGGCTGATGAACCAAAAAGTAGACAGTGTTTTTTTTTCTTCTCAATCCACAGCATCTTTATTGTATTAAAACATGTCTTCCTATTTGTTGATTAGATTTCTCTATCAACATTTGCTCCAGGAGGTTAAGCTTGCAACAACATTCTTCTTTATCCAGAAACCAAAATATTGCAACTCTCAAGATTAATCTTTGTTTGGGTTTCACATTGAAGAAAAAAAAATCGGACAACTATCAGGCCTGCTTTTAAAAAAATCTCTAAGTGTCCGCTTGACAGCTGCTATACAACAAAAAGTGTAAATGCTCCCGGGCCCGTCATTCCACAATCAGTTGCCCGTTGAAACCACTCGATCACATACAATGTTTCTTTATGATAAATAAACTCTTCCATGTGACAGATTTCAACGGTTGCGGAAGACTCCCAGGATTCCCAGGAGTCGGTGGATAGTGTCACAGATTCCCAAAAGAGGAGGGAGATTCTGTCCAGACGTCCTTCCTACAGGTTACAATCCTCTACATGACTTTTGTTCACAGGGTTTTCGTAAACGTTCATGCATTTAACATGTACGTTCATGTCGTCCATTTTTGTTTTCTGTCATGTTGCAACGCACTTTGAAAGGCCAAACTGATTCCTTGCCCGTCACAGGAAAATCCTGAACGACCTGTCGTCGGACGTGTCGGCAGTCCCGCGAATCGAGGAGGAGAAGTCGGAAGACGACTCCACACCCGCCATCACCACGGTTACCATGCCTACATCATGCCCAATATATCAGACAAGCAGCGGCCAGTACAGTACGTCAACCCCGCTTTCATCCACGCTACACCCAGAACCAGATAGCCTGTCAGTCATCAACTCAAACCCTGCCTCCCTCCTCTATAGTTGCTATTACTCAGGGCGGAGCAATCCAGCTGGCCAATAACGGCACAGACGGCATGCAGGGCCTGCAGACGCTAACCATGACCAATGCGGCAGGCGGCCAGCAGGGCGCCACCATCCTGCAGTATGCCCAGACGTCGGACGGGCAGCAGATCCTGGTCCCTAGCAACCAGGTGGTAATGCAAGGTGAGAATCGGTTCTGAAGCCAGGCGACAATGTGGCTGGACCCATCGTTTGTTAATACATGAATTATTTTGTAGCCTTAATGCATGAACTGCCGTGTGCCATAATTATTTCTTTACACACTGTGCTTAACAATCCATTTCAGGTTGTTCACGCTTAACAAATGTGTTTTTATAGGTGGCAGGCTAGATGTGTAACATGTTACTTATGTGCAAAATCTACTAGTAGAATCACCATGCAATTTTATGTTTGAAAACGACTGGTTTTGATAACATGGGCATCTATGGGCACAAACTTGACATGGTGTACAATGGACACTTCTTTTCCCCAGCTGCTTCTGGAGAAGTGCAGGCCTACCAAATCCGTACGGCCAACACCAGCACCATCACCCCTGGCATGGTCATGGCATCCTCTCCAGCCATGTCTGGCCAGGAAGGCCCAGAGGTAGTGGTCACCCGCAAGAGGGAGGTCAGGCTCATGAAGAACAGGTATGTATACTACAGGCAGTGCAACACCTCCCTGGTTCAGATAACAGCTAGCTCTGTTAGCTGAAATTTCGCTGTTGACCCTATAAACAGGTGTCCGATGAAATAGTTGCATGTGATGTAAATGTCCATTTAGTGTATTGGTGATATGGAACTCTTACCTGTGAACTAACATAAACATGTATGAGGTGACATGTGAAAAAACATGACATGTTTTGTGTAAAGATCAGCTGAGGTAGACTCACGATACTGACTGTCCATATGTTTGTGTGTGTTACAGAGAGGCGGCTCGGGAATGTCGCAGAAAGAAAAAGGAGTATGTCAAGTGTCTGGAGAACCGCGTGGCCGTACTGGAGAATCAAAACAAAACCCTCATTGAGGAACTGAAAGCGCTTAAAGACTTGTACTGCCACAAATCAGAATAGTGCCCGCCCCCACCCGACAAGAGGCGTGTCTGTGTTCCCCATGTACAGAGACTCAATGCAGAGCCATGCATCTGGACAACACCCCTCCCTTTTTCTACATTATTGTTCTTTTTAATAATAAAAACACGATACCAGTCTATAAGACATTTAGAGGAATAGAAAAGGGCAAAATCACCATGGCACCTAAAACAAGCATGATGACCTGAGAGTTACCCTATACCCTTTTAAAAGATAAAATGGGAGTACCTGACGATATGACTACCCCCAAAGAGGTTGAAATCAGAAGTACCTGACGATATGACTACCACATAAATGGATTAAATCAGAGGTACCTGACAATTTGACTACCCCATAAATGGATGAAATCAGAGGTACCTGACAATTTGACTACCCCATAAATGGATGAAATCAGAGGTACCTGACAATTTCACTACCACATAAATGGATTAAATCAGAGGTACCTGACAATTTGACTACCACATAAATGGATTTAATCAGAAGTTCCTGACGATATGACTACCCCCTAAAAGGATATGGTGGCACTCTCACTCAATCAATTCAATTGAGCCTCTAATGGAGGAATTTCATTGGTGGCAATCATTTATATCCTTTATATGTCCAATGAACCACCTCTAGTGACTTAAAAAAACAACAAAGGTCTCAAGATGGCGGAATTCAGGAAAACACCAGCCATGGAGGACCGTGGATCCCCTCGTTATTAACTCCCGTCTGCAACGTTGAGTCTGGCCTGTCTGCCTGCATTCCGGGTTGGAAATTAATTTAGAAGAGATTGTCAACTTTTTGGAGCGCTACACTATTTTGTATTTTGGGCTGATGATTGCTTTAACGCTTCTTTTACTTCTTACTAACAATTTTACATGGTCTTTAGATCCTGACTGTTGTCATACTATGAGCTATTTTTCATGGCTTTAGTTAGGTTCTCTTTTATGGGATTTTTCTGTTGGTAAAATTGTTTGAGATTTTTTTTTTCTTTTAAGTTACCGGCCTTGCTTCGACGGTGGGAACATCTGGGGACTGTTCCTGGCTTGGGTTATGAGACTGATCTGTAAGTTGGGTTTTTCAGGAAAATGTGTAGTGACAGCATCTTTGCAACAACTAACAGGCATTTAACAAGGTGTGAGACTGTGTGCGTACAGCCCAGCTCAGGAAGTTGACTGGAGGCATTGGGTATAGAACGAGATTTGGGACATTCATGTAATGGTTTAGAATGGGGCATTGTGTATTCAAACCTTTTTGTACTCTTCTTCTCCCTTACCAAAATAGGTTTACGGCCTAGTCATATTGGGGCAAATGTTAATTTCAAGTGTTTTCCTAGTAAACTTAAGGGCACTAACAGGTTAAGGTTCACCTCAGCAATCAATCATTTCATTTGATGAAACATGCCTATACAGTTCAAACGGGCTACATGAAGAAGCGTTTTGTATTATGTAGATAAATGGATAATTTGCTTGGATCTGCAGAAAGGTAGTATCAGTCTCTAACTTAGACTGAATCCAGTCTGTAATGCAGATTTTGCCAGAAGCTCAAAAGTGTTGTGGAACGTACAGATATGAATGTTTTGTAAAACTTGCCTCTGACATTGTCTTTTCATGACATTTCTATCTGCAACACATTCCACGACATTTGCTCAGAGAGCGGCCCGGTCTTTTGTTTTGGTTGGAATAATTGAATAAAGTTTTATTACTTTTGTTTTATTTTATTATGTAGCCATCTGTCAAATAATGTACATGTATCCTATTTTTAAATTGTTGCCATTTCCATTAATATTTTGTACACTTGTATGAAAAAGCAAAACAATTATATTAGAGCTATTTCTTCAACTATAATGTTTTTGGCAGCTGTTAATAAATGTTTTTCTTCAGATGGCTGAATTGTTTGTTGTTGAGCAAATTCGTTTATTTAAAACTTATATTTAAGTCAAGCGTTTTACAGTTTACATGTGCATCAAAAAAGAAACCCAATCTCTAACCACTCCATATCTACAGATATCTGCAAAAGGTTGACGCAATATGGTACCAATTCAACCATTATACAACTTTCATCCAACCAAACCTATCAGCTCGGCAAGCCTAAAAAAAGTTAAGTGGAAAAAGTGAGTGAATTGGGTCCAGCTGACTGGCTGTCACTGCAATGGCTTAACAGCATAGCTTAAAGTCTCTAGTCCCACCACTGCAGTCTACAGATCTTTCCTTGTAAGCTTCACAGCCTTGTAGATGTGAATGTCTTTTTCCTTGTCATAATGGATCTCTTGTACCATGAAGTGTAGCTTTAGCATGCTCAGGAAGTTGGTATCTCGTTCATAGCGGATCCTACAGGCCAGCAACACCACTGTATTCTCTGAGCACAGGTGATTCATTGTCTGCAACAGTGATGGAAATGTGTCTTCAAGGTAAACAATGTCCGCTCCCAGCACCATGTCAAAGCCTCCTGCCGGATAGCGCTCCAAGCCCTGACCCCAGGTCAATTCTGAGACCTCCACTGCAGCCAGCTGATCTGGGGGAATGTTCTCCTTCACATTGGCTGCGAGAAAATCCAAGGCGGGCTTCCGGTCAGTGATGGTCACTCTTTTGGCACCTTTAGACAAGGGAAGATCTGCATTGTTAGTCATTGGTATGGAATTTAGCATGTGTTGCTCTAACAGTTTGTTATTGTATGTTCTTACCAAGCAAAGCTGCCACAATGCCCACTAGTCCAGTGCCAGCCCCTAGCTCAATGGCAATTTTGCCCTTTAGCTCAACCTGCCCCAGCTCCAGGTACATACAGAGCACTATAGCCTGACAGAGAAAGAGGAACATGTAGATAGATTAAATATTTACTTCCGGTATATTGTTGTAGAATAAACATTTTGCATGACCACACCTTTGTAACACTCCAGAATAGTAGTTATCTAACTACTGATACAAGGACCAGGGTGGTGCTACTCTGGACGGATGAAAATTCACATCGTGGTACAGTAGTCGAATATAGGTTAGTAGCTACTGCCTTAGAAGACTAGCATTCAATCAATCGATAAATAACATTGATTGAAGAGATTATTTGAGAGATTTATCACAAGACTGGTTGTAAACCATGAATGGTCACTCACTGCATCCCAGACAACAGCAGCAACCCCAAGTTTATTCCAGTCCTGAGTTAGTCGAACATGGTGTGGACCGAAATTAAACTCAACAGACGAATTGTGTAGTTTGGAGAGCGCGGGTATATGATTGCCAATGTATGGTACAAGCGCCATGGTTACGAGAAAAACATCAAAATTGAATGCACATTTATCAAACAGGAAATCCTGATCGCGCTACACGAGCTGCGGAGGAAGTAGACACGTATAATCTCGCGATAAAAAAACAGACAATTTCCACCAATCACGGTCAAGTGACGGGTGTTTATTTTGACAAACAGCCAATGTCAATTGACCTTCGTCATAATGGGCGGCGGTTCTTGTGCTCGCTCTGGCATAGTTGGCTTTGGCTACGGAGGTGCGATCCGCTGTCAGCGAGCTGTCCTGCTAGACTTGAGGGTTTGACGTTTTTGTGTGCGGCGAACGAACGCAGGAACGTGGTGCGAATGACGGTGCGGATGAATTAGGCATGCTCATAGACCGGAATACATTACAAGGATCGCTTGATCGAGTGAACCATTGGAAGAACCCGGGGGTGTCTAGCTAACTAGTTAGCCGAACCATTGGATTAATGTTAGCATTGGGCTTACTGTAAGCCTGGCGCAGGGCTAGCTACCAATACTAGCTAGGAGGTAGCCCATTGCTACATCTGGTTTGATAAGACTTGGACATGTACTGTTTTTAACGGTTTATTTATAAGCTGTCTAGACAGCGAGTGGCAACGTTGAGAGAGGCTTTATACGAACGGGTTCAACAAATGTGCACTAGTAGTGTAGCTAGGTGACTTGTTGCTATTCAAACCCGGCGTACAGCTGGCTAACGTTACACAGGCAAGTGGTTAGTGGTCGAGCCTGTATCTGGCCGACATATCGATGCGCTACTCGCCATGCCTCTGCGCATACGCCCTAAAAAAGACAGGGAGTCAGCTGTTCAGTTTGAACGGTGTGTAGATATAATACACCCTAGTATGCGGGTACTACAAATGTATATAACGTTTGATGTGTCCATCTGAAACCGGACAGACATCACGGCCAGTGGTTCTGTCTGATGCTATAGACGAGTGAACGGTTATCGATCAGTTTTATGGGGTGCATTGGGTGGTATAACTTCAGCTAATACATCAATCATGGGGGCTACGGTGTCATGTTGCATGTCCCCCGGCGGGAGTCCAAAGCTTGCCAGGAAGGCAGTCGAGCTCGACGACTACCCAATAACCACCACCGCCGACGACGTGAGCGAGGACACGGGCACCTATCTGCAGCACATCAGTGATAGAGAGGTCCCAGATGGTACGTGCCTTGTCTTCTCAGATAAGCGAGAGTGAAATGGTGTGCGTCATGGACACAAGACTATGCCACCAAGTCATGACTGTTTTTCTATTCATAATAATAATACATCTTTTCAGGATACCCAAGGACAATGAACTATAAAATTCAAACAAAAAACCTGGCTAAGCTGTGGGAAAAGCTGACCTGAACAAATCAGTTTTGAGTCTGTTTTTTAAAGTGATGATAGTCTGAGTTGCATGTTGCTGAAGGAGAGAGTTCCACAATTTCGGGGCAGCAGCACTAAACGCCCGATCACCCATTGTACAAAGTCTAGTTTTTGGCACAGTGAGCAGTTCAGAGTTGGAGGAGCGGAGACTACAAGATGAGGTTTGTAAGTGAATGAGTAAGGGGCAAGGCTTTCTAGGGCCTTGTAGTTAAGAAGCTTGATCTTATAACGTATGCAAAACTTGATGGGAAGCCAGTGTAGGTGTTGCAGCATGGGAGTAATGTGTTCCCAGGGTTTTGTGCATGCACGGATTCTTGCAGCAGAGTTTTTGAACATATTGAAGCCTGGCCTGACAGGATTCCATTACAGTAGTCCAGACGTGATGTTACAAAAGCATGTATGAGGGTCTCGGCAACCGGGTCTGTGAGGGATGACTGTGCCATCTTATTGCTGTTGCTAGTTCATGATATCCTAGAGTATTCCACATTATGTTGCTTGACCAATGGCTTACAGAGCACAATGGGTGTAATAATGTCATCTTACCTCTTAGAATTGGCTCAGGAGTCCAACCCATCCGACAATGCCAGAGCCAGCACAATCTTCCTCAACAAGTCACAGACAGATGGTAAGTGGAATGCGGATGTTCAGTATCTCCTGAGCATGTCCCCTGGGACCATATCAATATATGTAACGTTTAATTGATTTGTTCTGTGTAACGTACTTACTCATGAACTTCCCACCATGTTGTGCCCGGCTGACACTGCCTAGAAAGACGGATGTGGGCGACACGAGGCTGTGTTACGGACTAAAACTTTTGTGAACTGTGTAAAACAGCAGTTCGCCGGGGTAAAACATTCAGTGAACTGCCCTTCTGACGATTTGTCTTTTGTTTTTGTTCTTTAGTGCGAGAGAAAAGAAAAAGTAACTACTTGAATAATCATCACGTGAGTGCACCCACCGTTTCATTGAAGCGTTCATATGACTGGCTGTGGAAATGTCGAAAAGCAATGCTGTTTTCTCCTTACTCCGTTGACCGACAACCACTCTCCTCTCGTAGATGTCTCCGGGTTTGCTCTCCAAGAAATACAGCTCCTGCTCTACAATATTCCTTGATGATAGCACAGTCAGCCTGCCCAACCTAAAGAGTACTGTCAAATGGTTTGTTCTCCCATGCGCACACACACATGCACGCACATGACAGAGGAGAAAATATAAAAATATTCTAACAGTCTTGTTTCTATGTGTTTCAGTGTCACGTTGGCCATTTACTATCATATAAAAAACAGGTAGGCTCTTTTGTCGTATTGATTTTCTGGAACATACCTGTAAGAGGTTGACCGTGTGTGACGTGATGAGGTAAACAAGTGCATGTTGTGTTTTTTATTTAATTTACATAAAATGGGATTTTGTAGCAGATTTGACTGATGTGAGTTCCTCTTCTCATTAGGGATTCCAACCGTTCTCTGGACATTTTTGATGAAAAGATTCACCCATTGACGGTGTGTATGTGGGAGAGTGTGTGTGTGTGTGTGTGTGTGTGTGTGTGTGTGTATTTGTGTCAGAGAGATGTTTCTAATAATTGCTTTGTAATCCTCAGAGGGAGAAGGTTCCCGACGACTACTCCAGCGTAGGTCCAGAACACAAGCTCATTTACCGCTTTGTCCGCACGCTCTTCAGTTCAGCTCAACTCACCGCTGAGTGTGCCATTGTCACCCTGGTATGTCACAGGCCGACCCACCAATCACAGGGACGTTTAATAGGGAAAACATGTGATATTTAAAGAGCTTGCAACCTTTTTATTGTATGCAAGACCGGACCCGTTGGCTGTACATGATCTACCTTGATCTTACCAGGTGTATCTGGAGCGTCTGCTGACCTACGCGGAGATCGACATCTGCCCAGGAAACTGGAAGCGCATCGTCCTGGGAGCCATCTTGCTGTCTTCCAAGGTGTGGGACGACCAGGCCGTGTGGAACGTTGACTACTGCCAGATCCTCAAGGACATCACCGTGGAGGACATGTGAGTCTATAGGTCGACGGCGTCCAGACAGTTGAAGGACGAGATGGATTTAATGTTGTTTTACGTCTGTCCAATCCTGTATCACCGGCCCAGGTGCTTCAGGCTCTTCTATGGATCTTTGAACCCAGTTACACTAGTTTATTCTGTTGTTCCCCTTTAATCAAGAACTGTGTAAGATCCTTGACACCAGGTCGGTGTGATCATTTTGGTGTAAAAGTTTAATGCTTAAGGCGGTGGGGAATTTAAATCTAAATTCAGTTTTATATATTGCGATTTAATAGGCAATTATTTTTTAAGCCCTTTCTCTTCTGTTTTAGTCAACAAAAACGAGCAATACATAATTGTTTACTATGACCATCACAATAGATTAAACATGGACTGTTCTTTCCTGTAGGCCGGGCCAATGTGTTATGATGAAAATCTGTCGAGCCTCACCTAGATTTCCACTGTATGCGACCACCAGGCTAGCGCTATATATATATATATATATATATATATATGCTAACCCTCACCGCTTGTGATTATCCCCGTCAGGCTGGTCATGCACCTGACCTGGGCTATTTTACAAGACTTTCTGTATCGATTAATTATTAAGCTATTATAGGTTCACGCAGCACAGACAGAAGAGGACTGGCCGCCCCTCAGAGCCTGGTTCCTCTTTAGGCTTCTTCCTATATTTGATCCATCGGGGAGTTTTTCCCTAGCTGCTGCGTATCAACCTTGCTCTGTCAGGTTTCAGGCTGGGTTTTTTCAATAGCACTTTGTGTCAACTTGTTGTAAAGAGGGCTTAATGAAATGCATTTAAATGTATTTTTCGACGGTTATAGAATGCTATGGCAATTATAAGTATGCTCTGATATGAATTAATCCTTTTTTACTTCGTTTGGACGGGTTATTTTGACATGTCTTATTGGTTGTTTTTACGGGTACATTCTATTGCATGCATGCCCCCCCCAAGGTAAATACACCCTGTGATGTTGTGAAAAGCATGCAGATATTGGTGGATGAAGCATTTCTGAAATAAAATGTCTCTCTCTATCCCCTCCTGCATAGGAATGAGATGGAGAGACACTTCCTGGAGCTGCTCCAGTTCAACATTAACGTTCCGGCCAGCGTTTACGCCAAGTACTACTTCGACTTGCGTTCCCTGGCGGACGACAACAACCTGAACTTCCCCCTGGAGCCGCTTGACAACCATCGAGCCACTAAGCTCGAGGTGAAGGGAGTTTGGAATTTCCATATATTTGCAAATTGTGTAACTGTTTTGGTATTACATAAATTAAGAATGAGCCTATTTCCAACATTGCCTATTTCCAACATTGCCTATTTCCAACATTGCCTATTTCCAACATTGCCTATTTCCAACATTGCCTATTTCCAACATTGCCTATTTCCAACATTGCCTATTTCCAACATTGCCTATTTCCAACATTGCCTATTTCCAACATTGCCTATTTCCAACATTGCCTATTTCCAACATTGCCTATTTCCAACATTGCCTATTTCCAACATTGCCTATTTCCAACATTGCCTATTTCCAACATTGCCTATATCCAACATTGCCTATATCCAACATTGCCTATATCCAACATTGCCTATATCCAACATTGCCTATTTCCAACATTGCCTATATCCAACATTGCCTATTTCCAACATTGCCTATTTCCAACATTGCCTATTTCCAACATTGCCTATATCCAACATTGCCTATTTCCAACATTGCCTATTTCCAACATTGCCTATATCCAACATTGCCTATATCCAACATTGCCTATATCCAACATTGCCTATATCCAACATTGCCTATATCCAACATTGCCTATATCCAACATTGCCTATTTCCAACATTGCCTATTTCCAACTTTCTGTGTTGCTTCATGACTGCTATGTTGTGTGTTTCCCAGGCCATCTCCAGACTGTGTGAGGACAGATATAAGGACTTGGGCAAGGTGACCATAAAGAAATCCCTCAGTGCAGACAACCTGGTGGGCGTCCGGACCACCCACGCTGTGCTGTCATAAAGCGGACCCTCTGGAAACACACACACACTTTTCTGGAGGAAGATGAGGAGGCGCTGAAGGCCCGGTCATTTCATTCGCTGCTAAACTATACTTTCACACAGCTGTTCCCAAAATCGCTCACCCCCCTCCCCACCTACCACTTAGCTTCTACTGATCTGTAAGGTGTCAGAATTATGTTGGATGCTACCACCACTGCACTGCTCATACGACCCAGACCTTCCAGATCTGCGATCGTCCAGTGGTTCGGTCCAACGGGGGGGGGGGGGATGGGCAAGTTTGGGGCGTCGGATTCCGACCTCACGCCCTCACCAAACAATGAGGCCTCCTGAACTACCCTGTGGTGTAGTTTGGCACACAGACACGGAGTGTGAGGTTGACTGGGGGGTTTCTTTGCTTACTATGTAGGCCAACTAGCTGTAAAATGTGTTTTTAATTAAACTAATTTTCAGTTGTTTGTTTCGAATAAACCGTAATTATGCTAGAAATGGTGTCATGTACAGTGTTTTGTTTCTTTTAAAGAGCATTACGCAATTAACTTGATTTGCCTGAAACGTTACACTGAACAATTATAAATGCAATGTGTTTATTTCAGCTGACTGATTTTCTTATGATTTCAAATAAGCATAAACGAGAACCCCCCTAACATTATTCATTAGCACACACATTACTTCACCTACATTTTGACTGATATCCTCAAAAAAATGGGGGGATTACAGAGTTAAAATTGCATGTACTTTACTTTTCATCTTCTATACCTACATGTCTATCATATCTGCACAGGTATTGCAGAGCATTTCACTTTGGCAGTCTAGTGGATGCCCATGAGTTCCTGCAACACAACATTGATTCAATGCCAAACTCCTGCTTGGCTGCATACGAGTGTCTGATATACTGTTAAACAGTGTTCCTCCAGTAGAGGTCGCTGTTCTGTATTCATCTCATCTCACCCACATGTCATTTGCATCACATTAAACAGGGGCAAGCATAGATATAGCACATAGATGGGATGTATAGTTCTATCTGATGTCCCAACTGATCTGCCATCTTACCTGGGGCCAGTATGTAAAACTCAAGACACTTCACATTATCCATGGTGGTATTTTGTGCCGCAGTAATATGATCCAAAAAAAGGATACCAAGGAGGTATTCGAGTTCTGATTTATTATATTTGTCCACAACAAGTTTAGTTACTCCTATTTCTGCCCTCCAATTACTGTGCTATTGTTGACATAGTTAGATCAGTTAGATAGTTTGTTCCATTCAGTGTACTTTACTGCTACTGAAGTAGTAATTTGTACAACAAAAATATATTTTAACAATATTTTCTATGGATATAAAATATAGGCATGTATTGTAATGTAAATGCATTGTACACACACACACGAATTATCATTGAAAATAAAGAAATATGAATTGTTCTGAATTTTAAGTTCTATCCTGTATCTTCCTACATTAGACCATAGCCATTTGGTACTCATGAATTATAAGAACGTATAATGCCACTTCTGCCATGTGTTAGTATTGTAGCTAGTTTCGAACCGGTCCCAGGTAAGATGGCTGCCAAAAAGTTCCATTCAGATGTAAAGAGGTTCTATGACATCAGCCAATCTACTGTTCTATTATATATGGGGGCAAGATGAATATATTGTGTTTTAGTGGCCACCTCCTATTCACCTATACCACTGAATTTAGAAACCCTGTTCTTATGAAGACGCGAGAGCTATTGTGCCCCACATAAGGTCAGAAGTAGGCTTCTACTTATGTGAATTACCTTTGCTCTCATGTCCCAAAGACAGACTAATTGAAGGTGTTAAGGTGTTTGTTTGTGTGTGTACATATGAGAGCACCAGACTACTACCCTTATGACTTTAAGAAGTCACTGATCAGCATCTGTAATGATTTTCTGTTTACTTTCTCAACAGATTGGACAGGTCAACACAGGCAACCACTTGTATTCATTAGGTGATTGGAGGTTATCTACGATCCAGAGGTAGGCTGATTTGTCTTGTTCAGTGCATTTGCATTATTTGTTTTTTTTGGCTCAGCCTGCAAAAAAATGCAAGGGTTGTAAAATGACTTACATAAATCAATTCATAATATGTTGTTTGTGTGCCGCTAACAAACATTTGATGAGGCATTTCGGATATGATTTTTCCCTACACAAGAGTAAATTTGTGAATAAGAAATATGACCTACTACTTTTCTCATCCTCTCTCTGAATCGCTTTGTCAACTGCAATAGGGACAAGATCACCTAAGTAAAATTGCCAAGCACATTATCTTAAACGGAAACATTACATCTGGATCCCTGGCTGACATTTGAGTTTTGTCTCCTCCACAGGGCGTAAGGTATCCTGAGTATCTGGATCTGCGCCCCTTCATGTCTCAGTCCCACGGGGAGCCCCAGATCTACATGTTGTACGCTGTGCTGGTCCACTCAGGCTTCAGCTGCCACGCTGGACACTACCACTGCTACGTCAGGGTACGCACTCATCAGTAAAGAGACTACTAGTGTTGTGATCAGGAGACATATCTGGCAAATGGTGTAATGTAATGTGTGGGATTCAACCTATTTCTATGAAGGTCGATGGTAAATGGTTGTGTGGCGTCAGGGTGCTACATGTTAACAGCCTACCTCTCCTCTGTCAGGCAAACAACGACCAGGGGTATCAGATGAATGTCTCCTCTGTGTCGGTCAGTGACCTCAGATCAGTCCCTAACCAGCCTACGCCCTCTTGTACATTAAGTGAGTTGCACACATCCTCTTAACAAAACGAGATGCTTACCTGTGTCGGGGAAAGGAGACATTTGAGAGTTCGACTATTTGCTTTGTTCGGTTTGACCGTATAAATATGTCTTTAAGGTGAGTTTGACGTGTGTGCTGCCTGTTCTGTCCCAAATGATCTAAAGACTTCTGAGAGTGTACTTAGTGAAGATATTGATACTGTTTCAATATCAAAAGGAAACAAATTGCTTTATTTGACAAAGAGCAATTTCTTAAGCAGAATTTTTACTAGGTCTATTTTGGGAGCGTGCTAAGTACAGAATGGAAATTAACATTTCAGCTACATTTTCATTATTCACAATGTCAATGTTATTTTAACCTCAGTGTGGAAGTTTATCAGAATCAGGTTTATTTGCCAAGTCTGTTTAGTTTTTTATCTGACAGTAGCATTTAGAACACACAATTAGAGACATTTTAAGACGTAATCGATAAAACTGTGAATTTACACACTGTGTTATTTCCTTCAGGAACTCTGATGTGCATTTCTCCCACATGACTGGAAATCGCAGCAGGTCCGTCAAACACAAGAGAAAGAGGATTAGGCGAGACACTAAAACTGAGGACGAAGAGAGTGGCTGCAACAACTGCTCTAACCAGAGTGACGTAATGACTGTATTTATTCCTAACAAGTGATCTCTCATTGCAGATTTGGACTTCTGTAATGCCTTCATGGAAACAGGGAATTTAACAGCAACAAGAATGACAGCCCAAGTATTTGAAAGTAGTGCTGAATTATTGTTTTTTAATTTTCATCAAAATGTTTGAATATTTTAATGTCTTTTTTAACTTCTAACTTACTAACCATGTATGATAAAGAGTTAGTATATACTTGTATGAACAAAAAAACACTAAGCTTGGAGATTCACCATCTCAACTGGTGTTGAGTGGAAGACTCAAATGAGACTTAATTCTTTCACTGGGACTATACCAGTTGGTTTATTCTAAGGACAAAGAAAGGAAAAAATAGGAAAATAACTTTGTTTAGGAGATGACCATTGGCTTTGCGTTTTTCACCATTATTCACATCTGTATGACTGGTGTTGTGTAAACTTTTTTTTCTCTGCTGAAACTGTTCTGTTAGAACAGCCTTGCGTTATTCTAGTTGGTCTGACTAACACCAGACATTACACCACAACACCTACCCTGGACACACTTGAGGGCATTTCCAAATTGTTATTTTTTGATAACTCTTGTTTTCTCTGAAGCCTAAGATTTGTCTCTGTCAACCATGTACTGGAAAATAACCCTGACAGACACAGCATCGTTTTTCACTTACTGATGCATTTTTTCTTTACTTTAACTCATTATTCAACTATAACCACCTGACTAGTAATAATCATGTGATCACATATTGCAGTGGACCTTTTTTGTTTGTTGTTAGTTTTTTCCTAGTGCCCATATGAAAGAATACTGGGAATTTTGTACCGTACTATCAGTTATTTTTTGTACAGAAAACATGTCCTGTATTAAGAATCTCATGTGTAGTTTTAGATCATTTTTACAACATACTTTACACTGTGTTCCATGAACATAAGTTAAATAGATTTTTTTATTCTACAGTAGTTAAATCATAGTTCATATTGACCTGGATTTCTAAATCATGTCAGAACTTTTTCCCGCTTGGAAAATTTGTCCTATGACGTGAATAATAGAATTGAAAAACAAAACTGAAATGTTTATTATCATTATTAACCTTATTAGTGTATGGGTGAGCACACATATGCAACCAGGTTATTGTAAGGTTTTTATTTTTCCCTCTTAAATATTTTTTTACAGGTCATAAAGGTGGAAAAAATCTGACATGATTTATCACCAAAACCTGGCATTTTTCCAGAGGTGTGTAGTGTGTTATATCCACTGTACATACATATGGTTAGGGTTAAAATAAAAGTATAATGTTTCATTTGAAGTCTCAATTTATTTATAGCAATCTCTCTTTTTTATTGTTTAATTTATCAAAATATGTTGGAAGTAAGGCACCCTTTAAATAACCTGGGTGTTCTGAATCAGCCCTCTTCCGATAAATATAATATCTATATAAAAAAATCTCTCAATGTTACCAGCCTTTTTGCTGTGTTGTCAATGCTGAAAAAGCAGAACCCTAAAATATGTCTTATTTGGAATTTAGATAAAAATATTTGCAAACCAAACTGTAGTTGAAATTAATCTTCAATACTCAATTTTTTAATATTTGTTGTCATATTGCATCGGAGGGCAGATATTTCAGCTCAGGGGCCACTTGAGCACTTTGAAATTATATGAAGGGCCACATTTGTTATGTAATTTGTTCATTCTAAAAAACTTGTGGGCCAGAAAAGGGCAATAATTAAAATGTATATACATACCATATATACAGGAGTTATCTTATATCTAAATAACTTTAATTCAGATTCAGATACATTACAATTGGACTGCAAAGTTATTTTGTAATTCCTCTCAAAACTGTTTTAATACCTTCCGTGGGCCTGATGGAATTTCCGAGGGCCGGATTCGACCCGCGGGCCATAGTTTGCCCACCCCTGTCATATTGTATGCATCTCTATCCTACAGGGTGCTGTTGTAATTTCAAATTGGCCAACATTTTTGTTCTGTTAGCAACTGGGACACTAAACTTGTGAAAAGCACTTAAGTTATTACAGTGTAGGTTTTAAGAAGCTGGTCATGGCAAAATATTAAGTGCGAAACAATTGATATTCTCATATTCTCGTACCAACTGTGTTCCATAAAATGCTCTCTCTGAGCATGTGATCTTAAGGCAAGAAATGCTTGCATAATAAAAAATACAGCACAGACTGGATTGTAATCCATTTAACCCAGATGAACAGCAATTGGTCAATTACCATCACAAAACACGCCCGAAATTAAATCCCACCTCGCAGGGCTGCATTTTTCTTTGAAATGGCTCTTTAAAACAGAGCATGATCTGTTAAACCTGGATAACAAATAAAAAAACAACTGCACTGGACTCTTAAAGAGGTAGTCCATCCATTTTCCTAGATAAGAAAATTATTCAGCAATTGATATTGACTAAAATGCACAGTGTATAAGAATAGTATGACATGCTCAAAACCAGTTTATCTGCAATTACCCTTTCTAAGGTGTGGGTGAATAGTCCACCAACATTATTTTGGTTATAAACAGCATCATTCAAACATGGATTTACGGCATAGTACAATAAGAAATACCTTTTTTATATTTCTAGTTCAGGAGCCATAATCATTTTGTTCAACATAGTTTCTTGGTATGATTAAAGTTTTTTATAAAAATTGACAGAGCACCTACCAGCACAGAAAGTGACAGAAAGGCCAAATGAAAGAAAGGGTAAACATTTTTTGTAATTTTATAAACATTTCAAGTGCCATTATGACTAGAAAACACCACATGGGGGCAGTAGCGGCTGACGTACAATAGTCATCTGATATCTAAAATTGCAGAAATTTTAGGCTACAAATAGTTTTTCAGAGGCAAAACAACTGCAAACATTTTTTACAAATAGTTTTTCAGAGGCAAAACAACTGCAAACATTTTTTACCTGGCAGATGGGCAGCCATAACATATACCACAAAAACAAAACTGCCCCCTTTAGGACATCATTTTAAACAACAATAAATAGCCATCATCAATTTTGTGCTTACATAAAAAATGGAGTTAGTAAGTGAAATTGCCATGGTATTGATATTCTACAGCTTAGATACCTTTAAATATTGAATTATAATTCTCTACGGTTTTGGAACCCACAAGTATACAAGTTTAAACATCATGGAAAATCCTTTGAGGTAGAAAAATTAGAACATTTAAAAATAGTTTGTTTTATCTATATTCCCTAGCTTGGACCAATACTCAAGTAGCAACATATCTTTAGCCAATCTGCAGTTACAGAACTTTAAATAGGCTTGCAGAAGTTCATTTCATTAAAACGTGTTAAAGATTGTCAAATACACATTTCTCGACAAAAGCATCTGTACAATCCCTTTGTAATGATACGCATCTAAAAACCAGCTGATAGAAAGCTTGTTTAGTTGTGGTCAACACTTTATATGCCCATGCAATCTGCTTTAAGTGTGTCCTTATGTAAACACTCAATACGCTGTACATCATTTACAATGCAATAAGTTAAATTAGGCAGTCTCTCTTCCCAGACCAACGTCTGCCTCGCCCGTCTGCTCACACAGATGGCTGCGACAAGCACTTGTGGTCGGACTGTGAGGGTGGCACCACAGTGTGTGTCGTCAGGGACGTGCTGGCCTCGCTGTACATGGACGCGCTGGAAGGTGCGTGGCCCCAGCAGAGACACGGACAACACTGTCTCCCAATGAACCGGCGCCATGACTCCAAGGTCTTCCTGGACCACACCCACAACCCAGAGGTGATGCCCACCACTAAAGACATAAAGTACTTAAGCATGAAGATGGCATGGTCCGGCCCGAGGCCTAACCTCTGCCTCTCGGCCTGGCAGAAGCAGGAAAGTCCCCTGTCCCATTGGGGCCTCATGTGCTGCTCATAGACCAGGCAGGCCACCACGCCTGCGGCAGGCGCCGTGTAGAGCACTGTGAAGAGCCCCAGCTTCAACATCAGCTTCTCCAGCTTGTCTGTCTTGGTGCCTCCCTGCTTGATGACGCTACGAATGCGGAACATTGATACGAACCCGGCCAGGAGGAAGAGGGTTCCCGTGAAAAGATAGACCACCAGGGGGGCGAGGACAAAGACCCTCAGGCCCTCCACACTCTGGTTGCCCACGTAGCAGATTCCTGCCACGGGGTCTCCGTCCACAGCGTTCAGGGCCAGCACAGCGATGGTCTTGATGCTGGGCACCAGCCAGGCAGCCAGGTGGAAGTACTGCGAGTACCCGCCTATGGCCTCGTTGCCCCACTTGAGGCCCGCCGCCAGGAACCAGGTGAGCGAGAGAACCACCCACCAAATGGCGCCGGCCATGCCGAAAAAGTAGACCAGCAGGAAGACGGAGGTGCACAGGCCGGCGGAGGCCGAGACGTCGTAGAGAACGTGCCCTGCGTCCTTGGAGCACGCCACTCGCTCGTGGCCCACGGCCAGACGCAGCATGTAGCCCAGAGAGACGAAGAGGTAGCAGGCGGCCAGGTAGACGATGGGCAGCTCGGGGTAGGCGAAGCGCTGGCGGTCGATGAGGAACGTTACCACCGTGGTCAGGGTGGAGACGAAGCACAGGACGGCCCAGAGTCCGATCCACAGGGACGTGAAGGCGTGTTCGTCCGGAGAGAAGTACGGCTGGCGGCAGGGCTGGGCACAGTTCTCCACGGGACCTGTGCGGACGCCGCCGACGTACAGCGAGTGGGCGTTGCTCTTCAACGGCACCAGGGGGTGACGGCAATGGCAGCCACTCTGCTCACATGCCTGGTGGTGGGGCTTTTGGTGGGGTTTGGGCAGGTGAGGAGGCCTGCGTCGGGCCGTGTTGTGGTGCGATGGGAAGGTTGCTTTAGGGGTTGGTTTTGGGGGTAACACAGGGCCTGGGGACTGGGTGGTCACTTTACTGTTATTCCAATCCATGCAGACACGCTCTGTGTCACCCAGCTCCGGTAACCTATCGCAGCTCATCCTCTCCGGCCATTCAAAACCATACTGTCTCATCAGGGGGGAGCAGCCGCGCTTGGCCCGCTCGCAGACCGAACGGCACGGCGGCACGGGCTTGCCGTAGTCCGGAATGCAGATAGGGGTGTACATGCTGCAGAGGAAAAAGAGCAGATCCGGGGAGCAGTGGATGCGCACCAGCGGCCAGAACTGGTGTACCTCCAGGCCGACTTCATCCTGGGTGTCGTGGTTGAACTGGTTGGGCATGTAGGTGAGGTTGTAGCCGATGCTCCTGCACATGGGCACCGTGATGGGCTCGCACACGATCACCTTGGAGGCTGCGCGTGCCAAGCGCGAGCTCATAAGGAGGCAAATCGCGCTGATATAAAGAGGGACGTTTGGCGTCATTGTTGCAACGACAGATTCTACAAAGACGAGGATAAACATGGGAGTTTATTGAATTATAGAATTATCACTCTGAACTTTAAAAAATATTACGACACTTCGAAACTGTGCATATTGACTCTAACGTGACTAAATAAAAACTAGATACAGACAATAATTAAAACACGTAGATGATATTAACTTAACAGCTCACCAAGTTCATCACACGGAGAAAGAAAATCTGCCAACTCAATGTTTGATGTCAATCACAGAGAGGAACACAGTCTGATTACTTTCCCAGAAACGCAGCCAACTCCGCAGTCCATGTTCTCTAACAAGCGCAGCTCCGACGAATTCAAATAACATCCAGAACATGTCCATTCAATATGTCCATAAACAATCCATGTATAATCGATTTTGTGTTCAAGCAAAACGTGTTAGCTGTGTTAAAAACCTTTAAAAAAAATTAAGTAGTCCACCCGACCACCTAATTCGCTCACGCGTTTCGATGCGTCCGCTAACAACTAACTGAATGACTGAACCCACCTGAACACTCCAAACCGTGCGTCCAATCACACGTCCTCCGGGCTCTGGTCCAATCACACGTCCTCCGGGCTCTGGTCCAATCACACGTCCTCCGGCTGGCTCTGGTCCAATCACACGTCCTCCGGGCTCTGGTCCAATCACACGTCCTCCCGGCTGGCTCTGGTCCAATCACACGTCCTCAGGGCTCTGGTCCAATCACGCGTCCTCCTGGCTCTGGTCTGATTAGCGCACACACTGACCCACGCAATCAACACACTATTTTCCCATAACGAATTTTACGATATTGTGTGATGTCATGCGTTATGTTTCAAGCCTATGTAACATTACAAAGGTTTGAGTTTCTAGACGTGTTAGTGAACTTTGTTTTTTGAATAATGAATGCTATGTAATCTGTTCAAATAATCTATAATAAAATCATAAGATCATTCCAGAAAAGCGATTTTGTTTATGCTCTGACATTTTTCTGTATTTTAGAGTCTGGAGACTCAAGTTAACTACAAAACCAACAATGCAATGTTTTCTTCAGACAATGGCTGGCTGGTAGGTGATTTTCTAAACAATAATGCAAAGTCAATGTTGGCATCTGAAGTAGTTGTAAAATCACAATCTACACATTAGTTTTAGAGTAAAAAATCTAAAATCGAATAGTATGCTACTTACCAAGAGGAAATGTATATAAAATAAACACTACACTTTTTGGACAAGTAAGCCCACACTCTCTGGGTGATTTGTCGACTCAAAACATGATATGATTATCAAGCGCCCTGGTTGTAGGTTCTGGGCCAACATACTGGGCTTTTCATGCAGGACAGTGTCTAGATGAAAATATCTTGTTCAATGTGAATCTCAGTAGTTTACAGTGATGTGTAGAACACCATCTCAGAACGCCCAACTCGCCGGCCATGGTATTGAATGGGCTACTGCATTAGAGAAACACACCGGCTTCTGCTCCTATCTGCTAAAACAAAAAGTAACTCGATTTGGCACGCAATGACCAACACTGTGGCATGGGGAATGATTTCCTGGCATCCATTTTACAACATGGTGGAGGTGGTGTAATGGCATGGGGAATGATTCCCTGGCATCCATTATACAGCATGGTGGAGGTGGTGTAATGGCATGGGGAATGATTCCCTGGCATCCATTATACAGGATGGTGGAGGTGGTGTAATGGTATGGGAAATGATTTCCTGGCATCCATTATACCGCATGGTGGAGGTGGTGTAATGGCATGAGAAATGATTCCCTGGCATCCATTATACAGCATGGTGGAGGTGGTGTAATGGCATGAGAAATGATTCCCTGGCATCCATTATACAGGATGGTGGAGGTGGTGTAATGGTATGGGAAATGATTTCCTGGCATCCATTATACAGCATGGTGGAGGTGATGTAATGGCATGGCGAATAATTTCCTGGCATCCCATCAGTGCCCTCCATACAACCAGAGAAAAATCGCAGCCTATTTTTTGCACAGTTGCACAGTACTATACCTGTGTGTTTGTAGAAGGTACAGGTTATGACTGGCCTATACTATACCTGTGTGTTTGTGGAAAGTACAGGTTATGACTGGCCTATACTATACCTGTGTGTTTGTAGAAGGTACAGGTTATGACTGGCCTATACTATACCTGTGCGTTTGTAGAAGGTACAGGTTATGACTGGCCTATACTATACCTGTGTGTTTGTGGAAGGTACAGGTTATGACTGGCCTATACTATACCTGTGTGTTTGTGGAAGGTACAGGTTATGACTGGCCTATACTATACCTGTGTGTTTGTAGAAGGTACAGGTTATGACTGGCCTATACTATACCTGTGTGTTTGTAGAAGGTACAGGTTATGACTGGCCTATACTATACCTGTGTGTTTGTAGAAGGTACAGGTTATGACTGGCCTATACTATACCTGTGTGTTTGTGGAAGGTACAGGTTATGACTGGCCTATACTATACCTGTGTGTTTGTAGAAGGTACAGGTTATGACTGGCCTATACTATACCTGTGTGTTTGTGGAAGGTACAGGTTATGACTGGCCTATACTATACCTGTGTGTTTGTGGAAGGTACAGGTTATGACTGGCCTATACTATACCTGTGCGTTTGTAGAAGGTACAGGTTATGACTGGCCTATACTATACCTGTGTGTTTGTGGAAGGTACAGGTTATGACTGGCCTATACTATACCTGTGCGTTTGTAGAAGGTACAGGTTATGACTGGCCTATACTATACCTGTGTGTTTGTAGAAGGTACAGGTTATGACTGGCCTATACTATACCTGTGTGTTTGTGGAAGGTACAGGTTATGACTGGCCTATACTATACCTGTGTGTTTGTAGAAGGTACAGGTTATGACTGGCCTATACTATACCTGTGTGTTTGTGGAAGGTACAGGTTATGACTGGCCTATACTATACCTGTGCGTTTGTAGAAGGTACAGGTTATGACTGGCCTATACTATACCTGTGCGTTTGTAGAAGGTACAGGTTATGACTGGCCTATACTATACCTGTGTGTTTGTGGAAGGTACAGGTTATGACTGGCCTATACTATACCTGTGTGTTTGTAGAAGGTACAGGTTATGACTGGCCTATACTATACCTGTGCGTTTGTAGAAGGTACAGGTTATGACTGGCCTATACTATACCTGTGTGTTTGTGGAAGGTACAGGTTATGACTGGCCTATACTATACCTGTGTGTTTGTAGAAGGTACAGGTTATGACTGGCCTATACTGTAAAGGTCTGATATTTTTTGTAATGTAATGTTTTTTTTTTGTACGTTGTTTTTTCTGCACAACATCATGTTTCGGTGTTGTCAGAACTTAGTAGTCTGTTCTCACGTTTTCTTTAGAGAACCTGTATGTTTTACTTCTCGTGAGGTTTGGTTTCTAATGTTCAACTTCCGGGTACTCTCGCGGTAATGCCGTGCACGCGCATTGACAAGCAGAAAGTGATGAGTGATTAGCGCCCTAGGAGAGCGGAATGAGGTAATGCAATACATTAGTAACGTCAATCATTTATACAGAATGTTAATTATCTATGTATTATGTGAAACTACAACGATGCCTTTTGTATTTATTTTGTTTACTCTGTAGTTTTCACGGTGTTAAAAGGATGTTACGGTGGTGCACGTAAGAAAATAAACCGACACCCGTTTGAAACTCGCTGCGTCTTTTTATGAAATCCGAGGGGCCGCTACAGTGAAAACTCACCTGTTGCACCAGCCCAGCCATCCGCGATGAGAAGCTGACGCCATCATCACATACTAACACTAACAGCGGATACCAGCTGGCTTACCTCGCCTGCATTCAACTCCTGCACCAGACAGAGCGTGGAGCGGACAGCGCGCGCATAAGGTACACCTCGAGACGGAAAAAGAGACCGGGATACCAAAGAGCAAAAAGGCTTAAAAAGAGACAATTCCTATGCACGCAAGCTTTATATCATTACTGAAGTTTATTTAAGAGCAAGGTATTATAAGGTGAATAATTGTGGAACTAGTTCTCAGTTCTAAAGTTTCTAAAAGATGTTTTATTATTTTTACAAGAAACTGTCCCACGTGTTTATGTCATGACTCATGTTTATTTATGAAAAGGTTAAGAGTGAAATGTGTTGTAACTGTTTTATGCTAAAATCCTTTGAATGTACATAATAGGGCAATGCGTGATACAAATATTACTCTGTAGTTAAATATAACTACAGCTTACAAGTGTAGATTCAGGCATAGTGCAATCAAAGGCTCCCACTCGACTTAAAGCAGCAACACAAACAACCAAAATGTCGCTAATAGAGGCATCATGCAGGTCCAGCTCACGTGAAAGAAAGCTAACAGAGAAAGGCCAAGGGATGCATAGCCAAGACATCAAAAAACGTGAGAAAGCATTTAACAGGACCTATGACTCTTGGAAGATGGCAGCAAGGGAGACTAGAACAAAATTAAAAACCCTCTGTTCATCAGAATACCTTAACGAATTACAACAAGACATTCAAGCAAAGCATGATGACGTAGGTCAGCAGTATAAACCCATCCTACGTAACAGTAATACCACGCCAGAGATTGTAAAGAAAATGGATGCCTGTGTTACACTAACGAAGGACATTTGTGATCTCATAAATAATCGCCTAGAGACTATTAACCAAGATTATAATGATCAACTTGAAGGAAAGGGTAAGAGAAACACTAAACAAAGATGAATACGGGTCTGTCTTTGGTCACACCAAAACGGAAACGGTAAGCTCAGCAGAGTCATCAGGGAGGTTGAGCAACCAGTCCAGCTCACACAGTAACCACAGCAGTAGGATAGATGCACAAGCAGAGCTTGCAGCTAAGATGGAACAATCAAAAACCATAAAAGAAATCCAAGCACAGCAAGCACATCTTCATAAGTTAGAGGGTGATTGGAAACTCCAAGAGGCAAAAATGTTGACAGAAATCAAACAAAAGGAGGTAGAAATGCAGCAACAGGTGGAAGAAGAGAGAGCCAAATTGCAGCAGTTACAAGCAGCAAAAGATGTGGCCATAGCAATAGCTCGCATGAGAGTGTATGAAGATTTTGACGGTTTTGAAGACCATGATGAGGAGAGTAATGACAAAATGGAAATCAAACCTCAATTAAACCCTGATGCTGCATCATTCCAACCTCAAGATGCTCCTGAAGTGAAAATGACCCAGGAGTCTGTCAGTCTAGCCCAAGCAATCGCCAGCTCATTAAGCATAAACCGCTTGCCAGTCCCTGAACCAACCACGTTCAGTGGCAACCCTTTACAGTTTGTAGATTGGAAGATGTCATTCATGGCTCTTATTGACAGAAAACCCCTCCTAGCAAGTGAGAAGATGTTTTATTTAAAAATGTATCTTGCTGGAGAGGCGCGCAAAGCTGTAGAAGGTTTCTTTTATCGGGATTCAGAGAGTGCATACGGTGGAGCATGGAAAGTCTTACAGGACAGATATGGGCACCCGTTCATTATACAAAAGGCTTTCCGAGATCAGCTTATGAGATGGCCGAAAATCAACACCAACGACCCACTAGCACTGCGAGAGTTTGCTGACTTCCTCCAAGGCTGCGCTGAAGCTATCCCACACGTCAAAGGACTAGCTATTCTTAACGATTGTGAGGAAAACCACAAGTTGCTGAGAAAACTACCAGAATGGATCGTGCGCAAGTGGGGTCGAATTGTTGTAGAGGAACTTGACAAATCTGGAAACTATCCAGATCTTACATGCTTCACAAAGTTTCTGAGCAAAGAGGCACGGATAGCCTGTAACCCAATTGCGTCTCCATGGTTGATGGATTTCAAGGCCATAGATGAAAGATCAACAAAGAGAGCTAAAGCTCTCAATACAAATACACAAACAAAGTGTTTCACTCAGGAGAAACGAGAAACAAACGGCAGCAAACCAAAATCACCTTGCTCCGTTTGTAAAAGTGAAGCTCATAACATCACCAAGTGTCCCACCTTTGCAGCCAAGAGCAGTAAAGACAAAAACACATTCATCTGTGAAAACCGGCTCTGTTTCGGATGTCTGAGAAAGGGTCACATGTCCAAAGATTGTAAGAGACGACATACGTGCAACGTATGCAGCCGTCGTCATCCAACCTGCTTACATGAAGACAGGAATCAAAGACCGGCCGAAACATCAATAAATAGCTCCGCTTCCACAGAAAACCAAGCAAGCGGGGAAACGCATAACGTTGTATCCCATGTATTAACACACTGCGCTTCTGCTACCTCAAGTATTGTCCCAGTCCTTGTGTCTTCAATACAAGAGCCACACAGAGAAGTACTTACGTACGCAATATTAGACACACAAAGCGACTCAACGTTTGTCTTAGAAGATTTACTTGACAAACTGAATGTTGACACCAACCCAGTAAAACTGAAATTGAGTACTATGACAGCTATTGACACAGTCATAGCGAGCAAGAACGTCCATGGTCTACAAGTTCGAGGACTGCACTCAAAGAACCACCTCCAAATACAGCAGGCTTACAGCCGTGACTTCATCCCAGTGGACAAGTCTTATGTCCCAACGAGGGAAACCGCATTACTGTGGCCTCATCTTAGACATTTGGCGGACAAGCTACCACCACTTCAAGACTGTGATGTTGGGCTCCTGATCGGATATGACTGTCCATCAGCACTAGCTCCTCTTGAAGTTATCATTGGAGACAAAAATCAACCGTTTGCACAAAGGTCAGAATTAGGATGGAGCATCATAGGCACATCAAACCCTCACCTAGATAGACAAGGAAGTCAGAGCTTTGTACATCGGCTCACAGTAAAGGAACTGCTAATCCCTTCTGCGACAGAAGTTCTAAGAACCCTAGAATCTGACTTCACTGAGAGAGCTTATGAGGATAAATATGTGTCCCAGAATGATGTTCGTTTCATACAGTTCCTAAGTGACAAGATCACACAGAAAAAGGATGGACATTACGAGATGCCCCTTCCTTTCAAGTGTAACAGTCCACCCTATCTGCCAAACAACAAGAAGCTAGCCACAGTCCGCCTGCAGTGTCTTAAGAAGAAATTAAAGACCAATAAACAATATTACGATCAGTACAAAGCATTCATGGAGGAAACAATTAACAAGGGCGATGCAGAGCCTGCCCCCACAACATACAAGGGAGAGACAGAGTGGTACCTTCCGCATCACGGCATCTATCACCCTAAAAAACCGGACAAGCTGAGAGTTGTATTCGACTGTTCAGCCAAATACCATGGCGTTTCTTTAAACGACACTCTACTGACTGGGCCTGACCTTATCAATCCCCTGGTAGGAGTTCTTTGCCGTTTCAGGAAGGAGGCTGTGGCGATCATCTGTGACATTGAAAGAATGTTTTATCAGTTCTCCGTTACTCCTGAATCACGGAATTATCTGAAATTCCTCTGGTGGGAAGGTGGAGATTTGGAGAAGGAGCCACAGGAATACAGGATGGCGGTTCATCTCTTCGGAGCAGTCTCGTCTCCAGGATGTGCCAATTTTGGCTTGAAACATCTAGCACGGCAACATAAAGCTGCCTATCCACTAGCATCAACATTTGTAGAGAAAAACTTTTATGTTGATGACGGACTAGTCAGTGTCTCATCATTCGAGGAAGCTAAGAAACTGATTACTGAGTCACAGGAGTTGTGCAAAAGAGGAGGCCTACGCCTACACAAATTCAACTCCAATGAAGAAGCAGCCCTCGCCTGCTTAGATCCCTCAGAAAAGGCTGCAATCATCGAACCCCTAGGACTGGATCCAACCCTATCAGAGCGGGCACTCGGCATTCAATGGTCACTTAAAACGGACACTTTCAGCTTCAACAGCAGTTTGAAAGATCAGCCTTCAACCCGGCGTGGTTGTCTTTCCGTCGTTGCCTCTCTTTACGACCCACTTGGATTCATCGCTCCATTCAGCCTAACTGGAAAACGTATACTTCAAGAGCTGTGTCGCAGAGGCGTCGGATGGGATGATCAACTCCCAGAAGAGATGAGACCACGGTGGGAGGAGTGGATGTGTGGTCTTCACGAGTTGAAAGAGATTTCGATTCCAAGATGTTACCACCCCTATGACTTCTATACCATTGTCAGAGTGGAGTTGCACCATTTTTCGGATGCCAGTTGCGTAGGATACGGTGCATGTTCTTATATCAGATACAAAAATGACAAGGATGAAGTCCATTGCAGTCTTGTGGTGGCAAAATCAAGAGTTGCACCCACAAAGGTCACAAGTATCCCTAGACTAGAACTCACAGCAGCGGTGATTGCCACAAAAGTCAGTGTCATGTTAAAAGCTGAACTTGACATGAAGATTGATGAAGAGGTCTTCTGGACGGATTCTCAGGTTGTGCTTGGGTACATTAACAATGATGCCCGCAGGTTCCACATATTTGTTGCAAACCGTGTTCAGCTGATAAGGGATAACAGCGATCTCAGTCAGTGGCACTATGTGGACACCGCCGAAAACCCAGCAGATCATGCTTCCCGAGGTCTTCGTGCTTCAGAAATTTGTTCAACAAACTGGCTGCGAGGACCAAAGTTTCTCTGGCAGCCTGAATTACGTCTAACACCCAGTACTCCATCAGAATTACTTGTTGGTGATCCTGAAGTCAGGACAATTCAGGTGCTTGCAACTGAAGTCAAAAAAGACAATGACATTCTCGAGCGTCTGAGTCAGTTTTCCTCGTGGACAACAATTCTTAAAGTGGTTGCAAGAATCAAGAGGCTGGGGTCCAAAACGAAACAATACAGCAAACACGTGACCGTTCAAGAACGTGAGAAGGCTGCAGGAGAAGTGATTAAGATTGTACAGCAACAAGCCTTCGCCCAGGAAGTAAATAGGCTTCAGAGTAAAAAGACCTTCCAAACTCAAGCTCTCTTTTTAGTCTCGACCCTATCTGGTCTGAAGGGCTCCTCCGCGTTGGTGGGAGGTTGAAACAGTCATCGCTCTGTCACAAAGTCAAGCACCCAGTCATCTTACCGAGTAACAGCTACGTCACCAAGCTGATTGTGTCCCATTTCCACACTAAGACATGCCATCAAGGTCGAAGCCAGACCTTAATGGAGCTTCGAGCCAATGGTTTCTGGGTAATTGGTGGGAGCAAGTTGGTCGCTAAGCTGACACACAATTGTGTGGTTTGCAGAAAATTACGACGGCCGACAGAGACACAGCGAATGGCAGAGCTGCCCAAAGAACGCGTCGAAGCCTCAGCACCTTTCACATGCAGCGGCATGGACTGTTTTGGCCCTTTCATTGTAAAGAAAGCCCGCAAAGAATACAAAAGATACGGCTTGATTTTCACATGCCTATACTCTAGAGCTGTCCACATGGAAATGCTGGAAGATTTGTCAACAGACTCATTCATCAACTCATTGAGATGCTTCATCAGCCTGAGAGGAGCAGTTCAACAACTACACTGTGACCAAGGATCTAATTTTGTTGGTGCCAGAAATGAGCTTAAGGAAGCACTCAAACAATGTGACACCAATTTACTGGACATCTTCCTGGCTGAGAAGCAGTGCGAATTTGTTTTCAATGCCCCATCTGACAGTCACGCAGGTGGTGTCTGGGAACGCCAGATTAGAACCGTTAGAAATGTGTTGAATGCCACCTTTGCACAGTGCCCAGGTCGACTTGACGATGCCTCACTCAGAACGCTGCTATATGAGGCCATGGCTATTGTTAATAGCCGCCCGTTAACAGTGGATGGAATCAATGATCCTCATGCACTGGAGCCGATAACACCAAATCACCTCATCATGATGAAAGCTAAAGTTGCACTTCCTCCTCCTGGAATATTTGTCAAGGAGGACATGTATGCGTCAAAGAGGTGGAGAAGGGTTCAGTATCTTATCGAACAATTCTGGGGACGTTGGAAAAGGGAGTATCTACTGAACGTATCCCTGAGACAGAAATGGCACTCACCTCAGCGCAACCTAAAAGTTAATGACATTGTCATTGTTAAAGACGACAATCTCCCAAGAAATCAGTGGCAACTTGGACGAGTGATTGAGACTGTTCAGAGTGGTGATGGCTTGGTTCGTCGAGTCAAAGTGCAAGTTGGGGAGAGGAAATCTCACAAAAACAAGATCCTCCCGTCAAACCTTCAGTTATTGAGAGACCCATCAAAAAATTGGTGCTCCTCCTTGAAAATTGATTAGAAAAGGGAAATTGACAAAACAGCACCATTGCCTTATTATGCATAATACTATAGTTAACCCTTTGATGGTTTTAATTACAGAATATTGAGTTCTTAAGGTCAAGAAATCTAGTACAATTCATTTACTCCTTGTGTATTTGTTCATTCATTGTTCTAGGATTTGGTGGGAGTGTAAAGGTCTGATATTTTTTGTAATGTAATGTTTTTTTTTTTGTACGTTGTTTTTTTCTGCACAACATCATGTTTCGGTGTTGTCAGAACTTAGTAGTCTGTTCTCACGTTTTCTTTAGAGAACCTGTATGTTTTACTTCTCGTGAGGTTTGGTTTCTAATGTTCAACTTCCGGGTACTCTCGCGGTAATGCCGTGCACGCGCATTGACAAGCAGAAAGTGATGAGTGATTAGCGCCCTAGGAGAGCGGAATGAGGTAATGCAATACATTAGTAACGTCAATCATTTATACAGAATGTTAATTATCTATGTATTATGTGAAACTACAACGATGCCTTTTGTATTTATTTTGTTTACTCTGTAGTTTTCACGGTGTTAAAAGGATGTTACGGTGGTGCACGTAAGAAAATAAACCGACACCCGTTTGAAACTCGCTGCGTCTTTTTATGAAATCCGAGGGGCCGCTACATATACTATACCTGTGTGTTTGTAGAAGGTACAGGTTATGACTGGCCTATACTATACCTGTGTGTTTGTAGAAGGTACAGGTTATGACTGGCCTATACTATACCTGTGCGTTTGTAGAAGGTACAGGTTATGACTGGCCTATACTATACCTGTGTGTTTGTAGAAGGTACAGGTTATGACTGGCCTATACTATACCTGTGTGTTTGTGGAAGGTACAGGTTATGACTGGCCTATACTATACCTGTGTGTTTGTAGAAGGTACAGGTTATGACTGGCCTATACTATACCTGTGTGTTTGTAGAAGGTACAGGTTATGACTGGCCTATACTATACCTGTGTGTTTGTGGAAGGTACAGGTTATGACTGGCCTATACTATACCTGTGTGTTTGTAGAAGGTACAGGTTATGACTGGCCTATACTATACCTGTGTGTTTGTAGAAGGTACAGGTTATGACTGGCCTATACTATACCTGTGTGTTTGTAGAAGGTACAGGTTATGACTGGCCTATACTATACCTGTGTGTTTGTAGAAGGTACAGGTTATGACTGGCCTATACTATACCTGTGGATGATAGCACATGTCCTGGCATTGCTCTCCACCTCAAAGATGTCCCCAGCCACAGGGGGGTATTAGCAAAGACACATGAGACCATAGGCCTACCGGGAAAATGCACCTAAACGAGTTTAGGAGTACTCAATGCAGGGAGAAATTCAGCTGGGGTGACAAAAGACAAAAAGATGGGATATTTTTAATAGGAGGGATATGTTTAGTAGGTGGGAACACTTTTCTTTTCGCGGATTCCCATACGTATATCTGTAACTTATTATTGTTCACAATCAAGATAACAATGGTATGAAAGAGTTTCGAAACATACTATTATCATTTTTCAGCTGAATGGACGGAGTACATTCATTTGCACTGGTCACTAAATAATCAGAGATACTACTGAAACAAACTGCAGGAAACATGACTTAAACCTCAATAGCCATTGAGTCATTTCAAATTCAATTAATTGGATTCCAAAAAATAAGGGAACCCTATGGCCCACATATTTTGACTCACTCACTCATATTGTTCCCAATATGGGAACCCTATGGCCGACATATTTGGAATAACTCACTCATATTGTTCCCAATTAGGGAACCCTATGGCCCACATATTTTGACTCACTCACTCATATTGTTCCCAATAAGGGAACCCTATGGTCGACATATTTTGACTCACTCACTCATATTGTTCCCAATATGGGAACCCTATGGCCCACATATTTTGACTCACTCACTCATATTGTTCCCAATAAGGGAACCCTATGGCCCACATATTTTGACTAACTCACTTATATTGTTCCCAATAAGGTAACCCTATGGCCCACATATTTTGACTCACTCACTCATATTGTTCCCAATAAGGGAACCCTATGGCCCACATATTTTGACTCACTCACTCATATTGTTCCCAATAAGGGAACCCTATGGCCCACATATTTTGACTCACTCACTCATATTGTTCCCAATAAGGGAACCCTATGGCCCACATATTTTGACTCACTCACTCATATTGTTCCCAATAAGGGAACCCTATGGCCCACATATTTTGACTCACTCATATTGTTGCCAATAAGGGAACCCTATGGCCCACATATTTTGACTCACTCATATTGTCCTCTCTATCTCGATCACTCCTGATACCACCACTGTCCCAGTTTCTTTTGTTGTGTTTTTCCAATGGCATCTCCTCGCTTCTTTGTTACGAGACTAAATGAGCGGCTGATTGCCCTGTGGGCCACCGGAGAATCACAAAGAGAACTTTTCTGCTCGCTACTGTTGAGCCATTGTGGACACTGTCTCTGGACTAATTGGCATTGACAATTAAGCTTCAGGGAATACATGGTCAGTTCTTCTCAGCGAATAATGGAGAGGCAGGGAGCCAATTCACACTAGTCAGTACAGGGTAAACACTTACAGCCAGTGTGTTAAACAGATTCAATTCAGAGAATGTCATGGAGTGCAACATGCACGCATACGCATACACACACTCAAAACACACAAAAAGAAGACGTTTTTTTAAAAACTGAAAAAGGTGAAAGGTTAAATACCCAACAGGTCACAGAGTAGAGTGTAGCGTCCTTCTGTTTGTGTGTGTTTCTTAATGTTGCTGTATTACCAGCAGGACCTGTATTTCTCACAACCTGCTGCAGTTATTTTAAATCATTATGCAATGACCGCAGGTGAGTGGATAGTCCCGGTATTCACAGGAAAACTACAGTATATTACTACATTAATTCATTTCAAATTTGAAAGAAGGTTGTCAAAATTATACA
>CM055739.1:13265788-13318288 GCA_029465975.1 Dallia pectoralis
TGGACAAGAAGTCCCGCCTTGACGATAAATATGCCAAATTGTCGTACTGGTGTATTTATCAAATTATATTTCAAACACATTTTTATTCAAGGTCAGAGACTGGCCACAACAATTCTAATGTTCATTAAGTACCAAAGTAGCCTACTCTAAAACTAAGTTTAAGCTGGCAATGCATTGTCGCAAACGGGTGAGCTGTGTTGTTCACAGTGTGTTAGGGGAGAGCACTTCTGTGTATCATGTTGATTAGGAGCACAGCTGTTTTGGGTTTAGCTAAGCACCGGGCATAGGTTAGTTAATCCGTGGGCTAGTTAAGGTCCCTGGTTACGTTCACTGGGGTTAGTTATTGTTTCTATGCAACGACAACCTTTCTTATATATGGTGAGTGATGGGATAAAGATTGTGCCTTGAATGTGTTTTATAAGTCGCTGTGTAGCACAATTTCATTTAAAGCAGTATAGTTGTTTTTTGTCGTTTACGGTTTGTTTTTATTTAAAATAAATCTGATTTTAACTGCTGATACACGCTCTGAGTCTGGCTTTTCCTCTGCACTCTACCTGGTTTCGTGACATGCATGTTGAAATAAGTTACATCTCACTGCTACTAAATATTAGATTGCTTGTTTTTTTTACTCCACGTTAGCCTACTTAAAAAAATCACATGGGACAGAAAAATGTACACTTTCCTGTATTTACTGATTCTGCAGCTCAGATATACAATCCTGAGTGAATATGTTTTACATCAGCATTTCACACTGCGTCAGAAACAGGTAGCATTGTCACTCTACACATACACATTGGGTTCAGGTACTCTGTAGTTGGGCTTAATGTTAGATGAGGACATCTAAACATTTAATGTCATATTCTGGCAGTCTTTATACTTTCAGTAGATATGTATCAAACCTCATGCGTTATAAGTGCTGGCTTTACAGCACACTACATTACAGTGCACTACATTACAGCGCACTACATTACAGCGCACTACATTACAGCGCACTACAGGAAATGGCTAGTAGGAGTTATTTCTGCTGAGGTATGTACAGTGAGCAAGCTTGAATTGTGCATCAAATTGTTAATCACACAAGCCAACAAATAATTTATCTACTGAACCAATTACAGAAAGTGCACCGAAAATGGTATTTCAACAAACAAAGATTTTACGCAGAGAAAATATACTCACAATTAGCTCACAAAAGTCCTGCAGTTAATATTTACTAATCTAATTTTTACAAGATAACATGTGGGGATTTGTGGGAGGGGGGTGGTCTTGGGCAGAAAACCCAGAGAAATGGCTACCCCGAATAATCCATTATTAAGCAGTAAAGTCACAGCTGATCTATTACAGGACAAGGGTTTGAGTCTGACTTGTGGTTTAGCCCAGGAGTCTTGTACTGGGCAGTGAAATTGGCCAATCCCCTCTGGATTTGGGGGTTTGGTAATGTAATATAATTGTATTGCACTCTAGTGACTCCTATGGGCTGCTGGGTGCCTGTCTCATGAAAATCACTCATTTCCCTATTGTTAAAAAACAACAATCCTTGAATTGTGGATTTAATAAAAAAACTTTCTAAAAATCATAAAGCAGAGATAGATTACCTCAGGAAATATTGGTGGCGAGAGTTGTTACATCACCCAAAAGATTAAGAATACTCCAAAGAATAAGTACATCTCTTTAACTTCATTATATTTGATTTAACCTCTGTCATGCTTTGACACTCTTTTGTGATTGTACCATTAACATTCCATGATTGAATGTAGTCAATCCCTGTGTTACTACAAATAGTGAGAAAAACTCTACAATTAGTGCAAAACCTCTACACATTTGAGCACAATCAACAAAGAAGGGCGGAGGGTGCGTTCCTTCTAGCGCATAGGGATTGCAGCCTAGACTTTATGGTTGAGCATGCAGAACCAGATTTGATGTGTTCTCCTTTCCTCGATCAGGGCACTCTCTGGGGGTCACGTCTATGTTACCCACTGTTGTGTAGTGGCCGTTTCCCACAGGTGCCTACTCGAGAGAATTAGTGAGTCCCACCACGGTAGACAGAGCCCAGCATGACGGTGGAACTGGAGCTAGCTGTGGCAAAAACAGTTGGGACTCATGATTAACACTCAGCACTGGAACCAGCAGTATCTACGGAGGGAAAGATAAAAAAAATACAAATAGAGAAAGATAAGTTTTTCTCTTTTTCTCGAAAACAAATGAATAGAATCACACCATTTTCCTGTTCCTGCTCGTTCCATTTTCACAGGGAAACGCAGGCAGCCAGACAGGCAGGCAAATGGAAACAGTTATACAGCTTTTTAATTAAAAAACGGATGCAGTTTTTATATTCTGTTATTTTTTGGTCATAATTGTATTATATTTCGACCTACAAAACATTTGTATTGCTTGAATGGAGTGATCTAATGAAGTTTAACGAATGTAGCATTGTGTACACCGAGAATTAGGGTACTCTACAGTCAGGGCCATACTTTGAAGCAGGCTTTGAACATATTGAATATGGCACAATTAATTCTAGTAGACATTTTGGATCAAATATGCTGTTTGTCTGCCTGTCTGGCTGCCTGCCCGCATCGACGTCTGCCGTTAACGTGGAATAAAGATGAAGGATAAGCCTGCCTTCTAGTGGTGAAGTGGATCACATTTGACACAAGCACATGGACTCTGCATGTGCCATATCTATGTTAACGGATCCACTCATTGATGAAGCCCTATGCAGAACTGTTGACATACCAAAAACTGTCACTTGAGGGCGCTGCACACCCCAATAAAGAAACATTATTCTCATGATAAGCTTCTCTTAATTTCCTCCTGTAATAGTATTGTTTCACAGAATTAATTAATGACACAATAACATATTTGGCTGTTCATGTTCTCAAAACGTTTTTTCGGTAGATGTTATCAATAGTCTTGAATATTGCATAATATAATATTGAATGTACTTAAAAAAAATGATACGATCTTTTTAAAATGCTAAATTAAAATGTCAACCAAGTCGGATACGTTTCAATAAAAACTGCAGAATTTCATTCATCCAAACCATTAGAAAAAAATAAGTGTTCTTCGAAGTCGTATATGTTTACATGAAGAACTGCAGTACGTTTTAATCCGAACCTGCCTGTGTGTCTGCAGGGAGAGGGAAGAAGGGAGGGGGGAGGGAAGGAAGAGAGGGATGGGGGAGAAAGAGAAGAGGGAGAGAGTGGGGGAGAAGGAGAAGAGGCAAGGAAGGAAGGGAGGGGGAGAAAGAGAAGAGGGATGGAAGGGAGGGAAGGAGTGAGGAAGGGAGGGAGGAGAAAGAGGGAAGTAAGGGAGGGAGGAGAAAGAGAACAGGGAGGGAAGGAAGGGAGAGAGGGAAGGAAGGAAGGAGGGAGGGAGAGAGGAGTGGAGGGAAGGAAGGGAGGGGGGAGAAAGAGAACAGGGAGGGAGGGAGAGAGAGAGGAGAAAGAGAAGAGGGATATACGAAGAGTGCGCTACTATGAATGTGGCATAATGTAGAGTATCCTGGAGCCGGAAGCACAGAAGCTGCGACGCACACGTTTGCTGGCAGAACTTCATCGTGTTTTCCAATTACGAAATGTAGTCAACGCACAGCCTGCTCATTTGTCATCTACCACAACCGGATTTAGTTGTTTCCTCTCTTCTGTGTTATGACCGTCTGAGTGGTCATATACCCGCGGAGTCAAAGTGGAGCCCCGCGGGTCTCGGATCGGCGCGCTCCTGCAGGGGCTCGGGGGCGCGCCCGGGACCTCCAGGTTTCTGCCCGGGTTCGTCTCGGCCAACCAGACCGATGCGTCGTGTCGCCGGGAGCGGAGGGGGTCTCAGCGGTCCCGGACTCCCTCGACCAGGGGTCGCCTGGCACCGCAGAACACCTTCCTGGACACCATCGCCACCCGTTTTGACGGGACCCGTAAGTAGCCGTGTCAGGTGACGCGCACTTTCACCACCAGCCAGTGCGTGTTTTCACGTGCTATTTTAAAATGCGTGCACATGTTCAATATTGTCATAGTCCTTTTATAAACATTGTTGTGGTTCGTTTTAATTAAAGCGCACGCAATTTGCACGAATGACCGAATTATTTTTGTAAATGATTTAATGCCTACAGCCTGAATGAACCCTTTGTTCTTCCTCAGGTTGTTTCTGAATAGTTTTTTCCTCGATTCATTTTCTACATGCCTGCGGTCTTAAATGCCATATTGTCCCAGGAATCGAGCTCCATTTACTGTAAACACAGACGTGTCATTACTAACCGACTAGTCAAACGAGGGATGCAGAACGAAAGGTTGTGATGAAGAATAGATCAGAAATAAATTTCTTCTTACATTCTTACACAAGCATGAAGACATCTTCTTCCTATTTATTCATTAAACAGTCATTAAACATATGCACTTTCTCTCCCATGTGTCAACTGGGTAATTAACAAAGATAGGTGAGATTTCCCCATTGCTTTAGAACAATAATATATTGTCTGTTTGCATGTGCTCGTCCTTGGCGTGTGTGTGTGTGTGTGTGTGCTATAAATGCCCCAGTGACATTGACAGATTAATTTCTCTTAAGCCCTTTGTGTCAACAATATGCTGCCTGACAGTCTAAGGGCAAGTAATTCATGTGACAGGTGTGGTAGGAGTTTCAGGAGTCTTTACTCCAATGGCAGCTCTAGCTTTCCACAACACCGTGCCTTTATTCCCTATTACAGACATGTGCAGTAAAGGCTCTCTCTCTCTCTCTCTCTCTCTCTCTTTCTCTCTCTCTCTCTCTGTGTGTGTGCGTGTGTGTGTGTCTAAGAATTAGATGCAATCGGATCAGATACACCAATAGGGTGAGTAATAAGCGAGAGTGAAATCAAAAGGGATAGAGAGAAAGACCCCAAAGACCTGCCCCCCAAAGACCTGCCCCCCAAAGACCTGTCCCCCAAAGACCTACCCCCTCACATACATGCT
Source organism: Dallia pectoralis (assembly GCA_029465975.1). Classification (NCBI taxonomy): domain Eukaryota; kingdom Metazoa; phylum Chordata; class Actinopteri; order Esociformes; family Umbridae; genus Dallia; species Dallia pectoralis. The sequence continues at coordinate 13,270,726 of CM055739.1, forward strand.
TTTCCAGAATCTGAAAAAAACTGTTCCCCCCGGATCATCGGCAAAACCTCCAACTTGACCAGCTACATCCTCCATTCAATTTCGAGTTCCTGTTCTATACGTCTACATCCTATTCTCTCTCTATAATAATAAAATAAGCATTTAGCAGGAGCTTTCATGTGAATGCGCTTATGTTTCATGTATGGGTGGCCTCAACAGGATTCGAACCGGCAAACTTCAGAACGCCAAGCGCCAGCTATACGGAGCGATTTAAACGACGCCGGTCCTGCTCTCTGTCTCTACCTGAAACGCCACTCTCTTTGAATTCCCGTCTCCTCTCCTCTGTGGCACCTCCTCTGTGGCACCTCGTCTGTTGCACCTCCTCTGTGGCACCTCTTCTGTTCGTTAGTGACATCTCACCCCCTCTCATGCTCTCGAACACGAGAGGATGCAGCGCTTTTGTATCCAGCATGAGGGTTTTCTATTGACAGCAAACCAGGAGCAGCGTGACTCGTGTGCCAGGGCTTCTGAATGTACATCATAATTCAGTTCCTCTTGTGTCTGCAGGGACACAGGGCTCTAAGTGACGTTTGGATTGAGGGACGTGTTGTTTTTTGGTAGTAAAGTTTGAGGTCAACGAGATGGACAGAACAAAAGGAATGAATCTCTCATGATCCATTAATGTGCGGAGAACGACCGGCTCATTGCAGCTTTTCTTGCGGTGGACTGTACATCTCATCCGCTTGGATTTGCATGGGATCCACCTCAGATTTCTGTTGCCTTAGATATGACTATAGGCTTATGCGTCGTCCTAATTACTGAGGTGTGATAGTCATTATTTCCTTTGCTTCTCTCCTCATTAAGATTACAACTACGAGCCGTAAAATGTTCTCTCTAACATCTCCATATTCTCCACTATTAGAAATCGAATTTCTTTGAATGACTCAATCATCTCCCGCAGCGTTACATTGTTCCCCCAATAAAACGTATCGAGCAATCACCCGACTCAATTAGACTACCACTTGAAATATTTAGGAGGGCATATTTCCACGGAGTGCCGAGCAGCGATAAAACAACCTGCCGCCCCGGCCTACTCAACCAGAAACTGCATTTATATGTAATTCATGTCTTTACTTTTACATGGCTCACATTCATTGCCTTAGGCCCCTGACACCCTTAATGTGGGCAAAGCTAAGGTTTGCTATGAATTCTCTCTCATTCCATTTTCCTCACTAAGTCTGCAAACCTTTGGGGCAAAGCCGGGGGGAAAAACACACTACCAGTCTTATGTCACTACGGAAAAGAGTCAAAGTCAGAATCTTTCAAATGTAGTGTGGAAAATAAACGTGAAAAAAACATGATTTTACTGATAATTAGCAAAACCCCAAAATAAACAACAGCTCACTTCGAGACACCTAAAGCATAGAGGGCGCTGAGCTGACACACTTCAGCTGGGCTAGCACTTCCTCTTTATTTTCATACAACCGGAGAGTAGAAAGTAGGGGTCCACCAGATCCTAAAGCTCAACTGAACCTCTGTTAGTAACGCTGCATTTGTGAGGTCTAAAAGGTCTCGGCTCATTTTTTTGTAATAAAGACATTTATACTCATACATTCCTGTGTTGTAACTCACTTCTATGGACACAAACATTATATTATGAGAAAGGCACCATATAAACTATAGAGCAAAGAGGGTGAATATAGCTTGTAGGTATTAAAATGTGGCCTACAACGAATTAAAAACGTTACTCCATGATTTCACATATCTTGCAAAATAATTATGATCATAGTTAGAGACGGTACACAATTGGCTCAAATTCCCAAAACAGTCGGCAATGAATGATCTGCCCTTCTTTATCCCAATCTGCCACATTGATGGGCTAAACCCGGCATAGCTAAAAACTCTAGCTTGGTTTTGTCTGTCCCATCAATAACACAGACCCTCACACGTTTCAAACCGCCATTTATAGACACACACAGGATATGCTGTTGCCCATAGCTGCTGGATAGTCTCCAACCTGACAGGGGTCATTCACTTTTAAAATATTTTCTGTATCATCATCAATATCATATGTTTCTTCTTCACCATTCAAGTCTTCACTTTCTTCTTCTCTCTCTCCCTCAGACAGTAACTTTGTCCTGGGGAATGCCCAGGTACAGTCTCTGTTCCCAATTGTGTACTGCTCTGATGGCTTCTGTGAGCTGACCGGCTTCGCCCGCGGCGAGCTGATGCAGAAGAGCTGCACGTGTCACTTCCTGTATGGGGCGGAGACCAGTGACCGCCTCACGACTCAGATCCAAAAAGCCTTGGACGAGCGGCGGGAGTTTAAGACTGAGTGCATCCTGTACAAGAAAGGGGGTAAGGAGGTTTCCACTTGGTTCAAGTCGAAGGAGATTAGCCACCGGAATGATATAGGGCACCCCTGGCGTGTTCCCTCAATGTCAAGGTTTCGTTTCAACTTAATGGGCATTGATAGGAGATGTGTGGTGTGTTGTAAACTACCTATTAGGCTGCTTGCACCAGGTCAGTTCTTTAAGTTATGGGTTGATTCAAGGCACATTTTAACACAGGCTTTGTTTTCCTACGTACTCAACACTCTGGTTTTCTGTGTGTCAATCCCAGGAGCCCAGTTCTGGTGTCTGCTGGACATAGTGCCCATCAAGAATGAGAAGGGGGAGGTAGTCCTGTTTCTTGTCTCCCACAAGGATATCACAGAGACCAAGAGGAACCAGAAAGACCAGGGGAGTCATGAACTGGACTCAGACACTGGTAAGAGGAGGAGGGTGCTTTAACAGTTACTTGGACAGTTATGAACAACATATGCTAATTAGAGTTAATCAAAATGACCACATCTCCCACCTTCACCACCATGACAACGATCTGCCTGGCCCCAGACGAAGAAACAGGTCTGGAGGTACACAAGATCACCCGTCCCCCAGGGTTTGACAACAACCGTAGACGTAGCCGGGCCGTGTTGTACCAGCTATCTGGACACCTGCAGAAACAAGACAAGACTAAGCGCAAACTCAAAATCAACAATGTGAGTTTTTCAGAATAAGATAAATTGGTTCCCAATGTTTTAAATTGCAGTTGTATTTATTATCTAAGCTCTGCATGGCACAACACTACCGCATATTTCACCCAATCAGAATCTGTTGTTGCCTTAAACATTTGCTGGCACCCTATCAGAACTTAGCGTTTGTCACATATCACAGGTGTCACCACATAAAAAAAAAATCCCTCACACTCAAGTGTGACTAACTTATGACACTCACACATGCACTGTCTTGATTTGAGCCATTTTGCTTCGCCATCATGTCAAGACAATACTCTTGCTGCAGGAAACGTGAATTGTTATTTGGATTAAAAGTACAGTGCATTTTTTTTTCTAGGTAATGTTTAAAAAGCCAAAACGACAAGCTGTAGTGTAGTTGCCTGACTAGAATACACAACACGTATCACTTTGTGCGGTGAACGATGATTGCATTAGGACATGGCAATTCTTCACATGTACTACAACATGTACAACGTATTTGTCTCTGAGCTCTTGGTCCCAAACGCTCACACAGTCCCTACATGGTGCACTCTTTTGATCAGAGCAGTCCAAAGTTGTGCACTACAAACCGGTCCATTTTCGAATCATCTATAAAGGATAGATTCCAATATGCTGACCTTTGAGCATCTATTTACCTCACTGGGGGAGATGGTGGGATGAGAGACAGATCTGCACCTTCCCTCTATTGATTTGGTTAAGTGTGGAGGTCTGTAGCTCACTGGATTTCATTTTACTTGGTTCAGGTTAGCTGGGTTAGATTTTCAGGCTAAAGCCTAATAGCACTAGATTGTTTCTGTAGTGGGGACATTATGTTTTGTGCATGTCCTTGCCAGAGGAGAAGATCCATTTGACTTTTGCAATTAGGTTATATGGACAGGGAGGATCGGGGTGAATGATGTTGACTAATGACTGATGTCAACATCAGATGACTGATGTTACTGATGTTGAGTAATATGTTGAAACCATCTACTAATTAGCTAAACTTGTTATTCCTGAAGCTGCTGGATTAATGTTGCTATTTTGACATATTAAAATTCTAAAGCCCCAGTATAAACTCGATCTTTAACCCCTAAAGCCCCATTATAACCAAATCCTAAACCCCTAAATCCCAATTATAATCCTAACTTTAACCCCTAAACCCCATTATAACCCTAACATTAACCACTAAACCCCATTATAACCCTAACATTAACCACTAAACCCCATTATAACCCTAACATTAAGCACTAAACCCCCGTATAATCCTATAATTAACCCCTAAACCCCATTATAACCCTAACTTTAACCCCTAAACCCCATTATAACCCTAACATTAACCACTAAACCCCATTATAACCCTAACATTAACCACTAAACCCCATTATAACCCTAACATTAACCACTAAACCCCATTATAACCCTAACATTAACCACTAAACCCCATTATAACCCTAACATTAACCACTAAACCCCATTATAACCCTAACATTAACCACTAAACCCCAGTATAACCTCGATCTTTAACCCCTAAACCCCATTATAACCCTAACATTAACCACTAAACCCCATTATAACCCTAACATTGACCACTAAACCCCAGTATAACCCTAACATTAACCACAAAACCCCAGTATAACCCTAACATTGACCACTAAACCCCAGTATAACCCTAACATTAACCACTAAACCCCATTATAACCCTAACATTTACCACTAAACCCCAGTATAACCTCGATCTTTAACCCCTAAACCCCATTATAACCCTAACATTAACCACTAAACCCCATTATAACCCTAACATTGACCACTAAACCCCAGTATAACCCTAACATTAACCACTAAACCCCATTATAACCCTAACATTAACCACTAAACCCCATTATAACCCTAACAGTAACCCCTAAACCCCATTATAACCCTAACATTAAGCACTAAACCCCATTTTAACCCTAACATTAACCACTAAACCCCATTATAACCCTAACTTTAACCCCTAAACCCCATTATAATCCTAACATTAACCACTAAACCCCATTATAACCCTAACATTAACCACTAAACGAACTGGCAAAGTAAGGACCGACACAATGTTTTCACTAGTCATCATTTTCCATGGGTTACAATTCTTGTGAGGATATCTGGAACTCACAAGTATAGTAGGACAAGTCCACCCTCACACTGACCCACACACAAACACAACACACAAACACACACACACACACACACACACACACACACACACACACACACACACACACACACACACACACACACACACACACTTTCTTTGACCCACAGGCACCACCTCTTTTTCTCTACACACACACAGACACACACACACACATCTTAGTAATATTGTAATGTAATAACAGAGCGATGCTCATTTGCATAGTTCATAATGTTTTTATGATGTAATGTTTTTATTTCTATTTGAACACCATTAAGAGGTGCTGCTGCCTTAGTGAACAAAAATCATTAGCTGCTTGGCAACAGAAAACGGGAATCTGAAAAAAATACAAAATCATACACTTTTGTTCAAGATGATTTTAATTTGGTCTACCTTCTAATTTGCTTGGTTCCAGATCTGTATGTTCTCTATGGCTAACCACTCTGGCCATTCTTATGAAATTTACCAGCCACATGTTAGCTAGACAGCACATGATGGACTGGAAACAGCACCGTTTATAAGGGAGGCAAATCATACCCAACTTAATTTTTATAGTATATTGCTTCAAACATTTATTAACAGATCAACGTAAAGTCAACTGAAATCAATCAAATGCAAAAGAAAACATCAAAAATGGTACAAAGTATTGTGATATATATATATATATATATATATATATATATATATAAGTCATATTTAGATAAATGTACCTGGCTAATACAGAAAGACAAAAATAACCCTTAATTAGGGACTAATTGGACTTGACATTTTTTCTTCACATTCCCTCTCCAGGGTATGTTTAGTGCGAGCACCAACCCCATACCTGAGTACAAGGTGGCCGCCACCCCGAAATCCCGCTTCATTCTGCTCCACTACGGGACCTTCAAGGCAGGCTGGGATTGGCTGATTCTGCTGGCCACCTTCTATGTGGCCGTCACCGTGCCCTATAACGTGTGCTTCACCGTGGTGGAGGGGCGGGACGAGGCGGGCGGGTCCGGGGCTCGCAACCCCCCCAGTTACAGCGACATCTTAGTGGAGATTCTGTTTATTATTGGTAAGACTGGAGCCTCACTCCATCGTCCATCCACCTACCAACCCAACAATCAATCCATCATCATCTATCTTTATCTCTCAATCTGTCCGATCCGTCTGTCCCTTCCTCCCTCTTTCCTTCCATCTATTGATCTGTTTTTCCATCAATCCATATCCTTGGTGACAGGGTTTACCTCACAGTCAGGCTTCCTTGACGACCGGGCACAAAACAGCGTTCATTTATATATGCATGCATTCAATTATCTACCCGGTGACTACCCACAACAACAGCCAATAACAATCTACATCTCATTATAACAGCCAACTACAATCCTCATCTCATTTACTCACCTCGTTGGTCGCTTCCTCATCTCATCAACATCGGGCCAATCATTTAAAGACCCCAATGAGCACTGTTGTCTTCCGTCCATCCGACTGATTGGTTTATTGCTCAAACTGTGAGTGATTATTTAGGTTTCGATAAACAAAATAATTGAAATCAACAGGCTGGCAATGATTGCAATGTGACATAACTGAAATGTTGGATTTTTCTTATTAGCCTTTATTCCTCCGGTTAGTTTATTTGAGAAGTATTTTCCTTCAAGAACCAACAAATATTGCCCCACCGTGAATTTGCTGACGAGCTCTTGCAGTGGCATGCTGTCTGCAGTTCCTGTCACGTAATAGAGCCACAGGATGTAACATTATCAGCAAGGATTTGTCATTAAAGGGGTCATTAGTGTCTAGCCACTCACTCAGGCAGGGTTTGACCAACTGCCAAAACTAATTGAGATGGGCGCATGTGTGAGCGATTCCAAACACTTACTGACCTGTCTGATTTCCTGATTGGATGTGGGGTTCGGAAAACACATTAGAATGACATAGGGGCGTATGCCTAGGAGGAATACATGCCGCCATCTTCAACTCTCCGGAGTCCGTTAAGAGTTGCTGTGACCAGGCGTTGTTGTAGGTATAAATGGATATCACAAGATTTGGGGAGAAGATAAATAAAGACTATAGGAAAACTAATAAGTAGAAAATAGAAGAAAATAATACTAACAAAAGATGCTGTGTTCCCATGTGACAGATATTGTGTTCAACTTTCGCACCACTTATGTGAGTACGACGGGTCAGGTGGTGTACGATGCCCGCTCTATCTGTGTGCACTACGCCACCTCCTGGCTGTTTGTGGACCTGATCGCCGCCCTGCCCTTTGACCTGCTCTACGCCTTTAACATCAGCGTGGTGAGTGGGTTGATGGGACACATTTGAGTGCACACACATCTGTACATATGCAGTGCACACCCACACACTGCCACACAAATACCCCCCCACCACACACACACACACACACACACACAGATTTAGTCTATTTCGGGACGCCACAATCAATCATAAACATCCACGCACGTATCATGATGGAGAACAACCACTGACCTCTGCTTACCTTCCCCCAAATGCCCCTTCTCCCAGTACTTTGGGGTCCACCTGTTGAAGACGGTCCGGTTGTTGCGTCTGCTGAGACTGCTTCAGAAGCTGGAGCGTTACTCCCAGTACAGCGCTGTGGTCCTCACTCTCCTCATGTCCACTTTCGCTCTGCTGGCCCACTGGATGGCCTGCGTCTGGTACTTCATCGGGCGGAAGGAGATCGAGAGCAACAGCTCCTGGGATATTGGTTAGTAAATTGCTGTTGGATCTTGGATTGTTGGTCATTCAATTGAGCAGGGACTTCAAACAAGCTTTTGTGACACTTGGTAGTTAGTTAGTTAGTGAATAACTTCGCACACATCCATGTACACATTACCTCATTGATTTTAAGTTTTCTAGGTTTCAAGGAGAATACTATTAGAACAACTACAAGGGACTTTGTTAGATCAAAAATAGAGTTCAGCACCACGGACAGGGGCTAAACACAGAACACACTTCAGCACCACAGACAGGGGCTAAACAAAGAACACACTTCAGCACCACGGACAGGGGCTAAACAAAGAACACACGGGGCTAAACACAGGACAGGGGCTAAACACAGAACACACTTCAGCACCACGGACAGGGGCTAAACACAAAACACAATTCAGCACCACGGACAGGGGCTAAACAATCACACTTCAGCACCACTGACAGGGGCTAAACACAGAACACACTTCAGCACCACAGACATGGGCTAAACAAACACACTTCAGGACCAACGACAACTCCGGAGACCACAAATAGTGTTGAAGGGCCATGCATGCAGAGAGCAAATGAACACGGAATACTAACTGTGTTAACAGAAGCCCATTAATTAAGCGCAGGTCATCAACCATTTGAATGCAGAGATGTTATGAGTGTGCTTTAGATGACAAGGGACCATGGCTGGATTACTGATTGGGCAAGCAGGGCCATGATTACCAGAAGGGGCCCCCATTGAACAAAAAGCCACTTCTTTCATTTAATTTATTCATGGTTCATGGTTAGCATATAATAACTTATAATAGCAACATATGTACATAGGAGACATTTTTAAGCTTAAATCTCCTTTCTGTGCCATGTTGAAAATATTCTGCCTGTACGTTTGTGACTCTGGTTCATGCATTTATGAACCAATGACCTTAGGGGTCACCACTAAATGTTGCAGTACTGTTTTAAATGCCATGTGAAATATTTTCCTTCCCTCTCTGCCATTATCCCCAGGCTGGCTTCACGAACTGGCAAAACGTCTTGGCACTCCCTACATATTCACACCGTTAACGTCTTTCCTTGGAGTGACTGATTCTCTGCACACTTCCTTAACGAATGGGCTGGCGGCCAATTACAATCACTGGAACGCATCAGGGTCCAAGCCGATTGGACAGGATTTCTCCGCCTCCTTCAGCTCCGGTCAATGGAACGTCAGTGGGACCAATGTCTCAGGGGTCTCTGGGGCTGCACTGGGAGGCGGGCCATCCGTCAGGAGCTCCTATGTGACGTCGCTGTACTTCGCCCTAAGCAGCCTGACCAGCGTGGGATTCGGGAATGTTTCGGCCAACACGGACTCTGAGAAGATCTTCTCCATCTGTACCATGCTCATAGGGGGTGAGTGACAGAGAGACAGAAAGAGAGAGAGAAATACAGAGAAACAAACAGAAAGAGAGAGAGCGACGTCATACACATTTTACTTCCTTGACAAGAACCATTAGATAAACATATGGTAAACAGCTTGTAGAAAATGAGCTGAGCTGGCCCTAAAGAAAGAAATAATAGATACACAAAAACATCATAAGTTGCTCTTGCCTGGGTTAAGAACCGCCTAGCTTTCTACAAACCATACAAAATACAGTCAGTGGTCCGCACAATTTGAACTAGTGTACTTAGACAACGTTCACCTAAGGCTAGTGTATGCCCAGGTAGACACTACACACAAAGAGCATAAGTCAGACGATTACACATAGACTACACAACAGTACACAAGAAAACACATTAAACAGAACGAGGTGAGACGCAATAGCAAAACACTGTGGAGTCTGAATGACTGTAATCGGTCTGTTTTTCAAAAGGTCTGCTGTATCAAAGTGTGCCCGTATCCAGCTGTCTGAGAACGTAGAGAGACTCTTGGGTGAAACACAACAGTTTTTTTTCAAATAAAAGAAAGTGTGGTTTGATTGGGCATTGGAAACATGAGCAGGTGGTCCAATCAGGAGGAAAGTCCACTGATAGGTCAGCTTCAGCAATGGAACAAATGAACCGATTACGGACGAGGGACAAACCAACGAGCAACAATCAGGAACGTTAGGGTCAGCTGTGGTTAGGACCGAAGGACAAACACAAATACGCACACAGAATACCGGTATCAGTAACACTACCTACAGTGGTGATGTGTGATTGAGCCCACTTGTTTCTCAGCTGATCTTGTTCTTTTCAGCTCTGTCTGTGAGTGACAGCCACAGTCAGGCAAAATCAACAGAGTGTCAGAGAGTGAATAGTGAAAGGGCTCTGTCATGCTTGTCTCGCCGCCTGACACACAGAGCACTGCCTCGCTAAAAAGCCTAGAGTCAGGGTACCGGTGTGACACATCACCATGGCAACGGAGGCAGCTGGCCAGAGCTGGATGCGTGTTAGGAAGCAATCCGATGCCAGGCTGATTCCAGACTTATGCTTTGTGGAAATGACCACAAATGATGAAGTCTGAATACTCTGACTGATGAATAAGAAATGCACAGTTGGATGATGGGTGGATTAATTGATGGATGATGGATGGATGGATGATAGATGGATGATGGATGGATTAAGTGATGGATGATGGATGGATGGATGATAGATGGATGATGGATGGATTAATTGATGGATGATGGATGGATTAATTGATGGATGATGGATGGATTAATTGATGGATGATGGATGGATGATGGATGGATTAATTGATGGATGATGGATGGATTAATTGATGGATGGATGATGGATGGATTAATTGATGGATGATGGATGGATTAATTGATGGATGATGGATGGATGGATGATAGATGGATGATGGATGGATTAATTGATGGATGGTGGATGGATTAATTGATGGATGATGGATTGTATGATAGATGGATGATGGATGGATGATAGATGGCTAGATGATGGATGGATTGTATGATGGATGATGGATGGATGATGGATGGATTAATTGATGGATGGATGGATAAATAGATGGATGATGGATGGATGGATGATGGATGGATGATGAATGGATGATAGTATGATAGATGGATGGATAAATAGATGGATGATGGATGATAGATGATGAATGGATGATAGTATGATAGATGGATGGATAAATTGATGGGAGGATGGATGATGGACAGTCAAATGAGTTCTCTGCTGAACCAGCGAAGTCATCCCTTCCTCCCCCCAGCCCTGATGCATGCCGTGGTGTTCGGCAACGTGACGGCCATCATCCAGAGGATGTATTCTCGGCGTTCCCTCTACCACACCCGAACCAAGGACCTGAAGGACTTCATCAGGGTCCACCGTCTGCCCAAGGCCCTGGAGCAGCGCATGCTGGAGTGTTTCCAGACAACCTGGTCGGTCAACAACGGCATCGACGTCAGTGAGGTGAGTTAGAACGCGCTAGTGCGCTGGACTAAAGATTTGAATGAGTGGAAAACCTCACCAGCCTCACCAGCCTCACCAGCCTCACCTCCCAACTGTCTTCCCGTAGATGTTAAAGGACTTCCCAGACGAGTTGAGGGCCGACATCGCCATGCACCTGAACAAGGAGCTCCTGCAGCTGTCGCTGTTTGAGTCGGCCAGCAGGGGGTGCCTGCGCTCCCTGTCCCTCATTATCAAGACGTCGTTCTGCGCCCCGGGAGAGTTCCTCATCCGCCAGGGAGACGCACTCCAGGCCATCTACTTTGTCTGCTCCGGGTCAATGGAGGTTCTGAAGGACAACACTGTCTTGGCAATACTGGGTAAGGGGAATGTGTGGGCAGTGGTGTGTAGTGTCTGGATTAATAAGTGTGTGGGGACCCAAAATACTCTGAAGTATATTAAAATAAACAAAACGCTGATCGTGTTGGGACCCTTTTGCAAGTTTAAGCTTAGGAGACAATTAGGTTAGTATTGAGTTTACTGAATAGTGGTTAGATTTATAGTTTGGGTTTAGGATTAGGTTTGGGGTTACGGTTACGTTTAAAAGCTGCATTAAGGTTAGGTTTAAGCATACAAGCAAACACTCAGAAAACAACATTAAGGTTAGGTTTAGGGATAGGAGTTAGTGAAGATCTAGATGGTTATAACTGGTTCCCACCAGGGTAGAGGAGGTAGTGAGTCAATGTGTGTGTTATTCAGACACCCTGCTTATTCTGGCATTGTGGTGAGACTCTAAAAGTCTAAATCTGGTTCAAGAGACAAATCTACTTGTCCAACCTCCAGCATTCATAGAGTTACCATTGAGCCTCTACTGAGTTACCATTGAGCCTCCACTGAGTTACCATTGAGCCTCCACTGAGTTACCATTGAGCCTCTACTGAGTTACCATTGAGCCTCTACTGAGTTACCATTGAGCCTCCACTGCGTTACTATTGGGCCTCTAATGAGTTACCATTGAGCCTCCACTGAGTTACCATTGAGCCTCTACCGAGTTACCATTGAGCCTCTACTGAGTTACCATTGAGCCTCTACTTAGTTACCATTGAGCCTCTACTGAAATACCATTGAGCCTCTACTGAGTTATCATTGAGTCTCCACTGCATTACTATTGGGCCTCTAATGAGTTACCATTGAGCCTCCACTGAGTTACCATTGAGCCTCAACTGAAATACCATTGAGCCTCTACTGAGTTACCATTGAGTCTCCACTGCGTTACTATTGGGCCTCTAATGAGTTACCATTGAGCCTCCACTGAGTTACCATTGAGCCTCTACTGAGTTACCATTGAGCCTCCACTGAGTTACCATTGAGCCTCTACTGACTTACCATTGAGTTTCTACTGAGTTACCATTGAGCCTCTACTGAGTTACCATTGAGCCTCCACTGAGTTACCATTGAGCCTCTACTGACTTACCATTGAGTTTCTACTGAGTTACCATTGAGCCTCTACTGAGTTACCATTGAGCCTCTACTGGCTTACCGTTGAGCCTCTACTGAGCCATCATTGAGCACAGCTATTCCTTTTGTTTCTCTCCATCAGGTTATACTTCTCTGTCTTCCCCTGAACCCTGGCCTTATTTGGTTAATAATACACGAGGCCTGCATCATTGATATTGTGTTTGTTATTAATGTCATGTTCAGTACGGCAGGTGGTTTACCTCCGGCGGGTCACCTCACAACACTGACAGAGCACAAGTACGCCAGCTACACAAAAAGATCAATCCGACACGCACGTCTCATGGCTGTGTGTCCGTGTGCGGCGTCCATGTACACAAGCACGCTGTGTCTTCATCGACTGTGTTTCAGTGTGCGTCTCTGTCTGTGTCTGTGTGTGTGTGTGTGTGTGTTCTGTGTCTCTTTAGGACGCGGGGACCTCATCGGCAGTGACTCTCTGACCAAGGAGCAGGTGATCAAGACTAACGCCAACGTGAAGGCCCTGACCTACTGTGACCTGCAGTACATCAGCCTGAAGGGGCTCCGTGAGGTGCTGTGTCTTTATCCAGAGTACGCCCAGAAGTTCATTACAGAGATGCAACACGACCTGACGTACAACCTGAGAGAGGGACACACGGCTGAGGTGAGGAATGAGGCTGGACCGGTAAAATCCACCGGGGCACAACTGGACCGTAACACTGAAACAACGTCCTTATAACAGAAACAACTGGGTCGGAGGGACGTCTTCTCAACCGGTTTTGTTCACTGGGATTGTTCACTCTCGTTAGAATTCTCTGTCTCTGTTTCTGTCTCCTTCTGAAATTCCCTCAATCTCTCCCTGTGAAGAAATATTCTCTGTCTGTTTGTCTGTCACTATCTTCATGTGTTTTTCTCCGTCTGTCGGTCTGTCTGTCTGTCTCTCTCCCCCTTTTTGGAATCATCGCTTCCCCTTGTTTTTAACTCTGTCTCCTCAAACCATTGTACTCCCTCCCTCTCTCTCCTCGTTCAATCTTTGTGTCTTGATCTTATGTCTCTCTCCTTGTGTAGTCTCTATGTCTGTGTTTCTACACACACACACACACACACACACACACACACTTACAAACATATGCATGGACCTCACACCTGTAACCCCTTGGGGTTACCAGTCATCCCCAACACAGGAGGCTATGTGCACAGACTCTCTCGCACATGCACACACACACATCCTTCACAACAGTTCAGATACAGCGCCCCCCCAACCCCCGAAACTCACGTGTTGCCATGTACTCCCCTGTTTTTCCCCCTCACTTACTATGCAGCGCACAAACACCTAGCTCACACTTATGGATTAGAAATAGCCGCGGTGCTTCTCCAAGCATGTTACTGAAGCTAAATATAGCGCCCAGCGGAGGAGGGGGTTGTCCCTGTCTGACTGTGTGTCCCCCCCCTCTGGCTGCAACCTGATAAATATAGAAACACATCAAACAGATCTTAATATAGAAGTACAAAAATAGATAAGCAGAGAAGGATCTCCACGTGGCCCCTGGAGGCGTGGCCCAGAAGGAATCCCTGGGATCGGGATGAATCGCACAACGACACACACACACACACACACACGCAAGACCGGTGCACACACACACACACAGACAGTTGTGCACATGCACACACACACGCAAGACCGGTGCACACACACACAGACAGTTGTGCACACACACGCAAGACCAGTGCGCACACACACACACACACACGTAGACAGTTGTCCACATGCACACACACCAACGTGGCGTTCTGTTTTTGTTGCAGTCTGAGACGGCACTAGCCCTTTCTTCGGCACGCTGCACGTTGAACTGCGGCACGTGCATCCACACGCACACACACACGCACACACACATGCTCACACACACACACACACACACACTTCGAGACAGATCAGAACACCCCCACCTCAGTGCCATTCTCTCCAGGCATCTCTGTGCTATATTTATCCCCTCTGATCTATATATAACCCCTGCCCTAGGCACGTTGAGCTTGTGAGAGAGGGAGGAGGAAGAAAGTAAACAAGAGTTAGTGGATTAGGGATGTCAAAAACGGACAGAGAGAGACAGAGAGAGAGAGAGAGAAAGACAGAGAGAGAGAGACAGAGAGAGAGAGACAGAGAGAGAGAGAGAGAGAGAGCTTGTGAAAGAGAGGGAAACCGATAAAGAGATCAAGAGACAGAGAGCACGATTTTTTTTAATGTGTTGTTTTTTAACTCACAGGGAGACGTACGGACAAAAGGACATGAGAAACTAGCTGCAGTGTTTCACACAGGACTGGGACTGTGGAAGATTTCCCTCCCATTTCGCTGAGTTGTTATATTTGATTTTATTGTCTGCGTATAATTGTGAAACGTATTTCTCTTTCTACTTTGGTGTTGTAAATGGTACATGCGTGTACTTTTATTGAAAGTAGCCTCAGGCAAAAATGTTATTGCAAGTGTCGTAGAAATAGAATTAGGAAATTACAGAAAGCAGCACCCGTGGTGACGGAATGTGTTCATATAGCAGTGTGCTGAATGATTTTAGATTTTCTCATCTGAGAGGTTGTTGTGTCTCTTCATTAAAATGTTGTGATTCTGTTCATCTTCATGGTACTAATGTGATTCTGTTCATCTTCATGGTAGTACTGTGATTCTGCTAATCTTCATGGTAGTACTGTGATACTGTTATTCTTCATGGTAGTACTGTGATTCTGTTCATCTTCATGGTAGTACTGTGATACTGTTCATTTTCATGTTTGTTTTGTGATTCTGTTAATCTTCATGGTAGTGATGTGATTCTGTTCATCTTTATGGTACTAATGTGATTCTGTTCATCTTTATGGTACTGATGTGATTCTGTTCATCTTTATGGTAGTGATGTGATTCTGTTCATCTTTATGGTACTAATGTGATTCTGTTCATCTTTATGGTAGTGATGTGATTCTGTTCATCTTTATGGTACTAATGTGATTCTGTTCATCTTTATGGTACTAATGTGATTCTGTTCATCTTTATAGTACTAATGTGATTCTGTTCATCTTTATGGTACTAATGTGATTCTGTTCATCTTTATGGTAGTGATGTGATTCTGTTCATCTTTATGGTACTAATGTGATTCTGTTCATCTTTATGGTACTAATGTGATTCTGTTCATCTTTATAGTACTAATGTGATTCTGTTCATCTTTATAGTAGTGATGTGATTCTGTTCATCTTTATGGTACTAATGTGATTCTGTTCATCTTTATGGTACTAATGTGATTCTGTTCATCTTTATAGTACTGGTGTGAATGGTAGCCCTTAAGTTGCATCAATGGAGAGTGCGCCCTCTGCTGATCAATCTGGAACATTACATATTTCCACCCTCTCCCCTTTCCTTCCCTTTCCATCTGTCTCCCTCCCTCTCCACACCCCTCCCTTGATCTCTCCCAACCCCCGGTCTCCGACTCCCTCCCCCCTTCCTCCCCCTTCCTCCCCTCTCTCTCTTTCACTCTCGCTCACACACACCCACCCACACCAATACAGATGGACTGGGAGAGCACTGTCAAGAAGCTTTCTTCCATTAAAGAGGACGAGGAGGGGTCTGACAATCGAAACTCTGCCCTTCCCAAACTGTCTCGTACCCCTCTGGGTCTGGGTCGGGGCTTTAGCTCTCCTCTGCGTTCCCCGTTGCGGTCGCCCCTTTTGCCCCCGCGCGGCCCATTCCGCACCCCCACAGACCGCCAGACCCAGCGGCCCAGCAACCTGAATATCCCCGTGGTGAGCTTCACCTGTCTCCCCCCGGATCTCAGCCCCAGGTAGGAACAATCTAACGGGTCATCGAATAGAAACGTGTTTCAAATGAGTTGCCATCTAGTTCTCCTCACATTGCAAACGGAAAGTGGCTGCAGGACAATGCCCTTTGCACTGCATTTACAGAGATCTCAAAAAACATATGGACGCTGTTGGTTATTTTTGCTTTGGATTTTAAATGATACAATGACTACGCTCTAAAAATAAAGTATGTCAGGTCATCTGAGTGTGGAGCAGATGTCACCTCCAGGACAGATGTTCCTCAATGACGGTTAAGTTTGGGATTGGGAGAGTGAATCCTGGATCTGTACCAACACTTCACCGACACAGGACAGCCATGGCAGAGACTGGCATCAGAGGCTGGCATCAGAGACTGGCATCAGAGACTGGCATCAGAGACTGGCATCAGAGACTGGCATCAGACCTAAATAATCTGACAGAATTTTATTATGAGTACAGTCCCTTCATTCATAAGTGCCAAAAGTAACTGGACAGCTTAACATTACGTACAATGAAGTGGTCTGAGTATTTTGTTGTGTATCCTTTTCTGAGCGATGATTGCCTGAAGTCTGTGACCCAGAAACATCATGATGCTGGTGACGCTTTACCAGACCTGCACTGCAGAATAGATAGATCTGCAGAATAGACATCTTTGTTTCTGGCTGGTTTCTGGGCCTGTTTGCCATCGATCTATTTTTCAGCATGTGTCATGCATGGTCCATTGGAATCACACTGGGTGATTGGCCAGTTGAAGTGACAGTCATAAATGCCCAAGCCAGAACACTTTGTTTCACACGTGTGCTCTTTTCCATCACTCTAAAACAAGTTAACATTAATCTATTCTGGCCGTAAGACATAGCAGTCCGTCTCTGATGGATTCATTCAGATGTATCTGCCTCACGATGGAGCGCTTGACTTTTATATGACTTGGCATCAATTATTACTATTACGACATTTATGGTTCATATGTGGTAAGACACCAGCAACAAGCTCCAAATGCAAAAAAGAAAGCCCAGAATAACGACTAGACATTGCAAGATATTTTGTGCCTGCGTTATTGACGCAAACAAACACAATTGGTCTCAAGAAACAAAAAATCTGCTACCATGTAAAATATCTTTCCAGCTAAATAAGGTCATCAACAACAATCAACAGATGATTGGCTAAAACAAAATGTTTTCTTTTGAGTCTAGCCAATAAAAACCAAACAGTGTACCACACCATGCAAAACAAACCGTACCTTATACTGTTATTGGGGTACACAACTTGACGACTTGTTCTCCTCCGTTTCCATGTCTAGGTTTGTGGATGGGATTGAGACGGACAGCGGTCGCAGTTTGGGCCAGAAGTTTGACTTCAGTCCCAGCGTGACCCAGTTATACCCACCCAACCCAAATCCAGGTGCAAAACCATCCGTAAACCCCTGAACATAACATATAATAGCAATGTCCTTTGTATCCATGTGCCTTTGATCTAGGTGTGAACGCACACATGTTCCTAAGTCTTTAAAAGTAATCTCTCCTGTTTGCTTTTACTTTCCCTCTCCATGCATGTCTACAGGGATACCGACTGATTCAGACACCATGCAGACTATTGCCACTCTGAAAGTAGAGGTAAGTCACACTATAGGCACACTGATGGATCACTATATATATATATATATATGTGTTTAACACAAATCCATTGGTCTCTCCTCCTCCCTCATATTCACACTGCCCCCTCCCTCCTGGTATCTCCCACCCGTCTCACCCCTGACCCAGATGACCGGCCTATCACACCAGGTGTCCCAGGTGGTGCGTGACCTCCAGGAAATGACACAGCTGCTCAGGCCCCTCCTCCAGCCCCTCCTCCAGTGCTCGTCCCAGTCCGTCCTCTCATCCCTGATGGCCGCTCTGACTCCACCCACTGCCGGTAGCCATGCCCCTCTGCCTACCCCGCACCCCTCCGACCCTGCATCAGCGTGTGTGAAAGACCCAGAGATGTGGAGGGAGAGGAGACACTCGGAGCCCGACTTGAAGACCCCATATGGGCGTGTTCCCTACATCCACTCCACCCCCACCGGGCCGGTTCAGCTCAGCTTTATTGACGAGGAGAGACCGGTCATCTGAGTGTGGAGCAGATGTCACCTCCAGGACAGATGTTCCTCACTGACTGTTAAGTTTGGGATTGGGAGAGTGAATCCTGGATCTGTACCAACACTTCACCGACACAGGACAGCCATGGCAGAGGCTGGCATCAGAGGCTGGCATCAGAGGCTGGCATCTGAGGCTGGCATCAGAGGCTGGCATTAGAGGCTGGCAATAGAGACTGGCATCAGGGACTTGCATCAGAGACTGGCATCAGAGACTGGCATCAGAGACTGGCATCAGAGACTGGCATCAGAGACTAGCATCAGAGAGTGGCATTAGAGACTGGCATCAGAGACAGGTTGGCACATCACTGCATGAGGCACATGCCAATGACTAACCTGGATCACTATATCTGAATTTCTAAATCAGGAGGGGAGATTTATCATTAACACATTTACGTACTGTTAACATTAAATATATCATTAAATGTTATGACATGAAGTTGTTACACATTACATATCACTGGATTTGTTCAAATGAAATCGATTCATAATAAAAAAAACAGGTGTTACTTTAAGTTCCGGTGATCACTGTAAATAAATGTATCAAGGAATAAATCGGAATTATCAAAATAAACGAAATAGTTAACAAGCAAAGACATCTTGTCAAATGACGTATTTACAACTGTTAAATTATCAGGAAAAAAATGCATCTTCAATCTCAGGCATAAACAAATCTCTTCTCTCAGTCTGGCCACAAAATGTAATCTACATCATGCCTGATATCGTCCCTCGCAACGCAATAAGGGAGAAATCCTTTGGCATGGCGGCAGCCAGCCTCTACAACAACCTGCTGTGATATCCTCACATTGCGTGGTACATTCCCTCCTATAACAATCTGCTGTGATATCCTCATAATACGTGGTACATTCCCCCCCTACAACAACCTGCTGTGATATCCTCACATTGCGTGGTACATTCTCCCTCTACAACAATCTGCTGTGATCTCCTCACATTACGTGGTACATTCTCCCTCTACAACAACCTGCTGTGATCTCCTCACATTACGTGGTACATTCCCCCCCTACAACAACCTGCTGTGATATCCTCACATTACGTGGTACATTCCCTCCTATAACAATCTGCTGTGATATCCTCACATTGCGTGGTACATTCTCCCTCTACAACAATCTGCTGTGATCTCCTCACATTACGTGGTATATTCCCCCCCTACAACAACCTGCTGTGATATCCTCACATTACGTGGTACATTCTCCCTCTACAACAACCTGCTGTGATCTCCTCACATTACGTGGTACATTCCCCCCCTACAACATCCTGCTGTGATATCCTCACATTACGTGGTACATTCTCCCTCTACAACAACCTGCTGTGATCTCCTCACATTACGTGGTACATTCCCCCCTACAACAACCTGCTGTGATATCCTCACATTGCGTGGTACATTCTCCCTCTACAACAATCTGCTGTGATATCCTCACATTACGTGGTACATTCCCCCCCTACAACAACCTGCTGTGATATCCTCACATTACGTGGTACATTCCCTCCTATAACAATCTGCTGTGATATCCTCACATTACGTGGTACATTTCCCCCCTAAACCAATCTGTAGAGGGGGATCCGCCCACATTAGGACCAGCCCACATTAGGACCTGCCCACAATAGGATCCGCCCACATTAGGACCAGCCCACATTAGGACCGACCCACATTAGGACCAGCCCACATTAGGACCAACTCACATTAGGACCAGCCCACATTAGGACCAGCCCACATTAGGACCAGCCCACATTAGGACCAGCCCACATTAGGACCAGCCCACATTAGGACCAGCCCACAATAGGATCCGCCCACATTAGGACCAGCCCACATTAGGACCAACTCACATTAGGACCAGCCCACATTAGGACCAACTTACATTAGGACCAGCCCACATTAGGACCAGCCCACATTAGGACCAGCCCACAATAGGATCCGCCCACATTAGGACCAGCCCACATTAGGACCAACTCACATTAGGACCAGCCCACATTAGGACCAACTTACATTAGGACCAACTCACATTAGGACCAGCCCACATTAGGACCAGCCCACATTAAGACCAGCCCACATTAGGACCATCCTACATTAGGACCAGCCCACATTAGGACCAGCCCACATTAGGACCAGCCCACATTAGGACCAACTCACATTAGGACCGACCCACATTAGGACCAGCCCACATTAAGACCAGCCCACATTAGGACCAGCCTACATTAGGACCAGCCAACATTAGGACCAGCCCACATTAGGACCAACTCACATTAGGACCAGCCCACATTAGGACCAACCCACATTAGGACCAACTCACATTAGGACCGACCCACATCAGGACCAGCCCACATTAGGACCAGCCCACATTAGGACCAACCCACATTAGGACCAACTCACATTAGGACCGACCCACATCAGGACCAGCCCACATTAGGACCGACCCACACAGGCTTGTCTCCGACCAGCCTCTATCAAACTTAGGCCAGGGTTAATGACATGGTTGCATGTATGTTATTTCAGATTTCTCTGTGCCTTTGGCATTTTCTGGCTCTTCCTCTGTGCCCCCATCTCCCTCTTCCTCACTCCCTCACCATACCACCTCTCACTCTAATGCCCCTTCCTCTTTACAAGCAGACTCTTGCTCTGTCTTCTGTCTGCTCCATATTCCACAGCTGTGACATTCATTTTTGGGAATTGATAGGTTATGAGTTTCACCTGTCAGCTCAGTTTGGCAGGATTTGCGTTTGGTTGCTCTATTGTGAGATAATAACATGTTCAATCCATCTGACACTAAAACAATACCACATAACTATTATGCATCTAATATCTGTGTCACAGGTAATTGTGGTAGTTTTTTTTTTACAGTGTAGAGATTTATAGAACGAACATGTATCATTTATATAATGAACAATGTATTATACCATTTGAGAGTAATATCATTCAAAGGGTTACTCAATTCATTTTGTCCCAAAGCAAATATAAATGACTATAGTCATGTGAACAAATGACCTAAAGTAAATCTAAACTTAACCTAGCCCTAACGCCTAACTGGTAATGGCTAATCCTAGAATTAACCCCAATTCATACATATAATCCCACAAACACGTAAAATGAAACACATCAGGCGTTTGCCAATCAGGGTTTTATTTGAGCTTATGGGCGGTGCTGAAGTTGTAGGTCACTCTCTTCAGTAACCTCTGATTGGTGGTGAGAGTGGCGAGGTGGCTGACCAATAGGATTACTCTGTAAATCGTCTCAAAGACTGAACGTTAGGACACACGACACCCCAGTCCACCGGCTTACGGTACTCACCCTTCTCCAGGAGATACTGGCGCCCCCTGTAGTTGGGGTGCTTGTAGAAGACCCTGAAGCCACCCAGGACATTGCAGGAGTGCACCTCATGACAGGGATACTTCTCTAGCAGGGATGAGCAGTCCTCAGTGGACTCGAACGCCTGGCCCCCAAATTCTCCCTTACCAAACAGCTGCAGCTTATACAGGCCATCGCACACCTAATAGAGGGGTGACAGGGTTGTGGTGTTGGTGAAGGAGGAGGTCAATCAATTAATCAAATGTATTTATACAGCCTTTTTTACAACAAAGTTGTCACATAGTGCTTTTACAATCACCCAGCCTGAATCTGACAGAGCACACAACGACAAGTTGAACAAGAATAAGAAGTTGAACAAGTTGATATACGGCGGCTAGGAAAAACTCCCTGAAGGTCAAATTTAGGAAGAAACCTAGAGAGGAACCAGGCTCTAAGGGTTACCAGTTCTCTTCTGGTTGTGCTGGGTGAGATGCTCATATCCCTTTACCTCACATATGAATGAGTCAGATACACTCTTACTGCTCATATCCCTTTACCTCACATATGAATGAGTCAGATACACTCTTATTGCTCATATCCCTTTACCTCACATATGAATGAGTCAGATATACTCGTATTGCTCATATCCCTTTACCTCACATATGAATGAGTCAGATACACTCTTACTGCTCATATCCCTTTACCTCAGATATGAATGAGTCAGATACACTCTTACTGCTCATATCCCTTTACCTCACATATTTATGAGTCAGATACACTCTTACTGCTCATATCTTTTTATACCTCACATATGAATAAGTCAGATACACTCTTATTGCTCATATCCCTTTACCTGTCACATATGAATGAGTCAGATACACTCTTACTGCTCATATCCCTTTACCTCACATATGAATGAGTCAGATACACTCTTACTGCTCATATCCCTTTACCTCACATATGAATGAGTCAGATATACTCTTACTGCTCATATCCCTTTACCTCACATATGAATGAGTCAGATACACTCTTACTGCTCATATCCCTTTACCTCACATATGAATGAGTCAGATACACTCTTACTGCTCATATCCCTTTACCTCACATATGAATGAGTCAGATATACTCTTACTGCTCATATCCCTTTACCTGTCACATATGAATGATTCAGATACACTCTTATTGCTCATGTCCCTTTACCTCACATATGAATGAGTCAGATATACTCTTATTGCTCATATCCCTTTACCTCAGATATGAATGAGTCAGATACACTCTTACTGCTCATATCCCTTTACCTCACATATTTATGAGTCAGGTACACTCTTACTGCTCATATCTCTTTATACCTCACATATGAATGAGTTAGATACACACTTACTGCTCATATCCCTTTACCTCACATATGAATGAGTCAGATACACTCTTACTGCTCATATCCTTTTACCTCACATATGAATGAGTCAGATACACTTACTGATTATATACGTGCAACTGTAGTCAATTGTCCAGCTGCAGTACTCACATTTATCTAAAGTATAAACTGTAGTTGGCATCAGTTGGCTGGTTCTATGTAGTCTATAGTTTATCTGTAGTAAAAATTCGTAATTATCTTCCAAGTTATGCTACAAAGTATGATAGAGTAACCTACTTTAGGTTTAAGATATTGTACAATGTGTTGCCTCACAATTTTAAGTTCTAATGGTTCATTCAATTATTTTATAGTCCAAACCTCTGAATTCTCTAACCACAGTACAGCACCATACTAGATCAAAGTCCGCCAGTGACGACACAAGTCTCCGTGCCTTGCACCTCGAACCACTGCCACACGGGGGCAGTATAACCCCAGCAGAAACCCTATCAACATATTTGTTCTCAGTCAGTGTCAGGCTTAACCTTTAGAGTAGGCCACCTTTTTTTGAATACATGGAAATGTCTTGTGGAGAAAAACAAAAATGCATCCTACCCTCATTCCATGTTTTCCATTCGTATTTCATTTTCCTTTTTAATTAAGAATTATATTGCATTTGATCTGGTTGATATGGCCTGATGTGGTATAGGGAACTGGTGTCTCAATTTTACCTGTGTCTTGTTTCCGTTTTCACTAAGGAGGACATATGCCCATTGACCACACTGTGGGACCTACCAGCCCTAAGAAATTGTAGCAGACCCTCCTAAGGCCCCCCTGGTTGTGTTGCAGGCCAGGCAGCTGATGAAACCTGACAGTTCCGGCTTCCAATCTGCCTAACCCCAACCCTTCCAGACTATTTCATAAGACTGCATTTAAAAAAGTGCATTAAATAATTATTAAACTATTATAATTTCACCCAGCACTGCCAGAAGAGGTCTGGCCACCCCTTCAGAGCCTGGTTCCTCTCTAGGTTTATTCCAAAATTTGTCAATTTTTTCCTTAGCCGCTGTGTATCAGTTTGTCTGTTGGGTTTCAGGCTGGGAGTTTGTAAGAGCCCTTTGTGACAGCTTTGTTGTCTTTGATTAATGAAATGGACATAATTACAATATATATATACAATATTGTGTCTCGACATTTGATTATAATTATTCAGAAATAATGCATTGATCTATGCTACTGGGATTAAAAAAAATGAAATAATTGTGCTAATTTTTAAAGGCAGTTGTCATTTTGTAATTCATAATTTACCAGTATGTTTTTCTATATGTTTGTTTTGAAAAGGCAACAGCATTTAAAAATGCATGTAGCCTAGTGTTTAGCAGAAGGCAGAGGTAGCCTTGAAAATGCTTCAAAATAGACTTCTGTACAATCAAATATTGTATACGGAATGGAAAATTCCCTGTAATTGTGCATATTTAGTATCCAATAAAATAGACTCATTTTTGTATTCTGGGTTTTATGGACTGTACCGATGATCAGTTAAATTTGTCATGGTTTCGGTTAGACATGCTCCCCATCCGACTAACCCTGACCCGAGCCAATTAAGGCTGACAATAGGCCTATCATATTGTCTTTTGGTCTTTAGGAATTTCTCCAAAGCTGTGAGCTAATAACTCGTTGGTATACTGTACAGTACACGAAGCTCATAAAAAATGTCCAGAGACGCATATGAAAGCCCTATTAACAATCTAATGAAAGCCCTATTATTAATAACACTCTAATGAAAGCCCTATTATTATTAACACTCTTATTTAAGCCCTATTATTAATAACACTCTTATTAAAGCCCTATTATTAATAACACTCTATTGAAAGCCCTATTATTATTAACACTCTTATTAAAGCCCTATTATTAATAACACTCTTTTTAAAGCCCTATTATTAATAACACTATAATGAAAGCTCTATTATTAATAACACTTTAATGAAAGCCCTACTATTAATAACACTCTTATGAAAGCCCTATTATTAATAACACTCTTATTAAAGCTCTATTATTAATAACACTTTAATGAAAGCCCTACTATTAATAACACTCTTGAAAGCCCTATTATTAATAACACTCTTATTAAAGCTCTATTATTAATAACACTTTAATGAAAGCCCTACTATTAATAACACTCTTGAAAGCCCTATTATTAATAATGTACTAATAAGGTAGCAATACTGTGTTAAACTTTCCCCGAAATATCATATTTTCCCAAAATCCAGGGACTGGTGTTAACCTTGGAGGGAATAAGAAATCCCAAATCCTGTTAAATCAATGAATGTTGCAAGTTTGTATTACTTTTGTATTGTATTTTCATAGTTTCCAACGACTGCTAGTGCTAATGGATTAGATTGTTTAATTTGGTCCATTCAAAACAAACAAATATACGGAGATAAATCATGCAGGTTAATATTTGCAGGTATAGCTTGTTTTCTTTGAGTTCTGCTGAAAGCGGTCTTTTATGAGAAGAAGGTGGTACGTCACTCACAACACACATATAGCCTACACACGCAGACACGAAAAAACATACACTCACAAACAAACACTCTCACACACACTCACAAACAAACACTCTCACACACACACACTCACAAACCAACACCCGCGCCCGCGCACGCGCGCGCACACACACACACACACACACACACACACAACACGCTAAGCTCTCCTCGTTCTGGGTTAATAACTGTGTGGGTAGCTGTCAGGGGCACTTAGTTTGAAGCTGGTCAGGCTTAAGGCTCTCACACACACACACACACACACACACACACACACACACACACACACACACGCACACGCACACGCACACGCACACACGCTCACGCACACGCACACACACACACACACACACACACACACACACACACACACACAAACACACACACACACACACAAACACACAGCTCATTGGCTGCTAAACAGCCATAACACAAGGAGAGGGAATGAGAGAAAGGCCGAGAATGGGATGAAAGAAAAAAAAGAAGGAAATCAAGCTAAAAAGTTCGGACTTTATTCGATATTGCACTTTTCATTTGCCTTCACCGCACTCTGGTTTATTATAAACACACGTTTTGACACACACATCTTCAATTCTTCATACAGCAGTCATATAACCCGACTTCTCTCGGCGCATGAATGCTCTTTGAGAGTCTTGAGTGACGAGAGGAAGGTTGGGATCGAAACCTCATCCCCTGGGATCAAATAACTTTAACGGGATCCTGTATTCAGCTTTGTTTACCTGGCCCCGACATGCATGATAATAGCTCTGGATCAAATGCTGCATTTCACCGTTTAATTGTTTTCTCCTTCAGCAAATACCAACACCAGAGTGGGATTCCTATGGGCTTTTATTTTAGGAAAATTGTGTTTTCGTTGAACATATAGCGCACTTGGTCTCAGTGACCTCCACGATGACAAGATGGTAACGAAACTCTAAGGGGGGTCCGAAGCGTTTAATTAATGCACGAAGTACCCACACACTCTGGATACTTCACTTTTATCAATTTGATGTTAAAGGATACTCTGAAATAATTTCAAGACAAACTGTAAGTCTTTTGAACACAAATGGAAATGTGTATTTATTTATTCCATATCACCTGAGATCAAATCAATATTTGGTTTGTTGTGTTGCTATCTAACATTTCCCCGCAGTCAGAAAAAGCAAGACACATGCAGCACCTATTGATTTAGCTCAGGTTAACTTGTGTTATCTCATTACCAGGTAGATCAATCAATCTTAAGGCAAGGGATATCAGGCAGATGGTCTTTCAATAACGCAAAACACTTAGTTCCCAGTTCAGACCTAAACAACCAGTAGAGGATAGAACCTTACCAATTAGTGACCTAATTAATCAATCAAGAACAAGGTGAGAGCAAAGACCTGTAGACACTCGGCCCTCCATGGAACCGGTTTGACACCTGTGCTCTATAGGTTTCTTCATAAATTCGACTCATCAGGGAGTTTTTCCCAGCCGCTGTGTATCAACCGGATGTAGTGTGCTCTGTCGGGTTTCAGGCTGGATATTTGTAAAAGCACTTTGTGACAACTGTCGTAAAAAGGGCTTTAAAAAATAAATTTGATGGATTGATTGATTGATTGATTGAGTGATTATCCCTCAGTGTTCAGGTTTGGAATGTTGGAAGGACATTGGAAGACAATGCATCTTTGACTCATTATATATTTTTTTACACTTTTAGGTATTGAAATGTCTCCTCATTATCTAATTGATGAATGACATTTAAGGACGTACATTTTTGGTCTACTTATTGTAATCAGGCGTATGTCTAAATATGTTACAGGGGACGTTTGTTCTAATTACAAGGAGACAAATGGGCTTTCTTGACGTGAATCAACTATTCATATAAATGCATGTGTAGCCAAAACAGTACAGCCACTCACAAGTGAAGCGACTGACATTAATTATTTCCTAACAAGGAGATGTCCAGATCTGGGTAGATGATAAGCGAACAATCAGTTCTCATAGTCAACCTGTTGGATGCAGGAGACGTGAGCAGGAGTTAAGACCTGACCGCGCCTTGACAAGTCAATGATGGTGACAGGAGTAATGTGTCACAACACAGAGCATACACGACAAGCCAGTGGAGAAATGTTCTGAGGAACACGACGATGTTAACATGACGGAGGTGTTGCTCTGACCTCCAAATTCCCCAGATCTCTATCTGATTGGACATCAGTGGGATGTGCTGCACCAGCACCTCGCAATTTACAGGACATGATCGATCTGCTGCTGTTTTAACGTCATGCCAACCACCAACAGCATATTGGCAGGTGGTCATAATATTTTAGCTCACCAATTTAATGTTTGTGTTGTAAAATAATCCTATTTTCTTACTTTGCATTGCTGCTTACAATAATCTGCCGTCTGATGTCAAATAGTTGTGTATGTAGTTTTACACATTTTCTGACGGGTTTCAAATATTATCATATATCTAGAAATAGGCCTAGACATTTTTATGTTATACCTTTATCCTAACGTTTTTCATTTTATGGCCAAAGTTTCTAGAATTGGTTGTGTTGATATTTTACAAGTACCCTATCGTTGTGTGGTATACGTTCAATATACATTAAATAAATTGTTCTCGGGCATCAGGCCTATATATGTTTGCCGTTGGACATTGCCAAATCACATTATATGAAAGACATCATTTTGCGTCTCAAAGTTATTTAGGTCTATGTACATTTAATAACAAATATCCTACATAACAAATTATACTTGGCAAAACAGACAACGATCTAATTCGGAAAGAACAAAAACATTAGTAACGTGTTGAGATATTTCTATTTATTGTAAATTAGGTTTACAATCCCTTATCTTATTTTGAATATATATATATATATATATATATTGTTTAATTCAACCTAGACACTAATTCTGGAATAAGAAAAATCTATTGTATAACTATTGTTTGTCTAATTAATTACACGGTTATTTTCATGTAGACAATGTCCTTATTTTGCAGATCTCAAGAGGTTCTCAATCAAAAACTTCTATTTACCAAGCTACGATTGACGAATTATATTATTATTAATAATAATAATAGGAACAAAATATAATTGCATTCACAGCTGTAGCGCATATAACAGAATATCAAAGCAAGAACAAAATATACCTTAACATCGACAGTTCTGCCAAGCGAGGGTGAAGTATTTAAATGCGCGCATTCTGCGCACATATAGAGGGTCAGGTCATGAGTTTAGCGGCCAGAAGATACCGAGTTGTTTGAGCCCTCTTCATGGTCTACTTGAAGGTCGGGAATACCGCCTAATGTAGCCAATCTTGACTTATTCCATAAGATCAGACAGGTAAGAAAGCTCAAAACTTCAGAATAATAAGTTGCCCAACACAATATGAATCCACTTACGCAGTGTTACTGTATAGCCTACTCCCATCGTTTATTTCTCCCACGCTTCAGACAACTCCTGGTAGCCAAAAATACTTTTTTTCTAATGCTTTGTCAAAGATTGCCGGCTATATAGGCAACCCCAAAAGCTTTAACCATGTCACTCAATATGCAAAATCAATACTTGCGCCAGATATCTGAAATAAGGCTCAATGTTTGGAGAAATAAAACAGTTATAAAAATACGATTTATGTGAAATTTGAAATCTAGAAAATAACCAATTGCCTGCATTTATATGTGCAGGAGATCAGTGTTGTTATAAGGCGCCAAGAACCCAGCTCATAAATTATAGACCCATCTCTAAATCTAAAATGACCAGTTTAATTCAAATTAAATGAGTCGGAATCATACAAATACATTGACATTGATTTAAATTCTGTATATTCGATTTGTGAACGTAATGGAGTTGCTCTGAATAATAATTGTAAAATGAGAAATTGAAGCTTTTTGACAATGGCCATAGGGTTGCGCTGTGTGCACATCATATGTCACTCGCATCACATGTTATTTACACAAGTGTCAACATAACGCCTAAAATCCAAAGTCAACTCTGTCGATATTCTAATGTCACTATGTGAGTTGCAAGACAGGCGCACTGGGATCAGTAAAAAGGCAAAATGAATGGGGGTTCCATTAGAGTGTTTTGGCTTTTGGGGACACTTGTTTTTTTCCGCTGGTTGAACTATATTGGGACCAGCCCTAAACAAAAAGGATGTCACTGGAATTAAAATGTTTCCCTAAATCGACAGCGACTTAAATCGTTTTTACATTATTGCACTTGAGTGCTGTACGTGTTGGTTTCAATCTAATTACAGGGCAATACAGGCTACTATTATTACTATTGTATTATTACTATTGTAGCCTGTACAAATCTAACAATAATTAATGATTATTATTATTATTTTTTAATAAATTGTAGCCTATTATGCTGTGTATAGTGAAAATCCTTACCAACACCAACCATGGGGGTACAACTGCTATCTCTATATGACACAAACTCAGATTGCGTTTTATGAGCCAGGCAAACACTATGCATTGGAAAGTCTACATACTAAAAGGGGATAGTTTGCACCCAGAAGTTTGTGATCCGCCCATGTCAATAACTGCCATTACAGATATATGTTCGGACCACCTGCTCAATGTCGATGTGAGGCCCATGCAATATTAGGAAATCCGACGGCTGATGTTGAACTGATATTTATAATTCGTTTGGAAACTCCTCCTTCATACCGATCTGATACTTCCTCTTTCGATCCTTGTCATTTGAAGTCCATGCATGGGATCATTCTGTCCCTGCGCTTCTTTTGAGACTCGATTCAGGTTCTCTCGCTGAGCCACAGATCTTTTAGTCCTTTTATGCCTTCCGTAGTTCCGACATTACAATTTAATTTGCTGTTGATGCAAAGCATTGCAAGAATAAAGGGACAACATCCCAATCGGGAGTAGTAGTGCTGTATAGTTCATCCCCTCGAGCGCAATAGGCTCGTCAATCTCAAGCAACACCCGCAGGTCGGATCGTGAGGTCTCCCACTCTCCACCCCTTCACACACAAAACACACGCAAGCGAGAAGCATTTCATATATCTCCCTAGCCTTATCTGTCTGTAGTGCGTCGCAATCCCAGTCACGTAGAGCTCAAGGAGAAGAACCACGGAGCTCCGATCGACTTCTGCAGCCCAACATAACCTCCAGTCCAGCCCTGGATTCACTAATAGTCATCAATGGACAGAGCTATCTACCAAACCAGGCGAGGTACAGGCATCGTGTAAACAGTGAGTAAAACTTTAAAAAAAATTTTTTTTTTGAGGTACAGGCATCGTGTAAACAGTGAGTAAAACTTTAAAAAATATTTTGTTTGTGATGTGTGTCTGAATTGGCGGCAGGTGTTTTCATATTTAATAAGAAATATATATAATATGATTTGTTTCAATGTTTTACCATAACATAAAAACAATGTTTCAAGGCCTAGTGACAATATAAGTTTATTTAGAAATTGTTGTCATTATTTTATTCATAAATTAAGGTTAATAGTATTCAATTTGAAATGCAATCAATGTATCAACAGTGTTCGCTCCTGTATAACACACACAATTATAATTATAATTGAATAATAGTCAAATCCAATTATACAAGAGGTATCAATGTTTTCAAGATAGTAAAATACATTATAATCTAATAATTATCAGCCTGATATAAAAAAATTGCCATATTAACAATCGTATATATTTATAGGCTGTATATATTTTTTTTCTATCATTAGTACTTTACATGAATTTTGACTGGCCAACAAAATTACAGATACAATTAATATCATATTACAGTTATAATAGTAGTCCACATGTCCACATGTTCTGTTGCCTACATGTGCTAAATAAATGTCACTTGCAACGCAAAAACAAGCCACTAAGTTTTTGCAGTTGTGATTATTATTAGATATTGCCCAATGATACACAACATTGTTATTTAGCAATTTCAAAATTAAATACGTGTGCTGACTTGTTTCTTTGTTTAAGGGACAGTTTCACGGACACAGATAATGTCTGGTTAGGGACTAAATAATCGAGGTCAATTACCTTGACATCCTTGACTTTAAGAGTTCGCGACACCTGCCTATAGATTTAACTTAAAGAGAATAAGGCCTGGTGACCGTGGACATTATACGTGTTATTTAAAACGTGTTAATGTGTACCTATTCTCAACTGCATTTCAATGTTTTATCGGAAAGTTGTCAAATGAGGGCATTTAACATCTAACGCATTTGGCCTACATTCTAGGCCAAATATACCCTGAGCATTTCTTCCACCGTCAATTAAACAGTCTCAGCTCACCCCAACACAAATGATACGAAATTAAATAAATATGCTAAATACAGCACATACTGTGATTGTTCTGGGAAATAGTGCAAGCAGGAGAAATTAGGTGGCTCTCAGTGCGACAAATATTGTCCGCAAACATGTCAACTAATGTCAGAGGCTTCTGGTCTGCCCTTTCAGGTGGATTTTTTTGGGATAAACATACTGTAACAAGCCACAATCAATATAAGGCCTTGGCCTATTACATTTAGTAATATTCTAGTACCTACAATTAGATCAATCTGATAAGCAGTAACGCTTTCTCTGCATTTGAAAGAACAATACCCAGGTGACAGAACTAATAAGAACGAATACCTACTCACATTTTCCTTTAGCCGTAGGCCTATTCAACATTTCTTTCAACCAGTTTGCTGATTTTGTCATTGTTTTATTTGGTTTAAAAAGGACCAAATGCGGTCTACAATAAAACATGGCCGTGTTGACATGCCAAATTTTGTCTTATTGGATTTGGGAGTATTGTTTCATTATATTAACTTTTTATTAGTAAGTTGCCCTCATTATCATATAACTAACAAAGTAATACGTATGCTAACAGCTTACTAATTACATAAGTATTAATAAGAAATCATGGTAGGCTATATGGTTGTTGCAGAATTAGTTCTAACTTGTGTAATTATACATTAACTTGCCGGAACTGCGGGGTCTGGTGTTTTAGCGCAATCTCTTGTTTTATTGGGTAAATGTACATTTTAAAGTCATTTTGTTTCCCCCAGATTATAAACTCTACAATACCAGAATGAGATCTTGTATCTGTACATGCAATATGCTACGTGAGGCCGCTATAAACTCCATATATCAGTGTAGAAACCATATTACTCTAAAAATAATTCGGCCAGTATTTGGTGATGCATTTATATTTGTAACTACAATGTTCGTGTGTTTTACTTTATTTTAACCATTTCGTCCACGTAACGAAATAACTTAACAGTTAAATTATAACCTGCGCAATTGCAATTGTTGTTAGATCTATTGGTCTGTTAAAATAATTAGATGAAGATGGTTTCAACACTGTAATTACCTGTTGAGCTCGTGGTTGCAGCCAACCAGTTCACAATTTGTTTTCAAGTTATTAACAGGTGACCTTGAAATACGTCTAGACATAGGATATATTGTAATGACTGATTCTAGTATTGGTGTAATGATTGATTATAACAACATTAGTGCAAAATGTTAGAGTATCTTGTTGAATGATTCTGTTATTACTGCAGTCCTAAATGCTTCAGGCCCTGATCTCGAGTTTGCGTTGTTTTTACTTAAATTAGCTCAATTTAATATCACCAAACCCATCATCGGGATTATTTCTGCGACAATTATTTTCCCACTGTCAAACAATATCACCGGTAAATAAAATCCCACAACTGGTACATGATATATAGATAGTATGTATTCCCTGCCAGATGGTTCAATTTCAGAATTGCTATTGTTGTTGACAAAGACCACATAATAATTGATATAACTTTTATTCCTTTTCATCCATTGGCGTTGTGTTTTAAGTTTGCTCTAAACCCAATAATCAAAACCGGGTTTGAGATTTGTCCGTGAGAGAACGTAATTCAGTGTTAAAATGACTCGTAATGTTAAATAATCTCTAACGCACTACATACAGGGTGTGGAACGGAAGGCTTTGACTGGGTATGACCATACGGTTCAGCCTATACCTGGTTCAGCATGTGCTGTTGTCTCATCCATTTGGCATCCACGTGCCCCCCAGTCTACAGTGATTCAGCGTGTGTGGTCTTTGTGAGTCTGCACTCTGTGGAATATTCAAAGTGGTTTATCTGTGTGAGCGTGGGTGTGATGTGTTTATCAAGAGTGCATTGCCTTTAATTGGCCAGGGTCAGAGGTGAAGTCATGGTTAATGTGTCATTGAACAGTTCTGCACCAGGTGCATCATCACCTGGGCAGTGGCTTTTCCCAGTGATAATCAGGCAATAGATGGACTGAAAGCAATTAAAGCGATGAGAATTAAAAACATCTTCCAGCGGCTTTGAATTTTTCCCCAAAATATTTCCTATTTGTAATTGTACCACTGATCGCGTTCTACACTTCTGTTCAGTTATGACAGTCACATTTTTCCAATGTCAACAGTCCCAATGACTGATTAGCGGTAAACAAACTAAGGGTGTTTGGTTGGCGGTGTTGACATGCAAAGAGCTGGGCGACGATGTTGACATACTAAGATCTGTCAGTGCTGCCACACATTCTGTTAAGCCAAATGCAATTCCATTACTCCAGCGTTTTGGCAGACTTTAAAGTAATACCCCTATGTGTGGGGTTTGTGTGCAGTACACAGGCACTTTTCCCATCACATACCCCCAGTGTGGGGTTTGTGTGCAGTACACAGGCACTTTTCCCCTCACATACCCCCAGTGTGGGGTTTGTGTGCAGTACACAGGCACTTTTCCCTTCACATACCCCCAGTGTGGGGTTTGTGTGCAGTACACAGGCACTTTTCCCCTCACATACCCCCAGTGTGGGGTTTGTGTGCAGTACACAGGCAGGTTTAGGTGTATGTGGTATTGGTTCTGGTCTGAAGGGTGTGTGTGTGGTATTGGTTCTAGTCTGAAGGGTGTGTATGTGGTATTGGTTCTGGTCTGAAGGGTGTGTGTGTGGTATTGGTTCTAGTCTGAAGGGTGTGTATGTGGTATTGGTTCTGGTCTGAAGGGTGTGTGTGTGGTATTGGTTCTGGTCTGAAGGGTGTGTTTGTGGTATTGGTTCTGGTCTGAAGGGTGTGTGTGTGGTATTGGTTCTGGTCTGAAGGGTGTTTATGTGGTATTGGTTCTGGTCTGAAGGGTGTGTATGGGGTATTGGTTCTGGTCTGAAGGGTGTGTATTGGTTCTGGTGGGTGGCTTGCTAGGAGGGCTCATTAGCGTTCGCACCTATAAACATGTACACATGATGAAGACATAAGGAGAGTGTACAGTTCTCTGGAGAAGAGTGTAGTTTTGTGCGTGAGGCAGTGTTTACAATCCAACCAAGTATCTGGGACCCTGCTTGAAAGGACAGTGTGTAAATTAAACATTTGAACGGCCTCACTTTGTTCCCAGTCCATTTTAGGCCAGTCTAGTCTGCAATTAGACCAACTAATCAATCAAATGTTTTTTATGAAGTCCTTTTTACAACGACAGTTGTCACAAAGTGCTTTTAGAATCAGTCGGCCTGAAACCCAACAGAGTCGCATCAGCAAGTTGATACAAAACGGCTAGGAAAAATCGGTCGATTTTAGGAAGAAACCTAGAGAGGAACCAGGGCTTGAAAGGGCTGGCCAGTCCAGTTCTGGCTGTGCTGGGTGAACTTTTACTTTTTAACTGACGGTTTATTAATGCATTTTTAATGCTTGTGAAACATTCCAGGTCAGATGCATGACCATTCTGACAGGGACAATCGGAGCGTCCTTTTGGGAAAAAAGGAGTCAGGTTTTTGCATTCATATAGGAGAAGAAGAGTGCTTGGTTTTCTTCGTACAACCGTATAACCGTATAGTGTGTTTGTGTTGAGTTTTCTTTGGGTGTGGTGTTTCATTGTGTATATGTTTTATTGTGTTTATTGTGTTATGTTTCAATTCCTCTACGTCTCCTGGGCCAGTAGGAGGTTGACCAACAAAACCCCGGAAGCGGTATTCTCGCTGATGGGATTTTGCTCACACACTAAGAAACATTTGAATCATTCTCTTATTTTTCCAGAAAACTACGTAAACACATGTGGATTGCTACTTATTATGTAATAAACCATGTGATATTCCACAGATTGAATATAAAAACCCAATGTTATTTATGTGCCATATATACATTGCCAAATTGTGAGTTAGGGAATAAATCTTGAATGAACTGTCAACTATCACCCCAGAATGATGGTATAGTTTTCTCGTCAAACAGTGGCCTTACGCGTACTTCCTAATCACTTGAGACAATCACTCGGTTCTGAGATTGAAGGGATCTTGGAAATAGTCGTATCAGTAATGTGGAAGAATTTAGAAAAAAATGCAATCCGGTTGCTCGGATTGCATTTTGTTTGTTGTGGTTGTCCTTTTCTGTTCCCGCGTCTATAAATAAAAAGTAATGTCTTCAATATGGGCTGCTTGATTGGTACCGGAGAAGGAATGCTTTTTTGCCTTTCGCACAACATTAGCTGATTAAGTTGTAATCTCAATGTGGACGATTGAATAAAAATACATGATCCCACAACATAGTGAGTTTAATTAAGTACTATATGTACCAGCCTGAGCTATCCACGATATAGTGGAAACCAATTATGGCGAATACTCTGCAGGGACTCAATCAAACGTCAAATTTATCAAATAGAAAAAGTCAACTTTTTAACCCCCGGTCTGTTCAGAGGGCGACGTGCTCCATGATGTTTACACTAGCAGGGCAGGCGCCAGTTGACAGCAATGTGCAATTTCAGAACCTCAGAAGCAACCATGAAAAACTATGTCTATTTTCTGTTTTTCACAAATGTGTCTCTTACTGCCTCCCTCCACGTCTACAGGCCTATACCCCCCTGGAGGTTGGCAGGGGATGGAGCGTGGCGGCACTGACAGCCCCGGTCCACGGGGCAGCCCTGAACAGAGAGGGGAGAGCCCGGACCACTGTGGACCCCCGCCGGGCAAGATGAGCCGCCTGGAGGTTAACGGGAGCCCCACGGGGTCACACGCGCACCTGAACGGTACCCCGTTACGACGACTGGGAGGTAGAGAAACACAACGGAGATACACACACACACACTCACTATATTGTGACACCCGGACATTTGCAGCAGAGTGGAGAACAGTGAAGAGGAGGAGGGAGTGCAAGGGAGAAGAGGGTTACCCCGTTCTAATTCAGGACATTCAGAATGGCTGTCTGCTAGTGTTAATGAGGGGGTTGTCTTTGAACCGGGGAATGTCCCCCCCTTTTTAAAACCACAGCAGGGCAATGAGAAATGAACCCCACCCATGCTCTCTCAGCACTGTAGTGTTATGTATACACCAAACACACACCAAACACACACAAAACACACACCAAACATACCAAACACACACCAAACACACACAAAACACACACCAAACACACCAAACACACACCAAACACACACCAAACACACACACACACCAAACACACACACCAAACACACACACACACACACCAAACACACACACACATCAAACACACACACACACCAAACACACACACACTCACACACACACACACACACACACCAAACACACACACACACACACCAAACACACACACACCAAACACACACACACACACCAAACATACACACACCAAACACACTAAACACACCAAACACACACACCCAACACACACACCAAACACACACACCAAACACACACCAAACACACACACACACACCAAACACATACACACACACACACACACACACACAGACCAAACACACACACACACACACACACACCAAACACACACACACCAAACACACACACACCAAACACACCAAACACACACACACACCAAACACACACACACACACACACACACTAAACACACCAAACACACACACACCAAACACACACAGACACCACACACACACACACACACCAAACACATACACCAAACACACACACCAAGCACACACACCAAACACACACACTTGTACTTATATACATACATGAAACACACGCAGCTTCCTAGTTGAATGAGTTATTGGAATATAGCGTGCCTGACAAGACTGGGTTAGGAGTTAATTGGTTATGGCTCTGTCAGTGGCCTGATGGATTTCTGTAAATTACTACTCCTTGAGGAGTAGCTGTATCGCTATGTGTCATGACAAATGCTCAAATTATTTACTGAGGTCGTTTTTCTCTCCATAAAACAAGTCAGAATGATGTGATTGATTTAAAGTAGGGCTGTATGGGCACTGTCTGTCAAACCAACCGGTTGATTTTGTCTATTGGGTTGAAGTTGTAACATTCTCACCCTCTCTTTTTCCCTCTTTTTTCTCAATCACTTCTCACTGCCCCCCTCTCCACTCCATTCTCTCTCTATCCCCCTGCCTCTCTTCCCCCCTTCCCTCTCTCCCCCCAACACTTTCTCTACCTCCTCATCCCATACCTTCCCCCTTTCCCCTGCCCTCTATCTCCAGGTCTGATGATCCCTGTGTACTGTGTGGTAGAGCAGCCAAGCGGGAGCGTGTCTGGGGGTGTGGTCTCTGATGGGGAGGGCCGTAGTGACAGACATGCTGAGTTCGTATTGGTTCGTAAGGATATCC
This sequence comes from Dallia pectoralis, assembly GCA_029465975.1. Classification (NCBI taxonomy): domain Eukaryota; kingdom Metazoa; phylum Chordata; class Actinopteri; order Esociformes; family Umbridae; genus Dallia; species Dallia pectoralis. The sequence continues at coordinate 13,309,110 of CM055739.1, forward strand.
TCTTCACCCAATTGGTAGAGACTGCGCTAGTGGCCCTGGGCTACTCCCACAACTCTGCTGTACAGGCTAGAGGTAAGTCGGTTACAGGTGACCATGTGTGAGCTTTCATATGTAATAAATGGGGACAGAAACTGTAATCAGAAAAAGGCAACTTATAGGGAAATAGTTTTGCCCCCATTTTGAAACGTTTGTTTGGAAAAGTTGTTTAAGCTGCATATCATGAATTTATTGCTAAATCTAGATAATTATAATTCATAGATAATTACTATGAAGTAACAAAATTGAATTGTGACCTAAATCTACGGAAGTTCTCACTAAATCTCCACAAAAGTGTAACGGTGAACGGTGATGTTGTGAAGTAATAATCCAGTCGAGAGTGAAATGCCAGTGATGCTTCTTTTAATCAATACACGTTTAGCTAAACCACAGTACAACACATGTACTGCGTAAAGTTGGAAAAACAGCTAAGATAGCGATGCAGCGCTTCAATGTGACTGTCTCTTTAGGAGCCCTGTAAATTCCACAGCATACACGGCACGAAAACATGTAACAATACCACACAAAGACACGACCAAACACAAGGGACCTATATATGATTACTAACGAATGGAATGGGCACCAGGTGTGTGTAAATGACGAGACAGACAAGGTGATGAGGAGGGGGCGGTGGCACTAGTAAGCCGGTGACGACGAGCGCCGAAGCCTGCCCGTTGAAGGCGGTAGACTGGCTTCGGAAGGAGCTATCACAGGATTGGCGACAAAATGTAAAACCACAAACCATCACAGCCACATACGTCGGAAATAAACATTATTCGGGTCAAGCCCAAAGACAGCTACCGACCGCATAACTGCTTTGCATTCTAACCCTAGCCTAAATAATACAGAAACAAAAAATCTATATGTGGCAAAGAAAAACCAGTTGCCAAATCTGGAAACACCCTTAAACCCTCTGCATTCCTCCCAAATACAGACATGTTGTTATTTGAAATAAGCTTTTATGTTAAATGAATAACTCCTGGCTGACATAGTGCATTTTACCTTCTGTGTGGTTTACCCCCAAATTACACAGATATCTTTCTATTTCTATCTTTCTGGTTGTATTTTGTCATGCATAACTTTGGTCTAGTTTTATTTTTAACATCTCCACATCACTGTCTGTATTTTAATAAGCCCTTTGTGGTAATTTAAAGGCAGACTGCTTATTTGAATGATACGTTTTGTTTTGAAAGCAACAGTGTTTCCAAATTTCTATAAAATTCCACCTTTAATGAGTTACAATTTCAGAGATATATTCTTTATTCAAAACATTGGAATTAAGTATGTTAAAAAAACATATTTTTTGTGTTCTGTGTCAAGCATTTAATTTTTGTATATCAAAACAATAATTTTGAAGTCTATGTCCCGATTTCTGGCATTGAAAAGTAATTATGTGGCAATGAATACATTCATACTTAGTGTGCGTTGATGTTTTCATCAAATGTCAATTGATTAGTCAACATTTACAGTCCGTAGTCACTTTCACACATGGAAAAATGCACACATGCGCACGCACACACACGCACAGATTGAGGTTGGCGGGCAAAGAGTGTCCTGTGTCTGGGTTTGATTACCCGAATCCTAATGCGATTAACCTTGTTTAGTTTTGGAGTTCCAGTCTTGGCCCTGGCGAAGGCCAGGAGAATGTGTCTGTGTACACATCCCTGGATGGATTTCAGACAAGGGGGGGGGGGCAGACGTGGGCCTCAGGGGCGTGTCTCATCGTCAAACCTATCGGAAGAACTCTATACTTTCATCTGTTCTTTGGTTTATTAAACTCGTGTTGGCAAGTGAACCACTGTCACCGAGTTCCTCGTCTGGCCAAGCATTCTTTCTCCTTTTCATTCCGTTGCGAGGCCCTCCCTATGATACAGCTCTAAGGCCCTCCCTATGATACAGCTCTAAGGCCCTCCCTATGATACAGCTCTAAGGCCCTCCCTATGATATAGCTCTAAGGCCCTCCCTATGATACAGCTCTAAGGCCCTCCCTATGATACAGCTCTAAGGCCCTCCCTATGATACAGCTCTAAGGCCCTCCCTATGATACAGCTCTAAGGCCCTCCCTATGATACAGCTCTAAGGCCCTCCCTATGATACAGCTCTAAGGCCCTCCCTATGATACAGCTCTAAGGCCCTCCCTATGATATAGCTCTAAGGCCCTCCCTATGATACAGCTCTAAGGCCCTCCCTATGATACAGCTCTAAGGCCCTCCCTATGATACAGCTCTAAGTCGGATATGAAAAGGCACCAGTTAAAAATGACCCGAAGCTCACTTACGGCCATCTCTGTCGGCCTAATACTAACCAGTCATTGGATCAAGCTACACTTCTCAGAGTCCTCAAGATGAAATGGTGTCTATCTATTTCGTCCGATTAAGCAATCATTAACCCGCCTAAATCGAGGGTATTATTAATTGGCGCGTGATGCAATGCCTATAGCCTTGACCTGTCAGGGATGTCTTTGCACGTAAGCCCCTGCTGTAAAAAGATTTGCTGGGTCTATATTGGCACTTAATAGATGTGGGGAATCAAGTCGGTGACTCTTCCCTGTCCTGATAAGACATTAATAGATAACACTTTATCACTCTTTATGGTTCATTGTTAAAATGGGGTTTACAGCCGGTGATGAAAATATACAGACATTCCACTGATGGTTTCACATGCATGTGTGACCATGAACTGACACACACACACACACAAGCACATACAAGCACACACACACACACACACACACACACACACACACACACACACACACACACACACACACACACACACACACACACACACAAGCACATACAAGCACACACACACACACACACACACACACACACACACACACACACACACACACACACACACACACACACACACACACAAGCACATACAAGCACACACACACACACACACACACACTCATACAAGCACACACACATACACACACACACACACACACACACACACACACACACACACACACACACACACACACACACAGAGACACAAGCTCACACTCAAACACAAACATACACACACACATAAACAAACCACATAACCTGGACACGGCAGCATGTTGATGACATCACTATTCTGCTTCAACTCTCTGTCAAGGCATCATCAAAGTGGGCCGCTGGAACCCCATGCCCATCCACTACCTGACCGACGCACCGGACGCCACCGTGGCCGACATGCTCCTGGACGTCTACCACATGGTCACGCTACGCATTCTACTGCAGAGGTCAGGAGGTCAAATGTCACAGGAGTGTGTGTGTGTGTTCATTTGTGTCAAAGAGAGCATACAGGAGAAGGTTTCGTAGAAGGCTTATCGGGATAAAAGTGAACGTTAAAAACCGTGAAAACATGTGAAACTGCCCGTTAGCGTACGATACAGATGAAATAGGTGTTTTTGAAAGTCCTGAAATATAATTTGATAATCCTGAATGGCAAGTCGCTGGAATAAACAGTCGCATCATCCGTGTAGAGATCGAGTTTTGCAGAGTTTACATTTCTTCCGACCTCATACATCATACAGAGGGGTGGTTCTGGAAGCAGTCCAACCGAGCCAGAACCTGTTTCTAATGTAGAAAACAGCAGAGCGTGATCTACAGCAGGCCTGCCACTTCATGATGAGCTTGTTATTGACTGGTTCTGGGGTCCAAATGAGACCTAAGCAACGACAGGAGGAGAGGTCATGCAAACCTGTAGACTGAAGTTGCCGTGGAGTGAGTTCATTTCAGTGAGTGACACTGAAGACTCCACGGGCATTGAAAACAATAGGAGAGCAAACTAATGTTTTTTCTCTGTCCTGTATGTCACTATCACCTTCCTGAATATCACTAGTCGCCTTGGTCAAAGCAGAGATTATGTTCAGTATTGTTGGGATAAGCTGCTGTTTAAAAGAAGAGTATAGCTCAGCTGAGAATTCACCATTTCACCAGGTTGAGCATTCACCATTTCACCAGGTTGAGCATTCACCATTTCACCAGGTTGAGCATTCACCATTTCACCAGGTTGAGCATTCACCATTTCACCAGGTTGAGCATTCACCATTTCACCAGGTTCTCATTCACGTCACCAGGTTTAGTTATAGGATGGCAGTTATCCGACTGGGATGGACCAGCTCACCGCACTCAGTCACTCTTATCAACAGGTGACTGACGATATCTGATGGTCAACAATGTTTGTTCAACTGTGTTACCATGGTACTATCACAGCACACAGACACGACACACCCCTATGGAGATAGGAGTAGACAGTCTTGCTATCATTAGGGCCACCGTTTGATAGCAAGTAGATAGAGGTTTGCTGGCACCGGCCACAGGATGACAGTGCACGATTAACAGTCAATCAGGAAGTGATGTAAACATCTGAAGGTTGTGTTCTGTTTAGGCACAAAGTGTTGGAAGAGGGACTGTTATCCATGGAATATCCTAACTGAAACAACTGTGGTTCTAGCTTTGCTAGGCTGGAGGATCTGCCGTCGGAGCAATGGAACCACGCCACGGTGAGGAACGCCCTCACGGAGCTGCTCAAGGAAACAAACCAGAGTTCCCTGGCTAAGGAGTGCCCTCTATCTCAGGTAGCTGATGACTAAACCTGGTACAGAGTGACTGGCCCTGATACGGAGTGACTGGACCTGATACGGAGTGACTGGGCCTGGTACTGAGTGACTGGACCTGGTACTGAGTGACTGGACCTGGTACTGAGTGACTGGACCTGGTACTGAGTGACTGGACCTGGTACGGAGTGACTGGGCCTGGTACTGAGTGACTGGACCTGGTACTGAGTGACTGGACCTGGTACTGAGTGACAGGGCCTGGTACTGAGTGACTGGGCCTGGTACTGAGTGACTGGGCCTGGTACTGAGTGACTGGACCTGGTACTGAGTGACTGGACCTGGTACAGAGTGACTGGACTTGGTACTGAGTGACAGGGCCTGGTACTGAGTGACAGGGCCTGGTACTGAGTGACTGGACTTGGTACTGACATACTGGACTTGCTACAGACTGACTGAACTTGGTGCTGACTGACTGGACTTGGTACTGACTGATAGGACTTGGTTTAGTGCACCAAATGTGGTTCAAATTGGAGGTTTATTACATTCGGTACTGTGTGGAATTGTACACATATACACTCAATCAGCAACACACACACACACACATCAAAATCATTACATGCTAGTGTGTCATTTGGTGGTGCTGATTTATGTACTAAGTCATGATGTAATTAGTCATTAAGCAAAGTATGTGGGTGGTGCCTTAATCAATCATCATTCCTTTTTATGTATAATGAAGTTTCATCCAGAGCTTTCGATTTTTGCACATCGGCAGACATTTCACCTTGTCAGCTCTGGGATTTAAACCAGCGACGTTTTGATTACTGGTCCAATTCTGTAAACATGTTAAGAAAAATATGTGTGTGTGTGAGTGTTTATTGGACTATTTACTGGTGGTTGTATGTGTGTGTGTGTGTGTGTGAGAGACAGACTTGTCCATTACAGTATCAGGCAAATGTTTCTGGGCGTGTGCTGGTACTGTATTTTGATTGTGCAAAGTTAACCCTACGTTGACCATTTTATTCTGACAAGATGATCAGCCAGCGGTTAATGGGGAATATTTGTATGATCTTTGTATAAAGAAAACACCATTGCCTTCAATCAGGATTTTATTTCCCTGGTCTGATTGGTCACAACACAGTTCTGAATATTCCATAGCGTTTTAGAGGGACACAGAACACAACCATGTTAGATAACATATTGGTATGAGTGTATGTGGTCATAATAATTTATGACACAGACCAAGCAAATATATATAAATGAAATGTAAAGATCAGTAAAGCCAAAGCTAAATTATAATAGCAGAAACACTGCAGCTGTGTTGCTTGTTTTCATGCATCTCTAACCACATGATATCCCCATTTCTCTTTTTCTCCATCTACAGAGTATGATATCTGCAATGATCAACAGCTCCCACTACGCCAACGTGTCCACCTCCAAATGCCAAGAGTTTGGCCGCTGGTACAAGAAGTATAAAAGAATCAAAGGTAAGGTCTGGCCCTGGTTGAATCTTGTACCAGCACACACTACGTCCTCTTCAAAACATAATGTGTCTATTCGTACCGAAATCCCCAAAAGTAACTCGACTTTGATTCTTTCCTCGAGCTTACAGCCATCATCCGGGATGGAGTAAGGTCGACTCAGGTTCGTGGGGGGGAGTTATTCAAGACATTGGACGGGTATACTCTGGGGCGTAGTTTGAACGGGTGGGCTGAGTCAGAGAGACGGCTCTATAAAGATGATGATGCATGCCTGGTTCACGTTATCCTTTAATGTCATCCTTAATATAGCGGAGAGAAAACGAAACCCTCTCTGCGTCTAATCGGACGTAGCCTCAGCTCGGGGAGATCCTCGTATGAACACGCCCCCATACACGAACACACACACGCCCCCCTCACACACACACACGCACGCACGCACGCACGCACGCACGCACGCACGCACGCACGCACGCACGCACGCACACACACACACACACACACACACACACACACACACACACACACACACACACACACACACACGTCTCTCTCGGCATCCCCCCCACCACCCCACCCGCCCACGACCTGCTCGTCGACATCTTGGAAGACCGCATAACCCGGACCGTAACCCGTTCACCGCGGTTAAACAGTGCCATTCCGCCGTGGAGGCAGATCAAAGTTGACACCAAAGCCCAAACACGGAGAGAAATCCGGGTTAAGTGGGAGAGGAGATGGTAGAGGCTGCCTGTGGTCTGACGGGGGAAGGGGGGGGGGGGTTCAGTTTCCATGCAGCCAACAGCATTAGTTCTGCTCCGTGGTCCCCGATGACACACAGAATGCAGACCTCCAGATGTGGTCACAAGGGGGGGGAGCTGAGGTTTCCATTGGATGAGTTGAGTTACCCCAGTATCTGATTGGAGGTTCGGCTTGTTACTCTTAGGACCGTCCGTCAATGTTAATGAACTTTGCTGTTGATGTCAACTCTAATTAGGGACGGACAAAAGCAAGACTTTTGGTTAATGCTGTATAACTTACACATTACTAACTGAACGATTCAAATTGTGACTGCTGATTGGCTAAAAGCTGTGGTATATTAGAACATATTCCAATGGGTCTAACATAACATTACATTTTACTGTTCTAAATGAATGGGATACTATTTTATAATAGCAACACGGTATGTCAAGGTTTTGCTCTATATTGCCAGTATATCATGGTGAAGGGGCTGTACCCAGGAAATGTGCAATGCTTTGTGCCAAAGAACAGCTCTTATATATTATGTGTTGGCCATAAACAACACCGCCTCATGCCTGATTGCTTAAGTATAAACCAAAATATGTGGACAATATTGTTATCAAATAAATAAAAAAGAAACAAAATAAATGAAATATATCAAATGCCTTCACCACAGGAGAGTACCTGGAGAAGATGTGTTTAGGCCGGGATAAAGCCGTTATCAAAGGTTAGTTAAAAGAAAAAATCATTTTCCGGAACATCGTGTACATTTACTATGTCAGTGTTTGTATTTTAGTTCTATCGTTAACCTGTCTGTTTGTGTGTGTCTACCTTCAGTGGAGAGGGACAGCACATTTGGTATATGTGTCCTGGGGCAGCGTCTCCCCTCTCACCTGACCCCACCCACCCAGCATGGAGGTTTACCCCTTAAAGGTGGACTAGGGGACCCCCCAACCCCCGCCCAGCAACAGGCTCTGCCCCAACCGTCCCAGCAGCACTCTCCCTCACCTCACATCCAGCACCGCCACAGCCCCCCATCCCAGCGTGGGCAGGCCCCCCACCCCGGCAACCTTCAACCCCTGCTGGGCCCGGGTGGTGTCCTCTCCCCCCAGCTCAGTCCTCAACAGGTCAGGCAACAGTTGGCCATGGCTCATCTCATCAACCAGCAGCTGGTGGTCAGCCGCCTGCTAGCCCACCAACACGGTCCGCAGGCCCTCAGCCAGCAGCAGCACCAGCAGTTCCTCAACCACCCGCCCATACCGCGCTCCTGTAAAGCCCCAGGAAGCCTCTCTGATCCTGGGATGAACCAGTTGGCCGTGGAGGTCAGTCCGGATATCTACCATCAGGTCAGAGAGGAGCTGAAAAGGGCCAGCGTGTCTCAGGCCGTGTTTGCCAGGGTGGCCTTCAACCGTACCCAGGTGAGACCACTGTGAGAACTTCAGTTTCTACCCGTTCTGAAGACCACTGTGGAGCAGATCCTAACTTAGTTGAAGACACACTGCAGTAAATGAAGCGAAACAAATTATGGAATTAATTCCAAAAGTAACATGTCACACATAAATAATATATAATAATATGTATATGTATATATATATATATTCATGTTTGTAATGCAACAAGGGAGTTTTCAACTCAGCACATAGTTAAATTATATGTATGTGTAACTGTTATTGGTATAGTAAAGATGTGTGGTGGAGTCTATAACATAGTTAAATTATATGTATTATTGGCATGTATAACTGTTATTGGCATATTAAAGATGTGTGTAGTCTATAACTGTAACCAAAGCTTTTAAAAGTTGACTTTAATTAACGATCTTAAAAAAAAAAGGCATTTGAAACATGAGGGTTCTGAAAGCTGCATATAATATCATTGCACTGACATTGACTAATAACAGGTAGCTGAAAACATTAAGATACAGACGTTCCCACATACAGACCTAATAGTCAGTGTTCTTTTTTCTGCAATTAAGGCTTTTGAAACATTCACTTGAAATAAAGTTGAATCACAAAAGAATTCAAACAAGAGGCATGTTAGAGAGGCAATGAGGAGATTAGAGAATGAAGGAGTATCTGGAGGATATTTTTCAGAGACGTGTCCGTGTGTCTCAGGGACTACTGACAGACTACTGACAGACTACTGACAGACTACTGACAGACTACTGACAGACTACTGACCGACTACTGACAGACATTTCCGTGCGTCTCATTCACTCCTGACAAACTACTGACAGACTACTGACAGACTACTGACAGACGTGTCCGTGTGTCTCAGGGACTACAGACAGACTACTGACAGACTACTGACAGACGTGTCCGTGTGTCTCAGAGACTACAGACAGACTACTGACAGACTACTGACAGACGTGTCCG